>LOEQ01000685.1:404259-443499 GCA_001685075.1 Bramus lutescens | reverse complement strand
CAGATGTGTGTGCACACACAAGGACTGCCTCTACATAGAGAGGAGACAGATGTGCGTGCACACACAACGACTGCTCTGCATAGAGAGGAGACAGATGTGTGTGCACACACAAGGACTGCCTCTACATAGAGAGGAGACAGATGTGTGTGCACACACAACGACTGCTCTACATAGAGAGGAGACAGATGTGGCATACAGGAAAATGGCAGTTTATAAAGGTACAAGGAGAAACCCAATGTTAGGATGAGGTGTTTAATTTTAATTGGGCATGCTAGTTAGCCAAAGGGTACTTTTGATTGCTGGACTTCAATACTTTGATAGCTGGACCTTGGTAGTCAGCCTCGGGAGGAGGAAGTGGCCAAATAAGGGAGACAGACCTTGGTGGCTAGCTTCAGGATTATAACCTAATGGCTTTTAGCAAGACAGAGATAAAGCGGGAGAAAGTCAGGGCTTGCCAGAGCACTGGTCACACTTGAGCTGGTCAGGGTCCCTTTAATCACAAATTTTAAAAATGGGCCGTAATGAAGCTCAGTGGTAGAGTGCCTATTAGTATACAAGAGGCCGTAGGTTTAATAATCCTCAATAGCAGAAAACAACTAATATTAAAAGACATCCCACAGAAGTGATGCCATTCCACAAACTAGAGCCTCCTTGGTGGATGGCCCAGGTTTGAATGAATAGAGAGAGCAGAAAGCGTGTGAAGCCTTCACATGTTTCTCACTTCACATTATTTGAGCTCAGGTAATGGGGAATGAAACAGCCGGAGGGCACCACGGTCTGGACTGAGACTTGCTTTTAGTGCTTTAGCTAAGCTTATAATGGTGGATCCGTTGCAAATTTACCAGTGTCCTGCATCATTGGAAAGCTGAGCCAGCATCCCTGTATCCTCCTGCAGTCATCTAAACTGTATTCCTTCCTGTAATAGGTCATGGAGGAACTGGTGGACCAGGGGCTGGTGAAAGCCCTGGGGGTCTCCAACTTTAACCACTTGCAGATTGGGAGGCTCCTGAGCAAGCCTGGACTGAAACATAAGCCAGTGAACAACCAGGTAAGTTCCCTTTGGTGAAAGAATCTTGCTTTGTGACTGCTTCAACATTTGCAGGCCAATGGACCAAGTCTTCTTTCAGGGATCAGTGTCCAGGATACTTAGGGAGGTGGGAGGCAAATCTCTGGGTCTGGTCTATAGCACATCTATCAGTGGGTTGTATTTGGCCTTTGTGTTGGTCTTTCCTTGTGCCCAGAGTTCCATCTGAGCCACTCAGGAAGGCCAACTTCCCTAGTGACGGAGGTGTTTTCTCTTGCAGGTAGAGTGCCACCCATACCTCACTCAGGAAAAACTAATTCAGTTCTGTCACTCCAAGGGTATCAGTGTCACAGCCTACAGCCCCCTGGGCTCTCCAGAGAGACCTTGGTAAGGTTTCTGAGTGATGTTTTATTTTATCACTCAAAATTCATGTTTTATAATTGGCTAATATTGCTATGAATTTCTAAGGCACCTGAAAAATTGTGTCTATAGCAATGCATTTGGCCACAGGACTGGCACATAGTTTGTGTAGCAGGGATTGGGGGAGGAAGAGAAAGAGAGGAAGAGAGAGAGAGCATATTTGACTCTGGTAATGCTCCATTTCTGCTAATCAGTGCCAGGACAGACTTCTCAAATTGGTAAAGCTCCATGGGAAACATAAAAATTTTCAGGTCCTCTGGTTGCCTTGCAAACGGGAAAGGCTGTGATGTTTGTCTTTGACACCTCCCTGGTAGTAATATCCACAATGATGATGTTCACTCCAACTATCTTTCGCATTTAGGGCCAAGCCAGAGGACCCTTCACTACTAGAGGATCCCAAGATTAAGGAGATTGCTGCAAAGCACAAGAAAACCCCGGCCCAGGTAAAATACTGTTAGGTTTTTTTTTTCTCTCCTATTCTCCAGCAATCCTTCATACTATCCTTGATTTATTGTGCTGCCTGCTTTCAATCCCTTGGTGAAGAAGAAATGGGAAATGTGAGTCTGTTGGGATGCCCAGGAAATACATCTGGTACTGGTGAAGCCAAGACTGCCTCTGTCCATCAGCTTCTTGTTAAGTTCTCAGACCATACCATGAGAGCGTGTCCTAGGGGTTGGGTGCCAATTGTGCAGGGTCTTGGTCCTTTGAACACCAGTCTTCACATTCTTAACTAGGGAAATTGTGGTCTTGTTTCCAAGGGTACAAAAGTAGGGCTGCCAAGAGTTCCTAATGGTGAAATCCTTAGTTAATTTCTAACTGTCATAGCTAAAGCTGTCCTAGCCACAGCTATTTTTCCCTTATACTAGGAGAGGCTCTTGTAAGTGGGCACCTGTTATCCCCTCAATGTGCACAGGTTCTGATCCGCTTTCACATCCAGAGGAATGTGGCTGTCATCCCCAAGTCTGTGACACTCACCCACATGCAGGAGAACATTCAGGTAAGATCTAAAATGACCACCTGCTATTCCTCAATCAAGTAGAAGAGAGGGGACCCTGCCCTTAAGCTTCTCAATACATCCCTTTTTTGCCAGTGTGTCCTTCCTTCTACTGTCCTCCTTGTGAACACTTGTCCCAGGGAGTTTGCCTCGGCAGATGTGATGGCTATTCTTAGTTGTCAACTTGACTACATCAGAGTGAACTACAATCCAGAGATGGAGGGCACACCTATGAGAGGTTATTTTTGCTTGCTTTGAAGTGGGTGGATCCACTTCTAGTCTGGACCTTTGAGGCAGGAAGACACATGCCTTTGATTTGGATCTGCAGATGGGAAGACACTAGTTTTGGGCACTCCTTCTGCCGGAAGCCTCTACAAGGATATAAAAAAAAAGGAAGCTTTTTCTCTTTGCCCTCTCCTTGCTAGCAGATCCATTCCTTAACTGTCATTGGACTTCACTTCTTTGGAATTCCAGCACATACTGAAGACTAGCTGAGACATCCAACCTTGTGGACTAAGCAATTACTGGATTCTTGGACTTTTTGTTCACAACCAAATGAACAAAATGTTCATTTAATTAAATGTTTTCCTTATTAAGAGTAGCCATGATCATGGTGTTCCTTCACAGCAATAGAAAACTGGCTAAGACAACAGAATTGAGATGAATCACCATTGGGCAAACATAAGCAGGGGGCAGGGAGTAGCACCTGTACCTTTTAGCACTGCAAATAGACCTGCTTACCATTGAGCACTTAGATCATGAGCCATAGACTGCCCTACCCATGATTAGACTGTTCTGGCCTACAAAATCCCTCCGCTTGCAGGAGAAAAGGAATGGACTAAATTTGAAGAAATGTCTCCTGGAAGATTAACTGTGCAGTTGTCCTTAAGGGATGACAGTCTCTGTTCACTAAGCATAGCCGCAAACACAGTCCCTTCCTTTTGAAGAACTAAACCCTACAAACAACACAGTCTTAATTTAGAGACTACTTTGTATTCAGTGTGGACCTAATAGGAAAAACACTAGAACCTTGGGTCTCACCAGCGTTTTCCTTGCTAACAATGTTTTTGGAACTCTGGCTTCTCTAGGTCTTTGACTTCAAGTTGAGCAATGAAGAGATGGCTGCCATACTCAGCTTCGACAGAAACTGGAGAGTCTGTTCCTTGCCAATGTGAGTGGTTCTGGGTTTAGGAGGATGATCAGGAGTTTTCTTGAAGTTTTACAGGGTTAGCTCAAGAGATAATATAACACTTGGGATGACTTTTGTCTTCAAATACTATTTTTGGGCAGTTGTGAAAAATTAAAACTTGAGGGAAGATATTGTCAGTTGTTACCTGTTTCTCAGACTTTGCAAATAGAGAAAAGGCATGCCATATTCTCTAAAGGCACAGTAGGAGATAGGGATAGTTGATGTGACACCACATGCGTATGTCAGAGAGTAACAAATGACACAGAGAAAAATAAAGGAGGGCAGATAGCATAAAGAATGAATGGGAACTGATATTTTCTTGATAGGTGATGACCCAGGAACAGTTTCGTGGGACATAGAATAGGATTCTTGATGCTGAGAGCCGCAGGTGCAGACACACCAGGTGTGTATGGGGTGAGGGGCAGAACACTTGAGTAAGGAGGCCAATGAAGCCAGAACCCAGTAGGCAAAGGCTATTGGAGAAAGGAATAAGGTTAGAGAAAGCCTTGGGCTAAGGGCACACAGGTGGTGCAGAGCATGGGAGGAACTTTGAGTTTAGCTCCTCAGGAGCTGAGAAACCAGGAGAGAGTTTTGTGTAGAAGTCTGCATATCTCATAGGTTGGAATGCTAAAACCGATTTTTGCACTTAGAAATTACAGAAAGCCTGGTAGAATAATCTAGGGGAGAGATTACAGGCATTGGACTACTTTGTAATGTGATAGAAGAAATTAGGAAGATTGGATTCTGAACAAATGGGAAATCAGAGCAAGCTGAATTTGCTAACAAAACAACAACAACAAACAATCAAATGTGGGCTTTGTTGGCTTGACTTTAATTTTGCTTGAGCAACTCAAGAGCAGAATTGTCATTTAGGAGTAGCCTGAGTTTGAGAAATGCTTATGATACCTATTGGGCATCGACTAGGGAAAGCCAGATGGAGTGCAAGGCAGAGGTTGACAATAAGCCCTGATACTCACTCATTGTCCATGAAGCATCAGGTAGATTTGGTAACCTCACCAAATTGATTTCTTTTATTTACAAAGTAGTGATGATAGTACAAGTAACAGAAAACATACATTGAATACTTAGGCTCCTAAATTCTATGCTTATATGAGTATTTTATTTAATACAACAACCAATCTGTCCATTTCACCATGATTCCCCATTTTACAATGATGTGGGAATGAACCCAAACAGGATTTGTGAGGCCCTTGGCTGTGTGCCAGGTATCTAATGAGCCTTCCTTACGCTATTATTCTAAGGACTTGGCCACTGATTATTATTCTCTTGCCCTCTTTTCTCAAATACTCATTTGAGGGCAGGTCATAGTATGGGCCCCCTTCTGTGTTCCCGTGGTCTTGTGGGGGAGGAGCCTAAGAGCGCGTAAAGGTGGTTGAGCGCATCACATAATAAGGCCTATGAGATCGTCTTTGGGGCTCTTGCGGAACATTGTCTTCTGTGTGCCTGTCGCTGCAGGACAGTTAATGCGGAGGACTACCCTTTCCATGTGAACTACTGAGGTAGCATCACCTGATGAGAGCGGCTCACGGAGTCTTTCTTTACTGATGTGTAAATAATTCCTCCTGAGATGGATTTAAGCCAAGGCTGTTTGATATCGTATCATCAAGCAGCCAAATCAAGGCAATGCTGTGTTCAAATCCTCATTGTTCAACCAGAAGCAAATTGTTTCGGAGAAACGTGACTCAAAGAAGCAAACAGTGCTCTCCTGCATATGATTGGATGCACTCGTCAAACAGCAGGAGCTATGGTAACGCTGAAGGCACAAAGAAGAAAAAAATAAAAGCAGTAATAGTAACCAGCATGTCCAGCACAGTGTGAAGTATTCTTTGAAAGAGCACACTCATTGAGTCTATTCACATTTTACTTGGCCAATAATAGAGGCATGGGGAGGTCAGCCACTTGCTCATAGTCCCCCAGGTCGTAAGTGGCTGAACCAAATATCACAGGCCGGTGCCCTCTGGGAGAGTTCGAGCTGATATGTTGCTCTCTTCCTTCCAAATCCTCTCCTGTTTCTCTCCTTTGTCCTTTCCCTGTGACCTTCTCAACTACGATTGCCTTCCCACCTTGCCCTTAATGTGCCAGAATGCCAAAGAGTCAGTGCTGCTGGTGACCAAGCCTATGAAACCCACACAGATGCCACTGTTCATTGAGAGACTTTGTAGCAACCCTGGGAACACAGTGGAAAAGAGAAGTTTAAGTCTGGACATGAAAATACCATTGACTTAGTTAGGGTTTCTATTGCTGTGAAGAGACACCATGGCCACAGCAACTCTTATAAAGGAAAACATTTCATTGGGGCTGGCTTACAGTTTCAGAGGTTTAGTCCATTATCGTAATGAGAGAAGCATGGCAGTGCGCAGACAGGCGTGGTGTTGGAGATGGAGTCAAGATTTCTACATGCAGATCAGCAGGCAGTAGGAAGAGAGCCAATATGCCTGGCTTGAGCTTCTGAGACCTCAAAGTCGGCCCCTCCTCCAACAAAGGGACACCTACTCCTACAAGGCCACAGCTCCTAATGGTGCCACTCCCATTGGGGCTATGGGGACCATTTTTATTCAAACCACCACACCATCAATCTGGGACATGCCTTTTTTTTTTCTATAGTATTTCTTCTTGGGAAGTATTCCAATCATTCAGAAATGCATAGAGAGGAACATGGTGGGCATCCAGTAACCCATATTACAGATTTTACCATGTTAATATTTTGCAACGCTTGCTCCAAATGCTTCTAAAAAGAAACTGATTCAAGGACTCAGTGGTACCCAGTGCAGTCAAGTACCACTCGGTACTTTTCCCCATTCCTGTTCCCCAAAGCCAATGCCTGTTCTCAGAGAGCCGAGTCATCCTCTGCTGCTCATAGTCTTACTTGCTCCCAGATTTCCTGCCCTGCATTCCCCTGTGGTGTGTATGACAACTGGGGACAGGCGGTCACCTACAAGGCCTCCTAGTCAGATGGCTTCCTCTGGGATTGCTCAGCGCGGTCCTCTGTTAAGAGGTTGAAGGTCTGCAGAAAGAGAAAGGCAGCTGTCTTCTTGAGTGGTATTTCAGTAGAAGCAACATTTTCCGCTGTGATTCTGACTCCTACCAGTTGACAGGGCTTCTGGTACTAGGGCATCTGCCTTCCTCCTGTATCCTCTCGTCTCTAAGAGTGGTGGTCTCTTCTGGCTGCTGCCAACCTTGGAATTACCTCCTACTCTTTTGTTTGATATCCTAGCTTTCCCATCAAGGTTGCAGAGGGGTGGAGCTCGCTTTTGAGGCTTTGATGTTTTTTTCCTTGACTCTCCCTGACATCTGGTGATCACTGGAATCCCTGTGGCTCTTTGCTTTGTAGCTGCTGGACTCACGTCTCCCTCTGCCTACCTATGATATTCTTAGAGGGACACCAATCATTGGATTCATGACACACCTTCACCCAGCATGCCCTAACTCTAGTTGCAAGGATCCTTTCTTTGAATAAATCTTATTCTGAGGACTGGGCAGGCATAGATTTTTGGTAACATTATTCATACATTTCTGAAGTATTGAAATGCTCTTATTTGGGTGCTCCATGCTTCTAAAAATTATATTTTTGTAATTTTTAAAAATAAGCATTTCTTTTTACATTCATTGGTTACTCACTCAGAACGAGGTGAGAGTCCCTTGGAACTGGACTTACAGCCAGTTGGAAGCCATCACGTAGACGCTGGGTATTGAACTGGAGTCCTCTAGAAGGACAACCAGTACTCTTAACCACTGAGCCATCTCTCTAGCCCCATACCTCCTTTGAATTTCAGTACATTCCAGTATACTGCAACTCAATCAGCAATACAAAAGTGGAACATTTTAACAGAGTAAGGGTATACCTGGAATTGAGATGAAAACATGTGCTAACTTTGCTTGGCATTTCCATTGTTCCAGAAAAACAAAACACATTTGCGGGTATGAGTTTCAAAATGTATAATTCTGAATATGACTTAAATGCTTGTTATCTTTGCATATTTAGTATAATTGTTACATAATAATAGAGGTATGATAAAATTAAATATTATTATATAATAGAGGCCTGACAGGACCTACCCATGGTCTAAAAAACTAATGACAGTTTGATGGCTACTGGGGGAGATGTGGCTCCTGTCCCAGGAACCCAGTGGATGGTCCCACACTCATGTGCAAGGAGGCAGCACTAGTTGGATTCAGCAGGTTGAATAAAAACAATAATGGAAGATGAAGTTGGGAGAGAGACACATTCCAGGGGATCCCAGTAAAAGTTGGAGAGGGAAGTGGGGTGAATACTGATCACAATATATCATATATATCTATCATACATATCAGTGGCATTCTCAAAGAATAAGTAAACAATAAAAAGAAATATAAACATAGAGGGAAGTAGGGTGAATATTAACCATAATATAATATATATATCATATATATCAGTGGCATTCTCAAAGAATAAGTAAGCAATCAAAAGAAATATAAGCATAAATAGCTGTGCACCTGTCATATATCCCTGATATTTCCATTTAAAGAAACTAAAATGTTGGGAGGCTGGGGTGGGAGAATTTCTGTGAGTTTGTGGCAAGCTTGACATCCAAAGTGAGTTCTGAGCCAACTGGGGCTCTATAGTGAGAACCTGTATCAAAAGGGGAGGAAAAGAAGAGGGAGGAGGAAGAGGAGCAGGAGCAAAGAAACTAGAACTACATGGAAAAAACAGCTGTTCTAGAGTTGGAGCAGAGAAAGATAACCTTCAAGAGCTTTACCCAGAAAATAGGGGAGCATTGAACAGGTGATGGGACTCACTAAAGGGTGCAAAACTAACTCAAACGGAGTGGGCAGATTAATAGCACAAGTGGATAATAATTCTTGAATAACATGGGATTCATAAAACCCACTAAAACGGGAAACATGAGACTAGAAAACCCTTCCCTGAATGTCACCTGATCTGTGCAGAAGAGACAACAGTTAGGAAAGCCCCATTCAGATAGCCATCTTGCAATCAATCCGCTCAACAGCAGTGGATGTTTAAGCTAGTAAGCCAATGTTTGGTGAGCAAGTAAAGGTTTGCCTGTCACTTATTAGTTGTTTATACTTCTTCCTTAAGTACTAAAGGAAAACAGTAGAGAAATCTGACATATTTAATTATCAGAAACTTGATAGCTTGAAACAACATGCACTAATGGTGTCTAAAATCAGACATGAGTCCCATTTATCTGTGCTTTTTTCCCAGCCAGGCTGGATTCTTACCGGGAGTGTTTTGAGTAAGGGATTCCACCTTGAAGTCTCATTCAAGTTACTGGCAGAGTTTGGTTCTTTACATATGTAGGACCTTGGACCCCAGCTCCATTTGAACTATCATCTGAGGACATGCATCATCCCTGGTGGTAACTGTTCTCTGCTCTGGTATTTACTTAGACAAACTGAAACTCCTTGGAGTTGAAGTCCAACCCACACTTTAAATCTTGTTATTCCTTCTGCAATTGGCCAGACCAAATATTCTTGTTCTTACAGAGGTGATTTGTTTAGATCAGGTCTTCCTGGATAACCATCCCTTTCCCATGCAACCACGGAAGGGAGGTCACAGGGCCATCTTCCAGTTATCCTCCTAACACTACTTTAGTCAATCGGACAATCAACTTAACATTGCCAATGACAGGACAGATTGAAATCCTATGTGATGCTGCAGGAAGAACTGGCGTTAGATTTGTGATTTCTCTACTAAAGCTGAAAACTTAAACACAAGGACTCGTCAGATGATGAGAAACACCCCACTCGCTTGCCACCTGTGGTCTTCAAAACAGTCAGGATCAGGAAAGACAGAAGAGGTCTGTGGAGCCATCACAGATTCAAGGAGCACTAAAAACAAATGGATGTGCAAAGGTGGCGTGTGATTCTAGCTGGGTGTCTTGACTGTGAAGGACATCATTACAGCAACTGGTCAAACCTCAATGGGTCTGAATGAAAGGACAGTAAGGATAAGATCAGTACCCTCATCGTAATACTTGTGATGAAATGATAGGTATCACTCCAGTGTAAGAATTATGTACTAAAGTAACCAAAGTCAGCAAATCACTCACTAAAAAGTACTATAGCTATTGTCTTTCAAGGATTATTTCTGAAATTATCTTTAAAGGGGGCAAAGGGAATCATTGATAATCAAAGCAAACAGAAAAGGCAAAGTACATTTCAGCTGCATTGAGATGACTTAGGAAAGAATGTCACTTAAAAAAAAATCCATTTGGGGACCTGAGGCTGTCGCTTGGAGGTGGAGCACTTGCCTTTACATGTGAAGCTATGGATTCAACCCCACAGCACAGCAAATCACAGAACAATAACAAAATCTATTTTGCTCTGTGTTGAATATTCTTAAAAAAAATTTCTGAGCCAGGTGGTGGTGGCTTGGTGTAGTAGGTCCTTCTGTATTTGTGTTGCTTTCATTGGTTAATAAAGAAACTGCTTTGGGCCTGGTGATAGGGCAGAACTTAGGAAGGCATGGAGACAGAACTGAATTCTGGGAGGAAGGAAGCAGAGTCAGAGAGCCGCCATGGAGATGGCAGGTCAGACATGCTGAATCTTCCCCGGTAAGCTACAACCTCATGGTGAACACAGATTAATAGAAATGGGTTAAATCAATATGTGAGAGTTAACCAACAGGAGGCTAGAGCTAATGGCCAAGCAGTGTTTTAATTAATACAGTTTCTGTGTGATTATTTCAGGTGTAAGCTAGCCAGGCGGCCGGGGCAAACAAAGGGACCCTCTCTCCTTTCAGTGGCTCATGCCTCTAATCCCAGCACTCGTGAGGCAGAAGCAGGCGGATCTCTGTGAGTTTGAGGCCAGCCTAGTCTACAGAGCAAGTTCCAGAACAGGCTCCAAAGCTGCACAGAGAAACCCTGTCTTGAAACAAACAAACAAACTTCACTGAGACCTTTCTTCTGTGGAAAATGTGAACAAAATGTACTGTCTTTTCTATCAGAAGGTTAATTCCACTGTGTCTTTGCCCAATTACAGAAACAATCTACTGCATCCTTGGGTGGCTCCCAGGACTTGCCCTGACCGGTGCTGCAAGGGAATGAAGAAATGACAGACATATGGCTATATGGACACAGAGAAGCTGGGACTGGGATTCTGGACTCTCTGATGGAGAAACTGCAGCACCCAGGAAGCTTAGCATGTTCTTTATATACAGTTGAACAGCAAGGCAGGGCTATTGCACACAGTTTTAAAATGAGGTGGATTATTACACACAGATAAACCAGGAGGCAGAGTTTACAGTAAATAGCTGGATCAAGGAGAAAAAGGTCTAGCTAACCCCAGTAGGAGCACTCTCTGTAGGGGTGCACTCTTCGGGTTGCAAAAATCCAAGGGAAGAAAGCTATGGTGGACATTTTCTGTACACACCAACAGCATTAGCAAATCAGACTCTCAAAGAAGGCTTTGCCACTTTCCCGTGGGTCTGAGGCTTGTGGTCCTTCATGTGGCTGGCTCATGTCAACAACACACACTCAGGACTTTACACACACAGGGCTTCCTCCAGTACCACAAAACTTCATTTAAAAACTTTGTAAGGCATTTTAAATTCCTCCAGGGTCAGCACTTCTCCCAGGGAAAACATATGCTCATGCTTAATTTCTCCGCAGAAACTGTACCGTTCTGATTTAGCCTAACCTCCAGGGTTAGGAAGCCCAAAGACAGACTCTTTTGGACCTTATGCCCTCTATTGTCTGACAAACTACAGCAGTTCCTAAAGGCCCTGGGTTCCTTCAGTGACCATTTCCTTCACTTTTGCCTGAGTTCTGACAAGGAAAAGTGACCTCAAGAAGGCGAACCTTCCAGCTTCATCTCCCCCGATTCCTTCACTAAGGGGCAGCATCTCTCTTAGCTTGACTTCATCTGTTTATGAATGAACAGCCCTGGAAAGCCCCTATCTCTGTGGCAGCTCTCAGGCTCCGGAGTCTTGTAACTTCACACTGTTCTCCCAGGAACCTGGGAGCCAAGCTCTGGGACAAGCGTGCAAACACTGGCTGCATCCTGATTATCAGCTGGCAACATCACAGTTGTGCTAGTGCTTGCTAGTGCTCCAACGCCACTAGTGACCAGGAACTCCTTTCCACAACAGGATGTAATGCTGCTAGAAAGGTCTTTTGGGCTTTTCTTTCCTCCAGCACATCTCAATTCTGTGTGCCGTGACAGCAAAAAACTTCTCCGAGGCCTCTGGAAGGCTCTATAGACCTTCAAATACCAACTCTAGCTTGGCATACAGACAGACTGTGGTGTGTCCTCTGAGAACTTGTAGGAGAGATTTTCCTTTTTATGATCTTATGCCTATTTATCCATTGTTTGGAAGACATACAATGAAAACTGGAAATCCCATGAGTCATGGGAAAGGACATTTTTATGAGCAAAGGCTTACGTAACTCAAGTCTGTTGACCAAAACAAAAACCCAGCAGTTCTATGCTCCCTTGGTAACCAAACTCCGTCTTCTCTTGTGAATGGTACACTTAAAAAAGAATATCACCACCTAGTCAGGGATGGTAGTACATGCCTATAATTTCAGGACTCAGAAGGCTGAGTCAGGCTGATTTTGAGTTGGCTATATAGCAACTTCTAGGACAGTCTTAGTTATGTACAGATTGTCTAAAGGCTAAAACAAATTCTAGTTGATGGGTAGAGTCGAAATTCATCTAATTAGTTCAACTTATTCATTTATTAATGAACTTTATTATTAGTAAACTAATTAATATTAAAGTGACCAAAGGCATCAGTGAAAAATAAGCCATACAACTGGAAATGACTATGTCTTTACATTAGTATTGATAGCTTTAAGAGAGACAGAAAGTTCAGGTCAAATCTTGCAAGATGCTACATTGATAGGGTTCTTCTGAGGCTGAAGTCCAGTGTACTGTTTTAATATTTCAAATTTTCATTTTTGAAACTTCACTTTGTCAGTCACATGAGGAATGGTCTCGGAGATAATCTATTTTAATCTAGTTCATGATAAAACTGATAAATATGATCAAATTCTAATTTGCATCACTGTCTAGAGAGATATGCCCCTTAAGTAAACTGGAAGTTAAGTTTATTTGTTTATATTTCATCCTTGCAGCAGATTAAAAAAAAACTTCTGAAACTATTTCAATGCTAGATCCATGAGTATAAATTAAAAAAATTAAGCCTGAATCACCTGCTTCCTGAACTGACTCAACTAATATAGCACATAGGCCCATGTCTGTGACCAATGAATAATGCTTTCTTAAAAGTATGGGAGAAGATTCTGGCAAATTCTGATCACGTTATTGTTTTCAATATTTGTTACTAGCCATAAAAACAACCTCCTAATTAATTTCTGTACTTGGTGATGTAAAGAGGATGCCCAGATGAGCGAGCAGCTCTTGTGCTGGCTGAAATAGCAGGGTTTCAGAAGAAAGCAGAGCAGAAGACCCATCTCTGTAGGGAGGGCAGAATGTACGTCATCTGCTATAGATGCTCTGATGTATGGTAAGGGGTTTCCAGAGCATAGAAAACTCACTAAACTGTTGCTATGAGCAACATCCAAGGAGCTTCCAAAAACAAGGACAATCGTGCAACCTTGACATCACTGGTGAGAACAGAATTCAGGAATTTAGAGTTAGGTCAATATATAGGCTTTTGTTACCTCTCTGCAGAAGCACCTGGCTGCCCAGTATAAAGATACTGTTGACTCAAAGCACTGGGGATTAACCACGCTGCTGGGAGCAAAGGGCTCCTGGATGCCGTTGGTGTCAAGAAAGGGATTCTTAAGTAGAAAAATTCTTGAGGATCATCTGGCAGGAAACAGGTCAAAGCAGAGACAAGACCACTTTCATGGAGAGGTGTGATTGGTTGCCTGTCGTCATCTGCCATTGCTTGGGTGTAGCTACAGGCTCACACTTGTGTGGAAATCTAGCTCTTCTTGGCCTCAGACAACTGGTCTATCTCCTTGTAGTCTCCAGTTTTTGAGGTTTTTGTTTGGTTGGTTGGTTTGGTTTTTGATCTTGCATTCTCAAACCTTTGTTGTATGTGATTTGTTTTTGTTTCTATAGGGTTTCCCTAGGAAAACCAAGTTGATCTCAAATTCCCGGGTGTATATGATCCTCCTGCCTCAGCCTCTGGAACACTGGGACTAAAGGCGTGCTCAGTTTTTTTTTTTAAGTTTAATTTAACCATTGCCCCTTCCTTCAAACTTTGGGCTCCCCTACAAATACTAATGATCTTACCCGACTAGATGCCCAGGGACGGGCAGCTTAGTCAGGAATCTGCTGCCACCTAGTGGTCCTTAGCTACCTCCCATATCCACCCATCCATGGTATCCAGGCTAGGAAGTCATCAAAGGGCACCAGGACAGAGCCAGAAGATTTGAATAATAGCATCCAAAATGTCTGGAATTTACCATAAGGGAAAGAAAAAAGCTATTAGGTACATGAAATGCGAAATGTAAGATTTTAGGGACTAAAAGAAATTCTGAGTTAGCACTCTTGACAACAGAGGAATATTAATATGGGATAGTATTAAAGGCGTGACTACAGTTACACATAGACCAAAAAGGAGCGAAGAATATCTTTAAAGGTGAAGGTTAAAAAAGTTATAACAGCCACTCACATCCTTCACTCACTTGTGTTTGTTTTTATGATCCATGATTCAGGGCTATTGTTCAAATCTACACTGACCATTATATTATCTATGAAAGTTGACTGAGCTGACTTGAATGTCTGGAATTAGTGGTGGCTGTAAGGATGCATGCCGCCAAGATGACAGCTTTGAGCTAGGTGGCTTAACTTTTAAACGAGCCAGTTTCAAATGCTTGGTTTTCTCGAGTCAAGCAGCTATTTTCAGCCTTTCCAAGGCTGTCCCCACATGTCATTTCCACTGGGCAGTCTCCTGCACCTGGTACCTCAGCGACCTGTGTATGTTTGCAGGACAGGAAAACACTGGGATGTTGCTATGTGCTTGCTGCCTAAACTGCACACATCCTCTTATCAAGGTCCCTTTCACCTTCCCAACTGTTTAGTTTCCCTGAGAACTTACTCCAAGCAAGATTTCCTTTCAAGAATCCTGAATCCAAGAATCACACACTCCAGACCATGGAAGATTTCCTGAAATCATATGGAGAAATTTGTTAACTATTTCACCCACTTAAAAAAAGAGAAAAGGAAAAACAAATTGTGTGACATTAATATAGAGCCCTGCTTTGGGCAATGGGACTTCCTTTGATCTCAGCCAAATGCCTGTCTGTGCCTTCCCAGCACCCCCTCCCTTCTGATCTCATAAGTTACTGAGAACTATTCTTCCTCAGACTGCTCTTAAATTTGGAATTGATAAATATTTGCTTCCTGGCTGCCTTGTTCTTAGCGTTGTAAGTCTTTGGTCAGGCTGGAGAAATTCCTTTCTTTACTTCCCAAAGGCAAGACGATTCCTAGAGACCTCTTTTATGCCTTGGACTATATTTCTGCCAACCGTGAGTGCCAGTGGGCGCTGAGAAACGCAGCGCCATGGTGTTGCCTAGCATCCCAAGGAGATCTTCTAGAGACTTCTGTTCAGATGAAGCTATCCAACTTTAAAGTCGACCCTTTGATTCTGTTCCCGCTTAATACGCCTCCGCTGTCAAGACCTCAAACTCCAAAATTCTCTCAGCTCCGAAATCTGTATTTCTTGCACCTAATAATCCCACCTCCAGGTTCCTGTTGACTTAGGTACAGAAAAGAATTTCAGGGCTAGTCAGTAGAAAACAGAGCTGGACTTTGTTGGAAATTTGGAGCTGGAGATGTTGCTGTTGGTAGACTGTTTGCTTAGTGCCATGGCCTCCTTGCCTGGCTGCGGGGGACAGACCTAAGGTGGGGGCGGGGCAGCGAGGGACCTATGAAACATATAGACACACAGAAAAGTACAGACACACAGATAAGCTGGGTTGCAGGTGGTCTGGGCTCTCTGCTGGAGACATCGCAGCACCCCTAGAGTGTTTTTATATGCAGCTGAACAAGGAGGTGGCAGTATTGCAGACAGGTAAACAAAGAGGCAGGGTGGAAGGGGTTACACATCTGGATCAAAGAGGCGGGTTTGGCTAATCTCAGTAGGAACAGTCTTTGCAGTGGGGCAGAATTCAGGCTGTAAATACCAGGGAGGCGTGGGAGGATAAAGCTGCCGTGAACATTTTCTGTGCACACTGTCAGCATCCACACCTGGAACAAAAAAGAAGGCCTTTCCATTTTCTTATGAGCCCCACCCCAGGCTGGGGAGAGGGATGAAGCTTTGCTGGTTTGAGGCTCCGGTCCATGGTCTGGCTGTACCCATGTCAACAGCACACATTCACTCAGGGCTTCCTCCACTCCCAACAGCCTAGAATGCATGCGTGACGTCTCGGATTTGATCCCCAGTACTGCATACAATGGGTATGTGGAGCATGCCTATAATCCCAGAGTTCAGGAAGTGGAGGTAGGAATGTCAAAAGTTCAAGGTCATTTCCAGCTATCCGCAGCCAGTGTAGCTTGTGCAGGCTTGGGATAAAGAAAGGAAAGGAAGCGTTGCGACATAGATTTAAGCAAAGGCCTTAATAAAGAGGTGTTTAGGGAAAGGGAATACACACTCGAAATGTGGATGTGAGTTTCTCACATTTGACGGTTATGTGTCTTTATAATACTATATATTTATATCACACACACACACAATTTTGTGACTTCTGAAGTTAAATTTCAAGTGGTTGTTAAACTTTTTCTTTTTCAGTAAATCTGTGGCTCACAAGGTCAAAGGAATCCTTACTATATTAAACCAAAAGGAAGTTACAAAACATGATTTTCCTGCTAACAAGGCATAGTGTCTTGTTTGTGACACTCTCAGAAAACCGCAGGTTTGCAGACAGGAAAACAGTAAGATGTTATATATTCAGACTTTGGGCATGGGTCCCTGATATTTTAACTTTCTTAGTGAAATATCTCTACATAAAATGAAGAGTGTCTTTATGTAGACAACCTTCAGAGTACACTTTGATTCTGGTGCCAGGACGACCAGCATGTACCATCCCCGGCTTTGTGCAATCCTGGGGCTCCAACCCAGGGTCTCCTGCATCTAGACAAGCGCTACATCTACTGGCTACATCCCCACACCTGTAGATCCGCTTTCCCAGGCTAAATTTCTTTGGAGTTCTGTTTTCCTTGGTCTGGTTTGGGTTAGCAGCCACAGCTAGCTACTAACTCATTCCTATCCTCAAGCCAAAGGAAATTCTGAGTGGTTTTTTTTTATGTGTTTTTCTAAATAAACCAAAATAAAGAACTTTTTCATAATCATTAAATTCCAGCTTGTTGGATTCATTGTCTCCATGGTAGACTTTAACACATTATTACCTGCCCCATGATCACACCATGTATCTTCCTCCAGTTAGATCTATTTTCCAATTATGGCCTTTATTGACTATATTGCTAAAGTGTTAAATAGGACAGGCAGTAACATAGACCCCTGTGCTTTGACACAAGAATATTGATAGAAATTAATTTACCATTATTGGGTATGGTTATTTAATTGGTATGAACTGGTATGGATTCACCTATTCTGTATTTTAGGGCCTATTATTATGTCTCCATCATAGAAAGGAAGGATATTTCCAAGTGCCTACCCAAGTTCACACACTAAAGTTTATGCTGCCTTTACTTCATCTTCCAGGTCATATATATAGCAAAAATGAAAAGAAATCTACTTATATTTCTTACCTTTGTGAATACCATATTCATTAACATCTGATATACAAGGCACCCCCACCCACATTAGGAGAACAAAGAAGTATACTATGGTTTTCAAAAATTCTCTGATGGGGCGTAATCAATGATAGCTGCTGACTGGGGAAGAGGGTCTTCTGGGAGACGGAGGAGACAGGAGGAGAAAGCCATCCAAGACGGAGGGAAGAGTGGAGAATAACGACCAGAAGGCAGCAAAGGTTCATTTGAGGTCAGTGGTCCTAAGTTTAAAGCAAAAGTAGTTGTCATGGGTTTTTTCATTCTCCAGCTCTATGCAGTTGCTTAGGTTCAGGCTCAAAATGAAGGTGAATTCAATTTATCCTACACTGTATATACTTACCCAACAGCTTCCAATGTGTATTTTTGCTCTAGGATGACATATAGAAATTTGCTAAGAAATATTTTCTTAGGAATGTAATCTCAAATTCTAAGTCTTAAGAACAGCTCTGAATGTAAACTTATTTGGGAATAAGGTCATTGCAGGTAACTAAATTAAAAAATTCAGGAATTCGATGATCCTAGATTAAGGGCATGTCCTAAGTCCAATGGCGGGTCTTTGTAAGAGGATGAGGAGGATTTGTGGCATCAGAAGGAGATGTGAGCATGGAGGCCGGGATTAGAATTCTTTGTCTACAAGTGCCATGTTTGCTAGACACCCCGAGAAGATAGGAGACGGCATAGGTCAGTTCTCCATTATCCACCAGCCAATAAACAACTCTGCTGACAGTTTGGTTTCAGATTCTGTCTTATTCAACTGAGAATAGACTTCTGCTCTTGTGAGCCATTGGTTTGTAGTAATTTGTTATGGTGGCCCCAGAAGCTGAGACAGGGAAGGAACTCGTACTTCAGAGAAGTTTAGAGAAGGTGATGGGGGGATAGTTTTCTTGAGGCCAAGAAAGGATACTGGCACCATCTGAAGTTCCTGAAATCTTATGACATTTCCAGTAGGATTCCTCTAGAATGCCATGACTCTTCCAGAAACCACATACACAGAGAGAGACAGCCTGGAAAACCTGCGGTTATTTTGAGTCCATTGTCCTGTTTCCAATCTGCAAATATTTTGTTCTCCAGGAAGTCTTGTCCCTATGGCTTACTCATCCTCGTTCTGCTGTCCTAAAGCAGCTTACAGTTAAGTCTGTGCTAGGTCTGTCCTGGAGGAAAGCAACCTCCCACACATCAGGAGGTCTACGGGTTCTTGACTTGTCTCATGGATAATGAGAAGAGTCTGCAAATGCTTTGATACTTCTCTTCATGGATGCCTTACTTGAATCTAGGTTCTGCCCTGGGTGCCCTCAGCCTCCTCAGGGAGTCCCTGCTTATCCTTAAAGACTTGTCTCAAGATCTTCTGCTTTGTCTAAGAAAGTGAGACATTAATTATGGTTTCTTTCATTCCCACAGAATTGTGTATTTCTATTAAGGACTTCCTAAATTCTATTATGGCTTACTTCTTTTGTTTTTGCCTACCTGAAACACTGGAAGAGCTATCCTAACTTAGGAATCACTGGCCTTTAGCCTAGACCCAGTTCAGCCCTTTTTAGTATAAACCAAGGAAAGTTATGTCAATAATCTACAACCACCACCTTTGAAGTTTATAGAAAACATGCAACTACAGTGATTGGGTTTCTTTTATTTACTTGAGTTTTCAGTATTTGACATAGAAACAAAGGGACATAGAGATTATTGTGTTTTACATCAAAGAAGTCAGCAGAGAATGCCAAGGAGTTGAATGCTTTTCCTCTATGGTGAAAGGAGTTTCTTCCCTACAGATGGAAACGGCAATATCATCCTCAGGATCACCAGCTCCTTGCATACGTGGAAGGTGGGTTCTTCTATTTGAAATCAGCTCAGCAGAAGCTTCCCAGAATTCATCACCAAAGAAGCTCACTGAGCCGCATTTCCCCCTATCTGGTCAATGGCGAAAGCTGAGGCTTCGCCAACAGATGGCGGTCCGCCTGACGCTATGTTCTGTGCTTGATCAAAATGCCCCCTTTCACTGTGTTTCACTTGGGGTCACATCTGGAGTATTTTGCATTTAGAAACACTCAAAACGAATCCGTAGCTGTATTCAAATAAAACTAGATGGTGCTCCAAGTACCTAAGCATCTATGTGAGTATGCTCTATGGGAAATGTACAAACATTCCGGTAAATGGGAGCTCAGGGCAGAAACATTAAAAGAAGTTTGGAGGAGGTGAGTGGTGCGTTCCTGTGGAACTAAAACTGTGGGAAAAGACTACAGCCTCCTTTCATGATTCAGACTAAACTCAGATTTACAAAGAACTAAGAAAATAAATGAGTCATCCCCATAACCATTGCTCTCTCTAAATCGAAAGCTGACCAAGAGTCACAATGAAAATCAGACTGCTGTACACACAAGGATGTTTGCTCTAGATACTCCTCCCAGCAAGGCTTTGCACCAGTGTCTAACGCCCAACACCTAAGACCCCTTAGTTTATTAAAACTGTCATAATCTGATACAAGAATCTCTCTCGCCTAATTGCTGACCATCTTCCCATTTGGATGAACATGGGCTTCTGTCATATCTCATAGGCAGGGAACTTGTTCATCTATGACCCTCAACACACAAACCTCCCAGAATGAACCCTTCCAGATAGCAAAGCCTAAAACAATAGAGCTACAGGCATGGCTAGGGAGTACAGTCGCATTGAATATGAACTGGGCCCACAGTTCTTCCAGATACACACTAGAAATATCCAAAAATAGCCTTGGGACTTTTCACACAATGGTCCCAGACTGAAGTTACAAACAGAACAAAACAAAACAAAACAAAAACCCATGTGTCTTTCAGTCTAGTTGGGTGACAGGACCCAACTTTGGACCCAGTACCTGTGGTATAGCATTTTCCCTTCCTATTCCCTCACAAGGGACCTTAAAAGAGCATATGTTGTTCTCCCTGAACAGGTTTGTAAAAACCCATAAAGTATCTACTTTCTTTCCACACAGGATCCTCGCATGCTCCTCCTTAAGCCGGAGATACTAGCCCCAAGGCAGGTTACACAGATGGCCTGAGAAAACAAGCTCCCCCTCTCAGAAGACACGAGGGATAGGCCAGAGAAGCTCTGTAGAGCACACTCAGGCAGATAATGCGCTGCTTTTCTTGTCAATGAGAACTTTATGCCTATATTGCAAAGAAATTGTTTTCTTATGCTATAAATTTTAACCGTATTTCTTTATAGGTGGAGAGTCACAAGAGCATCCTTCTAAAGGGAAATGCTGAGGCCAACGTGCTGTGTTTACCATCCTTCTGTGGATGCACCGATCTCAACTCCAAGGCCAATCACTTTAAATTATTGGTGTATGTTTGTGTGCATCCACACACGCACGTGCATGCGCACACTTGTGTGCTTGTACATGTGCATGCACACATACAAAAGTGAGGTTGTCACAATACATGTGTGGATGCTGGAAGGCCATCTTCAGGGGTTGGTTCTCTTTCCACTGTGGGTTCTTGGGGTAGAACTCAGCTCACCAGCCCTGCACAGCAAGTACCTTTTACCCGTTTCTCCAGCCCTCAAATGCCACTCTTACTGGGATTAACACATTACTTCAAAGAAAAGATCTTTATGTGTGGGGCTAGAGAAATGGCTCAGCAGTTAAGAGCACCTGTTTCTCTGGCATAGGACCCAAGTTTGGTTCCCCACACCCATGCTGGACAGTTCAAACTACTTGTAACTTCAGTTCTAGATTTGATACCTTCTTCTAGTCTTTGCAGGCACCCAGGCGCATATGGGCATACACACATTCTCTTTAAATCTTTAAGTATCTCTCTGTGGCTCCTGTTGTTAATTATCAATAAGTGTAACTATCTAGTTAAATCATGAAAATGTATTACGGCTGTAGTTGAAGGAGTAATGGTAGAAAACTTCTGATACCCCGATTGGATAACATGCCTGAAGATATTGATGGTTCATCAGAGAAATGATTCTTCCTTTAAATGAGCCAGAGACATGTATTCACCCACATGAGAGATGTGCAGCTATGTGTAGGTCATGTGTCTTTTCTCCTTTACTGTACATCTGACAAGCAGAGACAATGAATGATTAGAAGTCTTAATCAGTGAAGTGCCAGTAAATTCACTCTCTGGATTGATCTTTTTTCACCAACTGAGAAGAAAGATAAGCAATATCACAAAAGCAATGCACTTTATTTCTCAGCTGGACCTATTTAATTATGTCTTTATGTCCATCCTGTGGTGCACTGAGCATCTTGTACTTCCTTCAGCTTCTGTCAACGTGAGTGACAGCTTGCACTGATGCCAGAGTCACACTTTACAAAGCTTTTCAAATGCATAATTTCCCTTAAGTCTTATTTTATTATATTATTTTGTGTGTGAAAAAATCTGAGTCTAAAGAGAGTGTAACTTGTGTCTGAAATGTCAATTTTCCTCCTTTATATTACTCCATGTCCATTAGAACAGCTAAAATTTAAGAGAGTCTCAACTATTGGTAGGTTGTGGAATAAAAAGAACTCAATTGTATTGCTGACAGGAATATAAAACGATATAACCACCTTATATAACCAGAGTGGCAACTTCCTGAAAGTTGAATGCACACTTAACCTTCAGATCAGGAAGTATGGTTGGCCCTAGGTATTCATCCAACATAACTTAAGCTTACAAAAAGATTTATTCAAGAATGTTCACCACAGCTTTACCCACAAGGGTTCACAATCGAAAGCCGTGCAACTGCCCATCAACAAGAGAAAGGGCAACCATGCCATGGTACAGCATCACTGAGCAATACACAGAATGAATTGCTGTGCCAACACACCGAGTGATGTGAGCAAACGGTAAGAAGAGAAGCCAGACACTAAAGGTTGTACATCGTAAATCCCACTTACATTAAGTTATAGAATAGGTTTAAAAAAAGAATAATGTAAGGTGAAAACCAATTGGTGCTTGCCTTTGGGGTTAGGCGATGGACCTCAAGACAATATTCTTTCTCACGAGATAGAGATGTAATAAGCCTGTACTACACATTCATATGCAGTTGTCAAAATAATTAAGGCTTGTATATTCCAGCATATATAAACTTTTCCTTATGAATCATAATGTGAATAATTGGAGCATTTGAGGACTGAATGGCAAAGAAGAAACAAGAATGGCAGAGCATCAGCCATAGTTGAAGCTGAAGGATGAGTAAATGAGTCTCATTGTATTATCTTATTTATGTTTGAAGTTTTCCACAAAGAAGACAAGCGACAATGATCAAAAGGCTTCCAGGCATCTGAAAATAGCCCAGCATGACTGGGGCAGAGCCTCTCGCAGTCTTTGATGTCATAGGAATTTTCCAAGATTGCAGTGAGTTGAAAACACCAAATCTCTTAGTCACATCTCATTCTGGAGCATGGATGGTCACAATGACTAACTAACAGAAACAAAAAAGTGGTTGGAAAACAGATTTGTTTTCAAATGTAAACATAAATCAAACATTGTTCCTTGAGTTACCTGGCAGCAACACGAGCCATGTAGCTACCATGAAATATGGACATGGTTAATGGTACAGGTTCAGACCAGTATAATCCTTTCTTCTTAACTCGGGAAGGCTCCTGATGCTGCAGTAACTAAACTGCACCACATCCAACCAACATACAATGGAAAAACGATGAATGTCTTCTTTTTGATTTTCCATTTATTTCCATTTCTGAACATTTGTAAAAGGGCAGGCTCACCACTCACCCCACTCATCACTATGTCAGTACTGTAGATTGTTTAATGAGACTGCAATTTCCTTCATCTTTTAACACAATGACCTGGAGAGAGCAAGAGTGAGCACAAGAACCATCGCGACTCTCTCTCTGGAGACGTAAAATGAATACGGATTTTTTTTACCAGAAGAGAACTTATAAATCTCTGTATTTTTTCAGCTGAAAGGACTGACTCCAAGGGAAACAAAATGTTTTCTTCGGGGTAACAGTGGGTTAGACCACAGGTCACATCTTCTGATTTCTTCAGATTGAGGTAGACTTCGCTACAATATGTGGGAATCTGAAATGAATCCATGATGAATAACTCAATGTAATTTTATCTTGATAATTAATGGTAGAAATATTCTTTAGGGCTCATAGGTTTTACAATTTTGGAGCAGGATAATATTTTCGAAATATCAGAAAATACAGCAAATACACCATTTGCTTACATACGAATAGATTTTGAACTAAGACCGTTTGTCTTTCCTCTATTTTCTCATTTTGCTCTCTCTTCCGTGTTTGTCCTAACGCATGCTTAATGTCTGAGCTTTCCAAGCTGATGGTTGCAATCTCTTAGTGAACCATCAAGCCAGTTTAGTAACAGCTACAATCAGCATATTAAAGAATGAAGCATTGGCTTTGAGAGCATCAGGAACTGTGAGAAAAGAGGAAAGAAGAAAGCATCACATACTTGGTTTTGCGTGTTTCAAGTTCTCTCCTTCCACCATATGGGTTCTTGAGATCTAGGCCAAAGAAAAGATTGCCTACGCACTAACTGCTTGGGTAATATTTTCAGGAAATGACAAGCTTCTTGAGAACAAAGCAATTCATTTTGTGATATCCTGTTTGCCAAATGTTGGCCTTAGTTCCTGGGCAAATGGAGTCTTATTCAGAAAGTCCTTTCCTGCACCTGTATCTTGTAGGGTGCTGCCTTGCAATGGTGGATTTGGCATTTCAGGCATCTAATTGGTGTCATTGATCCATTTGCAGTTACGTTTTGGGCAGGTTGACAAATCTGAGCCTAATTTCACTCTTCTGTATGAGGACATCCAGTTTTCTAGTACCACTTGTAGAAGATGCCATCTTTTCTCCAATCTATGTTTTTGGCTTTTTGTCAAATATTGGAAGGCTATACTTACGTCATGTGCTCACGTTTGCATCTTCTATTTTGCTCCACTGGTCGACATGTCTGTTTTTGCACCAATACTATACTGTTTTTATTATTATAGCTCTATGACATATTCTAAAATGTGGAATGGTAATCCCACCAATATTGTTCTTTTTGCTCAGGATTGCTTTGGCTATCTAGCATCTTTTACGGTTCCATGTGTGTTTGGGATTTTTTTTAACTTTTTGTGAAAAAATGTTGTGTGTATTTTGTTTGGAATTGTGTTGTATCTGTAAACTTGATTTTGGTTGGGTAGTATTTCACAATATCAATTTTACCAATTCATGAACATGGGAGGTCTTTCCATTTTCTAATATCTTCCTCAATCTCTTTCTTCAGAGATTTGAAGCTTTCATTATAGAGGTCCTTCACTCCCTTGGTTAGGTTTATATCAAGGTATTGTGGATGGGAATGCAAACTGGAGCAGCCATTCTAGAAATCAGTATGGAGACTCCTTAAAATGCTAAAAATAAATCTATCACATGACCCTGCTGGTACCCATACTTTATGGCTTGTTCCCAAAGTACTCAGCATCCTACTTCACAGATACTTGCTCAGCAATGTTCATTTTTGCTTTACTCACAATAGCTGGGAAATGGAAACAACTTAAATGTCCTTCAACAGATAAATAAATAATAAAAATGTGAGACACATACCTAGAGGAATACAGTGAAGGAAAAATAAAATCATGATATTTGAAGATAAATGGGTAGATATTGTAGTGAGTGTGATAACCCAGATCCAGAAATATAAATATTGCACATCTGTTTTTCATCTGTGGTTCCTAGTGCCAAATCTCCAGATGAGACTATATAACTTGGAATAACCATGGAAACCAGGAAAATAGAGAGGGACTATGGTCGGTGGTGGTGGGGGTGACAGGAAAGGAATACCATGATGCAGGTGATACAAAGGGGAGAGTGGAGAGGAGAGCTTCCACTGGGAAGGGGAGAGGAGGTCAACACAGAAGTGAAAAGGAGGGACAAAGGACAAGCAGCACTAGGGATGCTTGATAAAATCTCAAGGAATCATATTTTATATTTGCTTAAAATACAAATATACGTGTGTGTGTGTAAAATGAAGTCATGCCACATGGGCTGACATTACTACCCACAAGACCCACAGACTGTCTAATAAGGCTTCTAGTCCCTGGCATGAGAAACCTCCATTGTTGCAGTTGGTCAGGGTAGTCCAAGTCACTTCTAAAATAATATAGGCTATTGCTATTGTTCTTGGTGGACTTCCAGAGGTTGAAGGCAGTTCCCTATTGCTGAAGACACTGGTCACCTTGGACATAGGACTTGGAATATCAGAGCTGGATGTAATCTGAAAGCTCCTGGAATCTCGCTTTCATAGGACTAGAAGGTACCGTGCAAGATGCGGATGGAGAAAACAATCAAGAGTTCGCTTAAGCCATGATGTCTATGAAGCACAGCAGCGACCATGGCAAGATATTCCTAAAGAAGCAAGAGTGGTACTCACATCTGGGCGGTAGCCAACAGTTGTCTAATTGGACTTGAGGCCCAAAACTCAACAGGAGGGAAATTATATATAGTACTAGAAACCTAGCCCCTTCCTGGGGCTAGTGAGATCATGGATCTCAGACAAGAACTTTAGTAGAACAGCTTAATTCTTAACCGTATTACAAAACTTAACTTTATGACCACAGATAAGTGTAGATCTCACCCTGCACCAAAGAAACACTTTGTAGCAAATGGATTATTATAGAAAACCACAAGTGGTTAAGATGCAGAGATCACCTGATTTTAGGGAGCCCAGCCCCAACAGAGACATCTAGAGCATAAGTTCTGTGTTTAGGGCTCAGGAAACTTCGGGGAAGTGTTTGTGGAGATACTCTGAGAGCCAGAGAACCAAGAAGTCTGCTGTGAGATTGTCTCCTAGAAATGACAGAGAAACTACACTCATGATATTTCAATAATATTGCTGCCTAAACATGACCAGAACAATGACAATACCAATAGACATGCTAACAAGAAAGGGGGAAATCCCGCAGGGCCCCACCTACTAGACCAAGAACAGCAGGCAACCAATGACTCTCACCTGGAAGAGAAGAAGAGAAGAACTTGGGGCATAAATTTTATTTTCTTTATATATTTTAAAACATGGGATAGGGCTACCACTTGTAGCTTGCCTAGCTGTGATCCCCAGTACCACATAAAACCCAGTATGATGGTACTTGCCTGTAATTCCAGTACTTAGGAGATAGAGGTAGGAGGATCAGAAGTTCAAGGCTACCTTCAGCTGTATGAGTTTGAGGCCTGCCTGTCTAAAACATAAACGATCATTCCCTTTTTAAAGATTTGTTGTTACTTGAGTATGTGTGAGCTGTGTGTGTGAGTGCCTGCAGAGGCCAGAAGAGGGTGTCAGATGCTCTAGAACTGAACTCACAGGCAGTTGTGAGCTGCCCCACATGGGATGGGCACTGGGAACTGGACTCAGGTCTTCTGGAAGAGCAGCAGGCACTCTTAACTGCTGAGCTATCTCACTTGCCCCCACTCTTGCCAAAGTTCTAGCACACAGGTATAAATATTTCACTTTATTCTCAAAGTGGCAGTATGAGGACATGGGAAGGAGCCATCGTTTCTCTTCAGTTGGTGTGTGAGATACCAAGACCCTGAGACATTCAGTAACTCACTGAAAACCATCCCTGTGTCAGGATCTAAGCCACCACCTAGATCTTAAGACATCATGGACAGGAACGACCTTTCATCCTGCGACCCATGTTCTTTCATCCTTCTTTCCTTTGTTTACTTTCCTTTCTCCCTTTGCTTCTTCCCCTTTTCATCTTCTCCTTCCTAAGTATGTAATTTTTGTGTATATTTGTAAGTAAAATGAACTGGCAATACCTCAGCATTCAGCTAAGGAATAAGATACTGTCAATACCTCTGAAACCCAGGGACTGCATTTTATCTCCAACATGTCACCACTATGCTGGACTTCGTAGTCACCGGTCCCTTTCTTTCTTGTCATTTATGCACCCTTACAAACATATAGTACTTTATCACCGAACCTCCTGTTAGTGGAACCATTTTTCTTCCTTTTTATTAAGAGTTACATATCTGGCATTGATCCATGCTGTTTTGCAGATACACATCTCATTTGTTTTGGCTGAGTTAGAACAATCTATTTCAGAACGATGACATGTTTTCTTACTGATGGGCATTGACATTATTTTCAGTTTTGTGCTATTAAAGTTATACGGTTCCAATTGCACAGAAGCAGAAAGTTTGTCCAAGATATTTATGTCACACTGGTTAAAATGACTAATTCATAGAACGCATGTACTTACATCTTCACTGGCCAATGTCAAATTCTTTTCCAGATCTTGGTTCACATCTTGGTTTCTAGGGACTGTTTTGCAATCAAAAGAACAAGTGTTCCTTGAAGAAATATTTGATTACAGGGCCAGCACAAAGAATATACAAGAAACGTGTCGTGATGCCAAGAAATAAGAAAATGCTCCCCCAAAAAGCAAAACCAAACAAAAACACACTCCAACACAAAGGAGCACTGGAAAAACGAGAGCAGCAAAATAAATAGATTCAGTCATAAGCTATACAACATAATAAACGCCCAATCCTAGAAAACTCAGAACTCATGGTAAATATCACTGAGTTTGTTGGATAAACACAACTGATTTAAAAAAGAAGCAGGTGGGCTGGGGGAGAAGTCTGTACAGCACTTTCTGTGTGATGCTGGGCTGAGATGTAGGGAGAGCAAAGCTCACATCATTTTACTATAATTGAGAAGATATTTATTAATTTTAAAGGGAAAAGCAATGACTTTTAAAGGAAAGAAACTTGTCCAAGGCACAATAATCAAGTGACTGCCAGTCGAATAAGATGGCACGTTAGCGTCACAGACTGTGTGCAGCAATGCCGTGCGGATGGACACACAGACTGCGTGCGGCGATGCCATGTGGACGGACATCATTTCATAGCATTCTCAGTCAGCATGCAGAGCTTCAATGAAAACATCAAATTTGAAGCTAAGAGATGCCTGACAAAATAATGTATACACTTCAAATATATCCAAGTTGTGAAAAACAAGAGGACCAAGTACAGACTGCAGGGGACCAAGGACAACTAGCCAACTAAATGCCAATGAGATCCTGGATAAGATCAGGGAACACACACACAAAAAAAAAAAACCTGCAGTGGGAAGTCAGCGGCAAGACTTAGATGAAGTTTTCGGTTAATGTTAATTTCCTGGCTCTGACTACCGGAGTATTGTTATGTAAGGTGTTAAAGTTAGGAGAAGCTAGGTGAAGAACACATGTAAATTCGTTCATATTCTGGCTATTCTTTGAGAGTTCAAATTCAGTTCAAACCTCCCAGATGGCTTTTTCTATTCCGAAGCTGTAAGATGATAGTTGCTAAGTCATGACATTAGCAATCAGAACATCAGCTCTACTCCTGATAAGGACATTGGATTACAGAGCCCAAGGATGAGGTACTGATAAACTTCTTAATGCCACCCCCAGCTTAGTGCACACAGTAGGGGCTAACCTGAAAAGGAGAAGCAATACTGCTAATACCACCCCTGAATATTCAATTCCAAAGGAGAGGCTGGGGACCAGATCCTCCTGAGGTTTGCTCCAGTCTCCTAAACCTAAGGGGGGGGGCAGAAAGCATCTAATTAAGTTCTACTATCAGATCTCTTTCTACATGAGAGGAAAAGCAAGCATTGGGAGTAGAGTTCTCTTTGATCATCATCGATAAAATCATCTGGACCAGAAGAGTTTCCTTTGTATTATTAATTTTTAGGGACAATTTTATACGATGGACTTCATTCCTTTATTGATTATAGAACTAGTTATATATTCCTTCTTGAGTTGTTTTAATAAATCATTGTTAATCCAGCTTTCATTTAAGAAGAGAAAAAGAATCAAAAAGAGGAAGCAATGAGCAGCAGGAATTGGTGAGTGGTGTTAAGGTCTGAGAGAGGGCAGGTGAAAAGAACACGAGAAAGCCCAGTTGATGATGATTTTAATTCTAAAATAAACGCTGATGATGAAAATACAAAGACTGATTCAAAGGAAAGGAGGGAGGGGAGAATTGTAGGCCAAAGAATACACAAAAAAGAAGTCTTACCAGGAACGAGAATAGCTACTCATCCTTAAACCTTCTCCCCGGTCTCTGGAGGAACCCTAAAAGGTCCAATGAAACCTGAGGTCCCTGAGATTCACCACAAAACTACAGACATGCCTGCTATTTGGCAAAAATATGGCTGTTGCTAAATAATAAAACACTGGAAAACTATCCCATAAGGAAGCAAATGAAGCATAAAGAAAGTGAATCGTTCATGGTTACGTTGTTTTTTTTAATTGTTTTATTGAGCTGTATATTTTTTCCAGTTCCCCTCCCTCCCTCCCCTCATGGTTACATTTTACAGTGAGTGCTATGGCTGAATAGAGTATGTGACGGATGAGACAAGAAGACACATAGGGATGAAACCAGGTCATGACTATAATCCCAGCACTTGGGAGTCTGAGGCAGGAGAATTGCCATGCGTTCCAGCGAGCTTGGCCTACTTTGAGACCTTGTCACCAAAAAAGGAAGGGAACAACCAGACAGACTAAAGAGCAAAAATGAAATGCTAAAGGGAAGGATGACAAAGACTTCTGATTTTCTAGTACATATTTGGGTGTATGTGTGGAGTTTATATGTGTTTGCTCATGTCTGAGCATGTTATGGAGGCCAGAGATCTAATGTCTTACTCCGTTACACTTCATCATCATCATCATCATCATCATCATCATCATCATCATCATCATCATCATCATCATGAGAACGTTTCTCACCATCCCTGGAGCTCACCAACTCAACTTGGCTCTGTGGCCAATGAGTTCAGAGATCTGTCTGCCTTAGTTCCCTAGCCCAGAACTTACAGTCACGCATCACCATGCCTGGATTTTACACAGGGGTGGAAAATCCAAATTCAGGTCCTCAGCTTGTACAGGAGGCATTTGACTGAGTGAGTCATCTTACCAGCCCCAATATTTTGTCTTAATGACAAACCCCCACATGATGCACATTTATAATAGAAAAGGGACTTACTATGTACTTATGCCTTCTATTTGATTCTGTCCATCATTTCAGGAGAAAATACTATAAGCAGGCTCTTTGGGGCTATTTAAGGTAGACTGACCATAGTAACTTTACATTTCAAAATTTGAAACTATAAATCAATGCCTACTGTATTGGAAATAGGGATGTAGATGATGTGTCCCTAAAATGAGACTCTTCAATCTCATGTCATGGGATAATGCCCCCAAACACTTCCTGCCAAGGAAAATGGTCACTTATTGTGCCTGCTATGAATGGAAGAGAAACTTGACTGAATCTAGTCTCTACTCCATCCCACTTTACAGCCAGAACAAAAACCTAACTAACTCCCAAAATTGTCTGATTAGAAAGTTTTGAAGCATAGCAGAATATTAGGATTTGATAAATCTGAGTTTTACATAGTATTTTCTAGTCTTGGTTGGAAATATTACATAGCTTTGAAATAACCAACATAATAACTAAGAATTAGTTCATGGAAGAGGGTTAAAGAAACAGATTTCAGGGCTTGGGGAAATGGGGGGTAAAGTGGTTGCTGCATGAAGACCCAGGTTTAGATCTCTGGCAGCCACAGAGCAGCTGTGTGTAGTGGTGCACATCTGTTACCCCAGTGCCCAGACATGGAAGCAGGCAGAGCCTGGGAGCTTACGATTAACCAGTCTAGCAGAAACGGTGAGCCCCAGGTTCAGTGAGAGAACAAAAATATCGAAATCAAAATCATAAGCCAGAGAATCAATTGGGGAGACATCCAGATGCCAACCTCAGTCCCATGCATGCATGCCTGCACAAGCAAGTACATACCTCCAGGAGCACACAAACACACACATGCATAATACCCTTCTCAACAGAAAAAAGGATGGGATGTGCAAACATACAGAGAAATGTGATTGGATAATAGGTAGGAAGGCTAGTGCTTGCAGAGAAGGGAAGGAGAAAGGGGACAGTAAAGTGGGGATAACAGAGTCACAAAGAAAGGCGAGGACACCAGAAGAAGCCCCAGCTGTGCTTACTGCATTTCATGACATAGCAATCAAGAAATCTGGCAGAGAGTGGATACACTAAGCCTCTCTGGGAGAGAGGGAGGGAACTAACAAATACTAGACACCTATGTGACAACTTCTTTAAATTATCCTACTTTAACTTCCCAATGAGCCAAAGCTAGGTATTATTCCTGCTTTACAAGAATAATGGAGGCTAGGGAGGTTAACTAATTTATTCTCAACTAGGCAAAGGCAAGAATTTGTCCACTTCTGCCCGTTTCTCTGAAGCCAATGGTCGCTAAAATTTTTAGATGAGTCACCCATTTTGGGAATACAATGGTAAATTCTGACAAGGTTAGCATGACAATGTAGCCATCACTACAATCCAGCTAGGAAATACACTCTCATTACCTGTGAAGTTCCCAAGTGCACGCTTGGGCTTTATCTCTGCAACTTTGCCCTCTGCTAGCTTTATAGAACTGGAATCACCCACTACATTGTCTCAAAGGCTCTTTCATGTCACATTAGTTCTTCAGAAATGCCATCAGCAGTAAAAATCATGTCCTATTTTTAAAAGAGTACTCAGAAACTCCATCTATCATTTTTATAAGTGACTAAAGGAGTGATTCTCTCCTTCTCAGTTTATGATGTTTATCTTTAATAAACAACAACAAAAAAACCTTATGGTTCTCGAGAGCGCTACAAGAGAATTTCTAGTCCTATCAGCTTTATCAAACTTTTAAAAACATAAAGATAACAGATAATAAATTGAATTAAATATTTCCTTTCAGTTCACAGACTCTAAGTTATAAGGATAACTGACTAGAATGCTGGGGAGGGCTACTTCCTTGACCATCAAGCCAGAGTGATTACTTATATAGGGACAAGATTCCCTCAAAATTTAGGAGACACTCTGCACAGTTGATTACTTGCCAATTTGATGTGCTGTCTGAAACAGGGTCCCAGACAAGGAAACAGCTCAATCTACAAAAGACAAGCATACAGAAAGCATTTGCTGTATTTTATTAGACTGCTCTACTCTTGTTTTGCTTAACACAGTGAGTATGGAGTAGAGAGCCCTCTACTCTGGGCCCTGAGCGGATTTCTCCACAAAGAAAAATCTCTAGTGATGCATAGATATACTGGCCTTTGTATATATGCTTAGTTCTCCATTAGTGAAGAGAGCAGGTCACTGGGCATCAGGGCTCCTTGCTTTGGCTGTCAGAGTGAACGTGGATCCCGACAACTTGAATTTTGGTCTGTCATCTTTCCCAGAGCCATCTGACTCAGAAGTCCTTTTCTTTGTTCTCTCTCCAGAGGCAGCACATGTTTCAGAGTAACTTCCTTCTTGGTTTCCATGCTGGGGTCACCAACACACCTACCTCCTTTGAGTCTGATACCTTACAGAATAGCCATTCAGAGAAGAGCCAGGGCATCCACCCATCATAGAGGCCCAAATGTCGGATGTTAGTTTTGAATGAGGAGACAAACCTGGTAACAGATTACATACTCTCACTTGCTCTCCTTTGGAAACTTACTAACAAAAGAAACCTGTTTTCCCAATCTGTTTCCCAAATTTATTTTATATGGACCATGTGAGGCTGTAGATGAAAACATTATGAGTTTTGTCTGGTTAACGTTGGAGTCATGAATCTGTAGGTAAAACAGCTTCTCCTTAGAATACAGTAATAGCACCTAGAGATAGTAGCTATGGAAACTATCCAAGCCAGTAAAGAACATTGTTTTAGGATAGTGTTATCTGGTACTGCAAGTGGCCTCTCAAATACTTACACCCAAAGAAAGAATATTTTATGATAAAAGGGCTCATTTAAATGTTTTTTTTAATTTAAAAATTCTTTAAAATTTACTTTATGTGTCTAAGTATTTAGCCTGCATGCATGTTTGTGTTTGGTGTCCAGGGAGATCAGAAGGGGGCATCAGATCCCCAGGAATTAGAATTATGGACAGTTGTGAGTCTCTGTGTGGATGCTGGGATTTGAACCGAGGTCCTCTGTGAGAACACATGCCTTTAAGTCACTTAAATCATTTAAATCAGCCATCTCTCCAGCCCCTAAAAGATCTTATTTATGGTTAAGATGATCGCATCATTAATTGACTTTTGTTGTTTATTGTAATTTTCTATGGTATTCTAGATGTCTTTAAAATGCTTATTTCACCACGAAGTTTTCAAGCTTTCATGTTTTCTCACCTGCCTGACATGTATGGCCCAGAATTTCTCTGGACTCTGTAATCACGTGTTCTCTCCTAGCACAGCCCCTGAAACCTTATCTGCTAGGACCAGCCATCTGCTACCCTGGAAGGCCTCTAAATGGCACACTGCATTTGTTTTTCAAAGACGAAAGCGAGAAAATCAAGCAGGTTGATTTGACGATATATGTAAGAAATTGTACTGTGTCATTTACGTTGAGACACTTTATTAAAGATTTCTATTTTGTGTGTATAAGCGCTTGCCTGCATGCTTGTAGCTGGTGCCTGCAAAGGTCAAAAAAGTATCAAATCTGCTGGAAGTGGCACTACAGACGACTGCAAGAGCAACAAATGCTCTTAACCACCAAGCTATCTCTCCAGCCCCCATATTGAGATTTTTTTAAAGCTAGAATTTATTGGCTGGATAGTGGTGGTGCACACCTTTAATCCCAGCACTCGGGAGGCAGAGGCAGGTAGATCTCTGTGAGTTCAAAGCCAGCCTGATCTCCAGAGAAGTTAGGACAACCAGGGTGGTTACCCAGAGAAGCCCTGTCTGGAAAAACAAACAAACAAACAAGACACAAGATGAAACCCCAGAATTTACTGAGTTCTTGCCATGCAAAGAAGATATTCTTTAAATACATAATATTATGAGGTAATTAGAAATATTATGCCCATTATATAACCAAATGAGAGAAAGCTGCCAAACAAGCTGCTGCAGATTATACAATTAGTCCAGAACAGTCCATTCTGGAAACCAGGCAGACTGGTTCCGGAGTGCACACCCTACATGGCTTTACATCTTTGAGTCTATCATTACTGCTGTTCTCTAGTGGATCATGATTAATTCCCAGTAATACACCCGCATTTGCTCTCCAAACTGAGACAGGGAACTCTTACCCTCAGCTTTAACTGCTTTTTTACCCATGGCTTTCAGCCACTCTGTGCCTTTTTCTCAGCTGTAAAATGAAGGAGCTGAAGGGATGGACCTGGAGGACCCTATGTATACGAAGTAAGCAAACCAGGGCCAGGAGAACAAGCAGAAGCTTTCATCCACACATGGAAGCTAAAAAGTTGATGCCATAGAAGTGTAGAGTAAAACAGTGGTTACTGAAGGGGAGGTAGGATATAGAGGGTTTGAGAAACTGCTACCAAGATAGTGAGATAGGCTCAGTTCTAGTGTTCTACAGCCCAGTAAGGTGACGATACTTTACAATGACTATAGATTTTGTAATGAGGGATAGAAATGTTAATTGCCATTGTATCCATGATGCAAGGTATATATGTATAAAACTATTACATTGTGATCAATATACATATATAATTATGCAAACTGGAAAAGGTAAGTATTAAAGAAAAAAGGCTGGGTGTACCACTTGCTTGTAATCCCATCACTTGGGAGGCTAAGGCAGGAGGATTATGAGTTCAAGGTCAGCTTGGGTTATGTAGCAAGTCTGAGCCCAGCCTAGGCCTGATACATATTAAGATCCTGACTCAGAAAATCAAATTGAAATAAACAGAATTATATGCTTTTTCAGGCTTTTTTTTCTTTTTGGAGCTAACATTATGAGTATATACATAGCATTTAGGGAAAATACATGGGCAATGCCCTAACCATAGGAAGAAAGGAAGGTCTGTATGAGGAACAACGGGAAGTCACTGCTCTAAGTTAGAGGAAGACAGGGAGGAGGATGTGCCATAATCACAAAGCTTGCCTATTAGTACCAGCCTGGTTCCCCAAGAACAAAAGCAGACTCAGGGCGACTTATCAGGGGGCTGCTGAAAAACCACAGGCAGACTGTGATGGCAGATGAGACTAGGGTGTTGGCAATATAGGAAGGTTGTACAGGCACTCTTTAGTTTCAGGAAAGAGGAACCCGTCAATGGTGGAGGGCAGACATGGGCCCACTGCACTATAATAATTTGGCTTTGAAAAAGAAAGAGTTGGCGTGAAACTGACTACCAGCAGCAAACAGCCAGCTCACGATGTTAAGATAAACAGACAGTCCTGTACATGGGATAGAGGACTAACTCTGTACTTTACTGGAGAAAGACAATGGTTCTGCCAAACGAGATAAAGGTGGAACAGTCTGGGGCAGTGGATACTGTTTTTATGCTTCATGAACCAGCTCAGCCCCACTGTCAAAGGCTAGGGCCTCTGTGTACACAGTTGTGAAAGTATTTTGAACAAGTAACTATGCTACCATAAAATGATACTTTAATCGGGTTATAATGGGACAGTTCTCAGGGTAACAATGGGCTGTTACTGACTCTTCAATAACATATCAGAATGAAATTCCTCACCTTAAGTTTTTAAAAACTCATTCTTGTTACTTTTATTTTCCTTTTCCTTTTCTTTTTGAGACAGGATCTCACTATAGTCCTGGTACTGCTAGAACTCACTCCATAGACCACGCTGCCCTTGAGCTCACAGAAATCTCCCTGTCTTTGCATCCCTAGTATGGGGATTAAAGGCTTTGACCACCATATCAGGCTTTCTTACTATTTTTTAGTTAGGTGGATAGATGTGCACATGTAAATATGGGTGCCCTTGGAGTCCGAGAGTGGGTGCTGATATCCTGGAGCTGGAATTACAGAAGTAGTGGGACATCAGATGCAGGTGCTAGGAACCGAACTCGGGTCCTCTGCAAGGGTGGTATGTGACCTTAACTACTGAACCGTCTCTCCAGCCTCAGAAATAAACTCCTCATGACTGGAATAGACTGCTCCTGGGAGGAGGATGTGAGACCAAAGCAGTTCCTAGAATTATAAATTAGCAATTGGCTTTTTGTCCCAGCCCTCTATAAATACTTAACTACGTCTGATCAAATCACATTAAGTTTATTCATTTGTACAAAGAACTAGATAGGCTTCTTTCGAAGGCCCAGTGAAGTAAGGCATTAGTCTAATATTTTTGAAGGCTATCTTTGCCTGAAATGTATTTATGATAATCTTTGTAAGCACACACTCACTCTTTTAATGTTCCCAAGGAAAACAGTTCATGGACAGATCGAACACAAGGTCCAGGATAATATTCTTATCTAGATAACCATGAGATCAATTGTGCCATGACAACAGTGACTCCTAACATTGTTAGCTTCTGTGAATGTCACATGGTCACAAGGACCATGCTTGCTTCTAAAATTTTCTTTCTAGTTCCTACTTAAGAGAATCACTGATAAAATTGTTTCTCTTACATAAAAATACATACGCAAATGGTTCTGGTAAATAATTCTGAAAGACAAGAACTGTTAAAGTTTTATATGACAAGCTAGCATTACTGGTATTCATAACAACATCAAAGTAAATCAAATGAGTAGCATCCCTAGGTTCAGAGTATCTGTAAATGTCAAGTGCTGTATGGCTTTTTAGTTTAGTTTAGTTTTGTTTTGGAGACGGGGTTTCTCTAGGTAACCTCAGCTGTCCTGGAACTCACTCTGTAGACCAGTCTAGCCTCGAACTCATAGAGATCTGCCTGCCTCTGCCTCCTGAGTGCTAGGATTAAAGGTGTGTGTCACCACCACCTTGCTATGTATGACTGTTTCTTATAATTGGTTTCAAATGACTGCCATCATGTTTCCTGAGTAGAATGCTTTGATATTACAGTGCAGCGGAAGTGTTTTCAGCCTTGCCTGTCTTCATCTACTTGAAGAAAGGGAAGAACAGGTTGGCAAGTGTGTAAGACGGGGAAGCTGCATTCCCTACAGTTAAGACTAGAAGCTGTCTCCTCCAGGTGTTCCCACCTGAACTTTAATTAAACCTTGTTCAAGTTTCAACTATTACTGGAGATGGCCAATCACATGCTCAGAGCTGCCAGACTTTGGATCTTCTAGAAATGAATGCCTCTTCTTTGAAAACCCTGGTGCAATTATCATGCTCTAAAATGGGTAAGTGGGACATACATGTTGCTACAAGTAGATCGAATGTCATTAGTTAATCAGTTCATAAACTGTCACGTAAGTTGAAAATGTGGCAAGGTTATCTTCCTAAATGTATAACAAGTGATCTGAAAACCTGTTAGCTGGTCACAAACTTATTGGACTTGCTTATTGAATTAACTAGGAAAAATTCAGGAGACACTAAATACTAGGCAGACAAGCTTTTAGAAATCAAGTGGGGGGTGTTCCCGTTTGGTCAGGCGAACATACCATTTCTTATCTTTCTCATCCATCCCCAAATTCTGACACACGTGCCTCAAAACTTGTGTGGTAGTTTAAGCCTGCTTAGGAGCTCCCAGCTCTGGTGCCAACTCCGAGTGACAAACTGGCATTTTCATAGGTTTCTTTTCAAAAACTGATTTTCCAAGTTTACAATTCTCCCCAATTCCTCCCCATGCGCCACGTCACGCTCTGATAATTTTTAGGATACTCTATTATTCGTTTCTCCTCCCTTCCTCATGTTAGGAGGATGAAAGAATGAACTACAAATCGGACAGTTTGAAGGCTTTCGTTTTAATCTCTATTTACAACGCAGAAATATGTGTGGCAAACATTATTATGTTATGAGGATCGCCCGGGTTCAGTCCAGGTAGCACTGAAATTTTCCGCTGACTGAAGGGAATATCACCTCGTCTCTTCCACGGTAACAGCTGGCCCCGCTCTTCAGGGCAGGAGTTTCACGAGACACCTCACTCTTTCAAGAACTTCAGACTGCTCTTAGAGCCCCTAAGGCCCTAGCTTTCTCAATTGCCCCCAGACGTTCCAGGGTTTGTTTCTCTATGACCAAAAACCCTCCCACCCACACCAAAACTACAACATTATTGGTCAATCTGTGCGTCCGTCTTCTCATTAAGCCAATCAAAACCTCTCTTCTTACCCGTGGGCTTTGGGAAAACGGAAAGAACTCCGGCAGCACCGCCGGTGGGANCAGGGCCGTGAGTGAGTGACAGCTCTATCCTCCAATACATAGCGCCGTCGGTCCTGCCCTTTCTGGCTTCTGGGCTAGAAAAGAGCGTCGGTGCCGGTGGTAGAGATGAATGCTTGCTGGCACCTACAGCTCGGAGTCGCCGAGGAGCGGCTGCTGCTAGTGGTTTCTTTGCAGGTGAGTGGTTTCGTTGTAGAATGCGACAGTTGCGAGAGTTTCTGAGTGGCGTAGTGTTTTATTGTGTGAAGGCCAGTTCCTATCCTGCCCGGCTCTGGTATCTGGTGCGAATCTGATGCCCGCTCCACCCCCTCAAGCGGCGACCCTCACGGATCCCCCAGCTCTCAGCTGTCCCTTTCTTAGAATGCAACTTTCAGGAGGATGAGTCCAGCGGTGGAGTGATGGTGGCTTTTAGGAATGTTAAGCTCTACCTCTTGGACGGCTCAGACACGGTGTGGCAAATTCTTGGCTAGTAGATTCCCTGGAAGGAGGCAGACCTGACCCTAAAACTGTAAGCTAATAAGGGAAAGGGGGAAAAAACGCCACGGAAGGCAAAGAGGTCTCATAAGTACTGATCTCAGGAACCAAATTGCAGGTTTTTTGAGGGTGCACTAAAAACATCCCCCACCATCACCACAGCTTGTTCAAAAAAGTGTAATTCCTGTTGTTCTAGGGAATAGGAGTCAGCATTTCACTACAGTAGGTCAAAAGACATGAAAAATTGTAATTTAACTATTAGACTTTGGGAGGGACGACCCCTTCTCTCCCTTCTAAATTAGGAGGGATTTATAGCTCTTGTGAGTTTTAATTATTAGTTAACTATTAGACTTTGGGAGGGACGACCCCCTTCTCTCCCTTCTAAATTAGGAGGGA
>LOEQ01000685.1:383136-402343 GCA_001685075.1 Bramus lutescens | reverse complement strand
AGGGTGAAGGATGGGAGGGTTGCAGTGCCTGAGATGCGCGTGAGTGGCAGCATCTGATGCAGAGGTGCTCCGAGGGAGGTGACAGGCAATGGCCTGGGGAGGGCCGTTAGGACTCATGTTTGAATTTTTAGTATTGAGCTTGAGTCTGGGGAAGGCATATTTTGTTACGATGCTTGAAATGCTAAGGAATTGAGTTTCCAGGTCTTATTTGCCTCAAACACTGTTGCTTTTTAATTGATTGGAGACATTGGTAGTCTCTCTCTTTGCCCATCATCTTCCATAAAGTTAAATCCCTCGTGCAGTGGGAGGTAGAAGTTGCTGGAAGCTGTGAGGTAAGGATTTGAACTAAGGAAAACCTCAGAGTATTCGGAGGCAGTTTGGACTATTTAATTCTTAAAAGTAAGCTTTGGATGGAAATCATTCTGGTCCCATGTCCCTTTTTTTGATATTCCTTGACATATTATTGCTACTTTGAAATTGAAAGAAAATAAAAGTTTTAGGTTCTGTTTTGCACTGTGATTTCACCATCTTCTCATGAGTCTTAGGTGTAGATTACTTTTCAAACCCTTGAGGGAAGAAGGAAGCAAAGTCCTAGCAGTGTTAATTTATAAACAGATAGGGAAAGAATATGCAAAATTATATGGCTTAATGATGGACAGAACTTGGAAACAGTAGCCAGATGGGCGTGTGGCAAATGTTGAAGGTACTTTGAGGTGCAGAGATACAGAAGTCACCTCAGTCATTTGCTTGCATGCCCCTCACAAACCTATCAGCTCTCTCTGTTTCTGCCTTGTCAAATGAATACTAATATTTATTTTTGGTTGTGAACCTAGCCTTTAACGACTGAGCCATCTCTCCGGCCCTGAATACTAATATTTAAGCATAGTTTCATGGTGGCATTTATAGGGGGAAAAATCTTTGGTTTTCTAATCTAGATGGAATTTCACCATAGATATGAAATACATATATGAAACTTCTACATGTAATATCTTCGAGGTTATAAATAACCTGTGAGAAGTGCCTTTCGAGTCACCTGCTTGTTTCTGAATTGCTCAGACAACCACACAGCACCTGCTTCTGAACAAATGCACATTTGCTTCCGTGCAGAACCCTGCAGCGTGATTTACAAGGAGAGGAGAGCGTGTCAGATTAGAGAATATGTTCTGTAGGAGGTTAGCAGGTAAAGCGCTTCCCCGTAGTTCCCCATGAACCTCTTCCTAAATACTGAGTTGATCACAAACTGCGTCCTCAGACTGACTTCAGTGCTCTTAGCGTTTTAGTCTACTAGGAATAAAATTAACCGTGAAAGGGATTCCATTACCCGAGGAACTTTGCAGGTCTGGCCAAGAGGAAAAGCTGGTGATTTTGTGTTGGTTTGCTTGTTTCTTTCAAAACAGAGTCTCACTATAAGCCGGCTATTTTACAATGGGACTGTCCTCTGTGATGGGACACTTGTTAAGGCCTGGAATACTGGTGTAAAGAAGACATCCAAGCGTGGCGTCTAGCTAGGCTGGGACTTACATACCACAGCATACAATCATTTTTGTATAGACCACAGATATAAATGGGTATTTTTTTTTGCTTGTTTGATTTTTTTTTGTATTTTAAATGGATAAAATTAACCTAGTAATAAAAATATATAACATGAAAATTATATGAAATTCTAATTTTGATGTGATCATCAAATTGGACATCACATTTACTCATGTATGCATTACATGTAGATACTTTGAGCCAGGGAGACAGAATTATACAATTGGACTTAGTTATGACAGAGATTAAATAGTCTGCAAAGCCAAAATATTCAGTTTTTATTTTTACAGGAACTATTGCCAACATCTTAGCATTTCAGCTAAATTATAGTATTTTTCCTCTCTTACCTTCTTTATTCCTTTTTAACAGCCATCTTCCTGGTCCAGGTTGTCCTTATGTGTTACCAGGGTTACTGTAAAACCCCTCACAACTAATATTTGTACTTCTCTGTGAGTACAAATGCTGCTTGGTCCTCAAATGCATGCTATCAAACCTTTAATGATGTCTCTATATTTATAGAAGGGTCTCCATTCTTTGGCACAAGGTCCTCCTTGAGCCTCTATTCAGTTTTATCTTTCTAGATTAGGCTTTGCCTACTTTCTGATATGCGCTATGCAGAGTGACCATATCATCTTCCAAATGGGACACTTAGGTGTGAAAGGGGCCTTAGTAATAATAATGTTGGGGAAGGAAAAAAGTGTAAAACAATACTGTTAGAGGCAAATCAGGTTGCATAGCCGCCTATTTATAACTCTAGCCTATTGAATGGGCCTACTGTCCCCTCTGTGCCTCTGTTCCTGATTGTTATCTTAGGCTAGAACTCCATTCCATTTTTATATCTAAATTTAATTATTTTCTGAATCCAGTTTAAGTAATCCTGTGTCCTTGAAGAGAGAGGTAATTTCTCCCTTCCTACTCTTCCTCTTTTATGAATGCAAAGCTTCTCATGATGTTACTTACTTTCACTTTTAGTGACACACAAGCATGAACATCTTCCCACACTGGTGTTCTTGAAGATGCCATCTATGCTGGAGCTGTGTTCCTCACTGGCTTACTATTGTGCTGTGCCCAAATTGTAGTTCTGTGCATTTGAAAACTGAAGAAATGGATTAGCCTGGGAAGGCTCATGAGGATTGGGTTTTCAGTATATGAGTCATTCATTTTAATGTGTTGACATAGTAAGGAAAAAAAGTGGGGTGTCAAGGTTTGAGGTCAGAGCCTTGGGTTCCAGTATCAATGTAGCAGAATGGTTCAGGCCATGCATGTGTCCTTGGGGCCCAGCAAAGCCTGAATTATAGTTCTTCCGTTTACAGCCTGGTTGCTTTAGGCAAGTTCTTCCTTTCAGTTCTGCCTCTGTAAAATGGGCATAATAGAAACTACTGCATGAATCATGGCTGAAGGGAGCCTGCACTCTGAATTACCTGCTGCGGTTGAGACCTCCACCACCACCATTATACCATAGGTCGGGGTCCGAGACCAGGCTGTGAGAGTAGGAGAGCTGGAGGAAATGTAGCACCAAAATGCTGGAGTCGCCCCTGAGGAAGTAATGGGCTTCAGAGGGGTCCGAGCAGCATGGGCCCTGAGGAATCACTTCAGTAGAGTGGACAAGGCTCACATTCATAGGGAGACGACTAGGAAAATAACGTCTAAGACTGGGGAGATGGCATAGTCCTTTGCAAATATGAAGACCTGAGCCTAGGATCCCCAGAATCTATGTTACAAAGCTAGGCTTGGTGGTGCATGCCTATAACTCTAGCGCTGGAGAGGCCGAGACAGGAGGATCCCCTGAGACTTCCTGGCCAGCTAGTTTAATCTGTGAGCTCCAGGTTTAACATGAAGTCATATCTTGCTAATAATAATAATGTGACAAACAATAGAGCAAAACACCTGGCCAGCAACCTCTGACCTATATACATACACATATGACCACATACATATACATATGAACACATACACATTGCCATACCCACATGTACCCATAAATCATAAGAAGGAAATGTCTAGAAAGAAGGAAAAACAGTGGGGGGAAAGGGAAGATGAACTAGAGTCATGTAACATGTTGGTTTACTAAACTTTTTCTTCAGGCTGGCCATAGTCTTAAAAGAAAGAAACTGGAGCTGTAGGAATGGCTCAGTGGATAAGGGCACTGAGTGCCCCATCCAGAGGACCTGGGTTCAATTCCCAGCACCTACATGGCAGCTCAGAACCGTCTGTCCAGTCCTGGGGATCTGACTCCCTCTCTGGCTCCTGTGGGCACCAGGCATATTGTATGTGGTGCACAGACAGACATTCAGACATTTATTTAATGTGTGTGAACACCCACACACATTAAATAAATACTAAGAGGAAGAAACTCTAGGAAATAATAGCCCAGTAGTAACCTGTGTAGCCTTTTCTGATCGTAAACTAATTGAGAATTAGCCTAACTTCGGTGCCAGTCACTTCTGAGGGACAAAAGAGCCAACAGGAGGGTGGTAGGCTTTGCCCAAGATGAAAATGAAGCTTGAGGTTTTAAAGGAATGGGTTTTAATTTAGGATGTGAGGAATTTACTCCTCGTTACAACGGTAGCTCTTCATGAGTTGCAACGACTGCCTGGCCTGGCAAGCCTTAGCGGTAACGAGCTACACTTTCCTCTGTGTTCGAGTACTTCAGTACAGTTTCTGAAATGGCCGAGTAGATCTGAAGGGACAGGTTGTGATTGGAGATGATTCGCCTGTAAAGTGAAACCTAAATTCTCCAAACCCAGCCTACGTGGACAGACAGACAGGCAGACAGACAGACACACACACACACACACACACACACGTACAAACGCACGTGTACACACAGACACACAAACACACACGTATGAACGCACGTGTACACACACGTACAAACGCACGTGTACACACAGACAAACACATGTACGAACGCACGTGTACACACAGACACACACACGTATGAACGCACGTGTACACACACACCCTGCCCTGTGGTGAGGAGGAAAGAAAGAACAAGCACAGGTTGTAGGAAAGCCCCATCTGTTCATAAGGTGTCTCTGCTGTGCTCATAGTCACCCGAACTCACCACCGTTCTGACCACTGCCGTAAGTCTGGTGGCACCTTCTTCTCTCATCAGTCTTTCTGGTATATAGATGTTTGAATTTGCAGCCCCTGCCTTGAACTTGTCAAACCGACGGCATTTCATATCTATTGCTAAACATTTGGTAGGCTAGCTTCCACAAATACCAAGAGGTATCTTCAAGGTTGCCAACTCTACAGTGCCTTTGCACACGTTCGCCAGCTAGTTCGATAGATTAGTTGATAGTACCAAGCAAGAGAACAGGAAGTTTAGTTTACCTGAGATAGACAGTCTAGCTTGTTACTTTATCCTTTGCTTATTACCTCCTGTGTCAGAGTGAAGGAAAGTGTGTGTCCTCATAGTTTTGTGGCTTTAGTACTGTTCTGCTCCACTATATATATTTTCAGTGAAAAGGAAATCAGAATTAAAAAAAAAACTAGAAGCATTTGTAACAGATAAAGACACTGGGAAGCTTAATGGTAGGTGTCTGGGTGCTGGTAGTCACCGCTACTCATTTGGTTCCCTTCATATAATTTCTAATCCAAAACTAATTGAGAAATGGTTTTGCTTGTCAGATTTGTCCAGCACGCCTATCTTGGTTTCTCTTCCATCACTGTGATAAAGTACTCCAACAAAGGCAGCGTGAAGGAGAAACGATTTGTTTAGCTCGCAGTTCCAGGTAGCAGTCCACAGTTTCAGGATAATCAAGGCAGCAGGAATGGGAAGCAGCTAGTCACATTGCACTCACAGTCCAGAGCAGAGCAGTGTGTTAATGCATCCATGCCAGGGTTCAGCTCCCCTTCTCCATTTCCATACAGTCCTGGGTCTCAGTCAGGGAATATCCCACCCCCAGTGGGCGAGTATTCTTAACCTCAGTTACACAGTCAAGATCATCCCCACAGGCCTGCTCAGAGGCCTGCCTCCTAAGTAACTCTAGACTGTCAGCTTGACAGTTAACACTAAGATGATGCCCTTCTCCATTGGAGGGGAAAATTCCTTCCCTGTTTAGCCCAGAGGCTTCGTGCTCGACGTGCCAAATTAAGGGCTGAATAGGGAAACAGTTGATATAGCATGCCTCTCATTTCTTACCCACAAAGCAAAACACATGATTTCCAAGATTGAGTATGGTTTTCAATAGGCCCCAAGCTTCTATTACTTGGCTGAAGGAGACTTTTCAAAGCAGGAATATAAAATTACCTTTTCTTGAGGCTGGAGAGATGGGTCAGCAGTTGAGAGCACTGGCTGCTCTTCTAGAGGACCTGGTTTTGATTCTCGGCACCTCTACAGTGGCTAACAACATCTGTCAGAACATCTAGTTCCAGGGGGTCTATCACTCTCTTCTGGCCCTCGACATACATGTTGATAAAAACGTTCACACACACACTCTCCCCCAAGAAAGCCCCCCCTTTTGTAACATACAACTCTAACTCTGTGTGTACCACACCCATCCACATGAATTCATTACTTGATTTTTCCCAGATCCTTGGAGCTGGAGCTTCGTCCATGTGATTATCCCCTGGGCCTGAAGAGTCCCCTGGCAAAGCGCTGCTCAGATGACTTTCATCCTCTTCTCTCTTTTGCCTCCTTGCTGCTTAGGCATTGTGCTGTCTCCCTGCAATTTCCCAGCCTCATGAGATGCTTGCACCTGAGCCTTGGTTCTTCCAGACACTGCGTGCATCCCTCCTTCGTAGTCACCAAAGCCTCACACCTGATGCTCAGCAAGAAAGAAATCTCAATCCTAACTCTTGTAGCCGTTCAGCTACTTACACACCACCTCGGCTACCACCACCCCTTATTCCTGAAGGCTTACTTCATTGATGCTTTTCCCCCCTCCAGAATCTCCAGGAATTACTAATAGAGACTACAATCTAGATACAGGTTCCAGCAAACTTTATTTCTGCTTGTTCTATAACTGTGGGTGAATCACAGCTCTAGCAGGATAGAAAATCTCCAGTTACTGGAAGTTGCCAAGACTGGCAGAAGCCAGTCCCTGCTGTTCACATAATCTTTGCTCCTCAGTACGGAATAAACAGTGGGGTGGAGATGGACCATGCCAGCTGAGCAGTGCGTGTCTGTAGTGACCCATTCTTGTTCGTTGTATGAGAGACAGACTGATGCAGCCAAGTCTCCAGGTTCTCCACGGAACAGAGTAGGCCCATAGATCTTTAGGGTCGTAGCAACAGCATAAGGGAGTTCGGAATTGCTTTAGGGTTGCTTGGCCAGCTCTACTAGATTCTCCTCACAACTTGTTGCTGATGTGAGTAGAGTTTCTGCAGGCGGGGGAGGAGGAGGCAAGGCCTTCTTATCAGTGTGGTTCCCTGCACTCTCACAGACCTGTTTCTGTTAATCTGTTCCTGCAGGCAGCACCTCTGGGCTGCTTACATTTGATAACTTGTTTTGCATCCGGATTTATTCCTGCCAATAGCAGGTGAAAAATCACCTCAGTGAGTACTACATTTGCTCTTGTTAAGGCCAACTGTACTATTTATAATTCTGTTGGAGTGTTGAACCAATGTGTCTTCCCATACCCTAGATGTGTGAGTCCATAACATCAAAGGGCTGGTTGTCACCTGTCAGAATGTGTGACGTAGGTGTAGTGCTTCACCGAGTTAGCATGTTTCATGACATCCATAATAAGTTAAGGTTGGAAAAACACTGAAACCTCAAAAGGAGAAGGATGCTTTCCGTGTAGAGTTAGCTGCCCGGAGCTGGGCACTCCCAGCTACCAGTCATTCTTTTTGAGATCTATAATTCATCTATTTTGTCGTCTCCTTAATAAGCATAAACTGCCTACTTGTTGGGTAGAAACACACCATTAGAACGGAGTGTTACCATTTTATGTCATACAATTAACATACTATCTAGCCATCAGAAAATGTAAGTCAGCAGGCTTGTCTGTAATTACCTGAAGAGTGTGCCTGGACGTGCCGTAGTATGCACACCAGATCTTTGACGTCAAAACTGTTCAAAGGAATTTCAGTTTATCTTAGAATAATTGTTCTCCATTACTGGGTAGTCATTTGAATAATGAATATAATTTGTATCTTTTTCTTTTCTTTCTCGAGACGCTGCTGTTCTTGAACATTATCCCACTGAGAGTACCAGGGACGATCGATCAGCTGGCAGCATGTCCAAGCACAGACTTATTATACTGAGACATGGAGAGGGTGAATGGAATAAGCAGAACCGATTCTGTAGCTGGGTGGACCAGAAACTTAACAGCGAAGGACTGGAGGAGGCGCGGAACTGTGGGAAGCAACTCAAAGCCCTGAACTTTGAGTTTGATCTTGTCTTCACATCCGTCCTTAACCGGTCCATTCACACAGCCTGGCTGATCCTGGAAGAGCTGGGACAGGAATGGGTTCCTGTGGAGAGCTCCTGGCGTCTCAATGAGCGTCACTACGGAGCTTTGATTGGTCTCAACCGGGAGAAAATGGCTCTGAATCACGGTGAAGAGCAGGTGAGGCTCTGGAGGAGAAGCTACAACGTGACCCCGCCTCCCATTGAGGAATCCCATCCCTACTTCCATGAAATCTACAGTGACCGGCGGTATAAAGTGTGTGATGTGTCCCTGGATCAACTGCCACGTTCGGAAAGCTTGAAGGATGTTCTGGAGAGACTTCTTCCCTTCTGGAAGGAGAGGATTGCTCCTGAAATACTAAAGGGCAAAACCATTCTGATATCCGCTCACGGGAACAGCAGTCGAGCCCTCCTGAAACATCTAGAAGGTACTGGCTCTCTGTCCTGCTTTAGAGCTAGCTAAGTGTTGTAGTTGGGTGTCTCTGGGAATTGACAGCACTCTTCCCTCTCTGTGCCCCTTGTCACTTCATATTTAAGAAGCCATTGTCCTATAACCCCCAAATCCTGTAGTCTTTGGTGGTCATTGTGGCTGAGGCAGATATTTTCAGACATCAGTGTGCATCAGTCACATGGGGAGTTTAGTGTGACAGAGCTGGGTCGCACCCTGAGATTTTCAGAATCAAGCAATCCAGTTAAGACCTGGTACTGGTGACACCTGCCGCTCTGGAGCCTCTGTGCTTTGATGAGCTCTGGTCCGAAGGGTCACATGGCTTCTGCTGCAAAATGAAAAGAGGCTAAGAATTGGAAATAAATTGATTTGAGCCTTTTAAAATTAGCTAGGATTCAGTTTTGTCTATTTTCCTCCAATTACAAACGATTGTGGGTGTGTTTTCAGACCTGGATTTCCTGAGCAGTCCTTGGGTCCCGGTTTTCCAAACTAAGCTGAGTCACTGCCTATGAGAGTGTCAGAGGGGAGGAAAATAAAACAATCGGCTTATTTGCACATCTCTGCTAAGAGCTTGGAGAGCCTCAATATATTTCAATCACTTGATGCTGTGCTCTAAACAAGAACTCTTGAGGACGCTGGGCTCACCTTTCTGGGGTGCCTGCGATTGACAGTTGTATTTCTCATCTTGTCCCTTCGCCAGACCCCATGTTGCTTCTTTGTCTGTCCTGCACCGTGTCTTCCCTGCCTCGTCAACCGTTCCTCCAGCTGCTTTGCTTTCTCTGTTTTCCCAGAAGAGGCTGCAGAGTCAGAACGGTGGAAGCCCTGCATGGGATGAGTGGAGATATGTCACTGATCACAAAGTGATGCGATCGCTGAGGTTTCAGTGTGAACATTTTACCACATGGTTATCTTCCCCGAAGTTTTTTGGGCATTATCGAGACCTAAGTTATTTCTTGAATACCTGGCATCTACTAGTCATGCAGAGTCTATAATCTACAAACTTTATTAGCTGTTACAAAGTTTATTAGATAAACATGGTGGCTATCTTATTGTGTCTATGTATATAGCTTCTTTATTCAAGTATTTAAAGGAGTCTATTCTTATTTGCTCAGAAAAATCAAACTGGTTAAATTATAAGTTAACTGTATCATTACCAGATTATAATTATTTATTGTTTAAAGAGTTGAGGGTTCAGTTAGAACAACAAACTGAGATATAAAATTTCAATGTTTCTAACAGAATTTATATTTTATGCAACTTCTTTTACAAAGATGGAACTTAGATCATATCCTGACCAGGCTCCTTTCCCCAAAGAGAATGCCACTGTCTCCCATCAATGTGTTCTGTTTCCCTTTGCTTAAATGTTTAAGGGATCACCCTTAGAAACAGTTTCCTGCTGGTAAGTCCAGTTTAATCCTCACCTCTTACCCAGATGTTCCCCATCCCCACTAACACACTGATCATTTCCTGTTTGTTAAAGATCTCTGTAAGGGAGCTTAGAAAGGTCTTACCAATGGTGGTGAGAGGCCATCACCATAGTAGAGGTGAAGGGAAAACACCTGTGTGAGGCTGGCCATTAAGAAGACTTGTCTGCAATTAAGGGAAAATTTCAATGTATTAAAAAATTATCTAATCAAATGGAAAACAATTTTGCAGCTTCCTAAAGGGATTCAGTGTGCTGTACACATGACCCAGCTCCCATAGCTATAAAGGAAGTGCCCAGAGTAGGCTTAACACGCAGGAATTCATCTTAGGAGTCTAGAAGTTCTAAGTTTTAAGGCCTGGACGGGGTTATCCCGTGTCCTGATTCTGCATCTTCTAGATGCTGGTGATTGCTGTAGGTATTTGGTATTCCCTGGGTTTGTAGACCATCATTAATATCCTCTTACCATGTATTCTTCCTGTGGATGAAGGAATGGCTTCTTGTTACAGAGACACCAACACCATTGAGTTAGGGACTGCCCCAGTGACCTCATTTTGACTTGATTATTTCTGTTAAAGACCTGATTTTCAAATAAAGCCACAGTCTGAGGTCCTGGAGGTTGTGTCTTCAACATATCTTTTTTTTTTGAAATACAGTTCAACCTATATCGACTCCCAAGAGAAATGAAAATTTCCACACTAAGCATGTATACATACTTTCGTAGCAGCATATTCATAGTAGCCACAAAGTAGATCAACCCAGATGTCCAACTAAGGGCAAACTAAATGTTCTATAACCACGCTGTAGTATATTTTTTTTTTGGCAGTGAAAAGGAATTAAGTACTGTATGTGCTGTAACAGGTGAATGTTGAGATCCTTACATATAAGAAAGCTAGTCATAAAGGATTAACAGTATAGAATTCTCTATAAAATGTGCAGAATAAGGATTGGAGAGATGGCCTAGTGGTTAAGAGGTCCTCTTCCAGAAGACCCAAGTTCATCTCCCAGCACCCACAGTGTAGCCTATAGCTCCAGGTTTAACACCTGTTTCTGGCTTCTGAGGGCACCCACACACGTGTGGCATTTACTCATGCAGCTACACATGCATACACGTAAATAAAAATGAATCTTTAAAAACATGTCCAGAAGAGGTACAAATCTAGAGACAGAACGTAGAGCGCCATGCATATTGGCAGGGCTGGGGATGCCTGGAGTGTGAAGGTGGTTGAGAGTAACTTGATACTGACTTGCCTATGAAAATATTCGAAAATTGATTGTAATGATGGTTGTATAACTCCGTTAGTATAAGAAAAGCATTGAAATGTACACTTTAAATTGTTAGCTTGTATGTGAATTATATTTTATTAATTCTATAAAAATCATTGAAATTAAAAATATCAAGAGTATGTTATTATTCAGGTTAGTGAAGAATGGTTTAGGGCAAATATGTGGAAGTGATAGTAACACAAATATGCATCGATAATGATTATAAAATAAGAAAGGCAAAAGCTTAGCTTTGACAACTGGGACCGAAAAGGGTTTTCAGGACTTTCTGAGAAACGAGCAAGCTTTAGGCCACAGACTGCTTTCGGCCCTTCTGAATACCTTCAGAAAGGAAGATTAATAAAATTGAAATGATCTTGTTATAACTTCAATCCTTATTACTGTAGATACACTTAAAATGCTGTTACTTTTTGGTACTTGACTCAATGCAGTGGAGTTGGAATGAGAAGAAAAGACTTTCATATAGGAAGTATACAAGCATGAGAAACAGCAGAAGACTGGAGGATGTCCTTAGGGAAAGGACCTGGGTACAAAGGGTCTAGAGACTAGAAATGGTAGGCTTGGTGCAAGGGAGAATGGCGGGTTTGCCCCTGGGGAGAAGCGGCACAAGAGCCAGAAGCTGCAGGTAGACTCAGTCCATAACCCCAGAAGCAGCACCGTGGGTAAGCGCCTCAAAATCTGACCACAGGCAACAGAGGAGCCTTGGCTTTGGCTCTCGCCCATCCTGTAAGAGCATTCTGTTTTCCTTTTTTGTTTTTGTTTTTTCGAGACAAGGTTTCTTTGTAGCTTTAGCTGCCCTGGAGCTAGCTCTTGTAGATCAGGCTGGCCACGAACTCATAGAGATCCACCTGCCTCTGTCTCCCTAGTGCTGGGATTAAAGGCGTGTACCGTCACCACCACCAGGCGCTTATACTGATTTAAAAAAAAAAAAAGTAAAAATGCTTGTTGTAGATGCATCTGATTCCAACTCATGCTTTCTATAAGTATTAATATTTATATAAAGAATTCTCTATAAAAATAGGGTCTTGCAAGGAACTCGGGAAACTTCCCATATTACCCTTAAACTGTCTGACAAACACCAAGCATCATCTTGAAACTACTTTCTGAATTGTTTAAGAACTGACTCGGAGATGGGAGCAGTGGTGGCTCCAGTTAGATAAGCAGTTACGATGCTGTTCTTTAGAAGCCGCTCTCTGATCTACAGGGATAACGTCTGGACTTCAGCCGTGTGCCTGTTGATTCGTAGGGTGCTGTTTTACTTCTCGGGATTTGGTACTGTGGCATTACTGCAGGCTGGTCCCCACTGTGCTTAGAAGGCAGATCCCAGTGAAGGAGTGCCAGGAAACCTCAGGTGACTTGGCCATGACACCATACTCTCCAGTCAGAATTGTCAGCTCTGCCCCAAATCCAATTTGCTCAGCTTCTTCACAGGATTGCACACAGAATTTTTTTATTTTAATTTTTTTCCTGAAAAATAATTCTTTCCTTCATTATTCTTTATTCGAAACATTATAGTGTAAGCAGCAGAGTCAAGAGCACCCTTAGCAGGCACACCACTCTTTAAACAGGTAATTTAAGGCTAGGAAGCGAGACTTGAATTATTACTGCCATTGTAACAGTGCTCTGTGAATGGCACTCCCTGGCACAGCTGTCCATGTACAGAGAGGCCTTTTGGGAGCTCATGCTTTCTGCCGAGCACAGTCCCAGACATTTCACATAGATATCTTGTTTTGTGTAGAAACCTGAATGCGGCTTTTAGCTCCCTGGAAAGCAGGAGCTCAATATTAGGTTTTATTCTGTTCTTTACTGTCTCCATATCATATATTATTTTTGTTTCATGGGATAAATTACTGATCAGTAAGTTGCTCCACTTAATGAGCTGCTTCAGTTAAAGCAAGCAGGCTCTTGCACCGTAGCACCGTGGATGAATCCGTTGTGTCATGCTAAATGAAGGAAACTTGCCTGAGAATGCTGTGTACTGCCTCACCCATGCATGTGGCATGTGGAAAGAACCAAGCAGAGATGAGTGGCAGAAGGCAGGCTGCATGACAGCAAGGGAACTTGGAGACAGGGATGCTGGGCTACAGGGTGGTCCTCACTGCAGGGGTTAAGCATCTATATGCAAAACTCAACAGTGTTGTGTTGTAAACATTTAGAGTAAATGTAGTGAGATTGCCTCAGAACAACCCACTTTATTCAGTGCTGTCACTTAGTGAAGTGCCCTCAATTAGTACCTCGTAATCCTCCACATGTGGTTGTCAGTAGAACTAGGTGGAGGTATGAGCACACCTCCCTGTGCCTTTGGAAACTCACCTGGTTCAGTCTTCTGGACTGCGCACTGCTGTCCTTACCGCGTCTGCGCCATCAGCAACACAGGGGCACCCTTCACAGTCCTTCCTCATGAGACATTACATAGAAGATGCCGGGAGAGTTTGCTTACATTTTTGTTTTTATGCTGCTGGGGATTGAACACGAGACCTCACACCTGCCAGGCTTTGTCCTGCACTGAGCTACACCCTAGTCCAACTGTATGTTTTGTTAGTCTTGTTGATGTTACTTATGTGGATGGTGAACCCTTCTAATTAAGGCTCTTCGATCACAGACCTGTGAGCCTTATTTGCCACCATATTCTGTAGCATTATGCTTTCGTCTGCTCCCCCCACTTACACACATACCCCGCTTCTTACAACATCTAGTCTAGGAATAGTTTTATGAACCTCTTGGAGCCAGTACGTGTGGGCGACACAGTTAACAAGTGTCACCGATTGGAAGTTAGCTAACATTCTTACCTAAGGATTGCCAGCTTAGGAACCTTGTGGCAACATCTATGACAGGCTTCCTGACGGATGAGCCCACCCTGTACCCTGCCAAGTGACTTATTTATATAGGATCTTGACTTGTAAATTGTATGTAACCTTGAGGTTGCTTCACTTTTAACCTGAGAATGTTTACCACTTTCAGAAGACAGAACAAGGCATGGGATATTTATTATACAGTAAGACAATTCCTCCTGGGATTTCCTTTACTGGTTTGGGAAAGCATAAATAATTACCTACACGTTGTCAGTAAGCCCGAGTTCAAGCCGGTCCCACCCCTGACTGGCTCAGATACGTTTCTCACTAAGCTGCAAGAAAACTTCCAACCCTGGCTGGAGAGCTAAGAGCATCCTGTCCTGCACAGTTCCAGACAGGCGTGTGTTTCTTTTTCTTGTGGTTGGCACAGTCACTTCCTGTTTGTTTCCTGCTGGTCCACACTGAAGGAAAAGCCAGGTACCAAACTGAGTTTTGAATGTGGTCTGCACCTTGCCAGAGGAAGTAGACTGTTTAGTCTGGGTTAAGCACAAGATTAGGCAGTTTCTGAACTGGGCCAAGGAAAGAGTGGCAGGCAAGAAATTTGTGTAAGACTTGGACGTTGTCCCTGGAGAACTGTGAGCAGCTGCACACACAGCAAGGTAGAGAAATGGTGACATGAAATGAGAGAAACGGGAAGAAAGGTCAGCTGGAGCTGGCTGCCACTGGCAACCAAGGTGTTTGTCACCTTTGGCATTTAGTGGGATATTTTCAGAATCATGAGTTCAAACCCTCTCTCCTGGGAGACAAATAGTTGCTTAGTGGTAGAAGTGATCTTTCTTTTATGTAAACCTACAAAATCTATAGTAACCTCTATTTTTTAAATATCATAAGATTTTGACCATAAAATGTAAAAGTAAATAAGTTTCTCTCTCGCCGTATCTTAAGGCAGCAGCTGTTACCCTGTCATCGGGTTTCAGTATTTAATACCCTGCTTTCTTTGGTTCCCCCAGTCTGTCTTTAAATTGTATGTATGTGAAATTAAGATTTTTAAGGACCTAAAATTAAATATCTGGTCACCTGTAAAGTACAAGGTCTCTTCTTTGATCCCTTACTGATAACAGAAGAATACAGAATTCTTATCACACAGGTCCAGCGGGAGACTAGGCGGGAACAGGCAGAATCTCACAGTTGAAAGGGTTGACTGGAGCTGGTTTTTCTTTCTTTTTTTTTTTTTTTAAATCCCAAAATGTGGGCTTTCCTTTTGTCCTGTAGCAAACCCTTCTGTATCTCCAGTGAATGCTTCTTCTCCCATTTCATTTCCTGCTGCTAAAAGATTTGTGGCAATTTAGAGAAAAGCCAAAGAACACCCAGAACACATTTAATTTGGGCTTGATTAACACTGAGTATAAACAACTTTTTGTTCCAGGCTAAGAACCGGCTCGCTGCCCTCCAAGTCCCCGCCCCACCGCCCTGCACCCCTTTTCTTGTTCAGTTCATAATGAAAACAGTCTTTAATCAGGATTTCAACAGTAAAGACTAAACTTGAAAGCCAAGAAAGTTAGAATTCATTCCGTTCATCTGTATGCCCAGGGGCCAGTGATTCAAGTCCTGCCCTTGGCCAGGGGCTGGAGTACACATGAGTGAGAGGGATACACAGGTCCTGCCTGCTGTGGGGCTTATGTGTTTCTTCCGCTCTTCAGAGTTTCACCAAAGCTGCCCATCCATCTGGCAGGACCATCTTTGGAGTGCTCTCATGCAAAAGCTTTATGCTGTGGAGTCTTTAGCCTTTGTCCCTTATAACCTTCAGTCATATGTAAACAGTGCATTTGCAGTAAATCCGCTTGTGATGCACTTCATGTATCCGATGGACCATGTATCTAAACTAGTTTCTGCATCCTAGCGGACGGCCCCGGAAAGCGCTGCTCTCAGATGCTTAGACATGGATGGTATTCGTACGGTGAGGCATTGCCTGGAGAGCCGGAGTCACAAAGGAACAGGTAGAGCAGAGTTCTCAAAGAGCTCATAGTCTTGGCAGAAGCCGGGCTTGTTTAAGCACTTCTCCCAGAAGACAGGGAGAGGAGCACTGTAGTCAATACAGTGTGTGTTCCTGTGTACCCATCCATTTCAGTGACCTAGAAGGGGGTGCTTGTAGGTGTAGAATTGACTTTCTGAAGTTATTCCTGCACTCAGAAAATGTTTGTTTAAAATTTTTACTGTTGGTATGGATTGACTGCCTTGGTTTTCTCCTAGACTTTGATTATTTCTTATTTGAAACACTTGAATAATCTCAACTGGTTGCAGTGATGGTGTAGGTATTGTTGCGGTGATGGCATAGGTATTGTTGCGGTGATGGTGTAGGTATTGTTGACGTGATGGTGTAGGTATTGTGATGGTGTAGGTATTGTTGACATGATGGTGTAGGTATTGTTGATGTGATAGTATAGGTATTGTTGGTGTGGTGGTGTAGGTATTGTTGTGGTGATGGTGTAGGTATTTTTGTGGTGACGGTGTAGGTGTTTTTGTGGTGACGGTGTAGGCATTGTTGATGTTATGGTGTAGGTATTGTGGTGGTGGTGTAGGTACTGTTGATGTGATGGTGTAGGTATTGTTGCGGTGATGGTGTAGGTATTGTTGTGGTGATGGTGCAGGTATTGTTGTGGTGATGGTGTAGGTATTGTTGTGGTGATGGTATAGGTATTGTTGATGTGATGGTGTAGATACATTATGGTGCTCACCTGGCTGTAATCCCAGCCCTCCAGAGGCTAGAATAGAAGATCTCAACTTAAAGGTAGGCCTGTACCACTTTGTTAAGTACTAAAGACACCAAGTATATAACATGAAGAGATGGCTCCAGAGGGACTGTGATGGAAAGAAGGTGACAGAGAGTGGGGGCTTGGTGCCTTTTCACTAAAATGTTCTTGGACTCTATTAAATGTGATCTAGAGATCGGGGTGTATCTCAGCTGGTGTAGGCTCTATTAAATGTGAGCTAGGGATGGGGTGTAGCTCAGCTGGTGTCGCTCTTGGCTAGAGTGTGTGGTTGTGGTGGTGCAGACTTTTAGTCACAGCCCTTGGGAGGTGGAAACAGGAGACTCAGAAATTCAGAGTCATCCTCAGCTACACAGTGAGGTCAAGACCAGCCCAGGCTACATGAGACCTTGTGATTCAAAAATGAATGACTAAATAAAAATTAAAAAAAAAAAACCTGAGCTAGTTACCAGATAGGAGACGTGATATCTGAATACATATTTTAACTTCTGTTTGATGTCACAGTGAATGACTTTTTAGTAGTATAATGCATACATTTTTTTTGTGCTAGTCCAGTTTGGTTTCTTGCAGTGCAGCTGTGTTCTAGCTCTGGGAGTTCTATTTATTTAGCTTTCTTGGACGAAGCATTTAGTATATGCCAAATTTTAATAACAAGCAATGACTTACCTGGGGTTTTTCTTAATTTGCAATTTTCAAATATCAGGTGTTTAAGTCTTATTGACTGATTACTTACCAGTCTAAGTATTTTAATTATTTTAAGTAATTGGTTTCCTATGTAAATGGGTTGAGGAGTTATTAAAATTGAATGTTAACTTCATTGGAAGCATTTCATTTTTCTTAAAGTTTTTTTGTTGTTGTTACTGACATATTGTAACCTAGGGGCCTTCATTTAGTGGACTCACACAGAATGAATCATTAACTACTCAAACCTTGGCCAAGGACTCATCTTGCTGGATCCAGTTGCATCTGAGTTTCACCATTAAGTCCCATGTGGTGCACTCTAGCTACCTGCTGAAAACCTAGAACTTGTTTGTAATCACAGAGGTGACCTCTAAAGCCTCTTAACCTGGCCCGCGTGCTCACCGTGTTTAGCTGTTTTAAGCCCAGACAAACCTGCTCTTCCCCTTTTCCGGTGAGAACACTGGATGTCCAGTCAGTACCTAGCCTTTCACTAGAGCAGAGAAAAATAAAAACATTCTCTTTCTCCTTCGGTGTTCGCAACAGCAGGGGACAAGGCAGGTGACCAGGGTTTAAGTATGGAGTGTAAGAACAGTTCGTTTAGTCTTACGATTTGAGCAGGCTCTTTTAGCCATCTGAGATCTGTTCATTGGTTGATGGTTGACTGGTTCATTAGTTGAAGGTCGTTTCTACGTCTTGGCTATTAGGAGTAGTGCTGCTGCTTGGCATTATATGTAACTTCTGATGTGAACAAATGTTGTGTGGTGTTATATGTAACTTCTGATGTGGATGTATGTTGCTGCGTGGTGTTACATGTAACTTCTGATGTGGACATATGTTGCTGCATGGTTTTACATGTAACTTCTGATGTGGACATATGTAACTTCTGATGTGGACATACATTGCTGCGTGGTGTTACATGTAACTTCTGATGTGGACATATGTTGCTGTACAGTGTTATATGTAACTTCTGATGTGGATATATGTCGCTGCGCAGTGTTATATATAACTTCTGATGTAGATATATGTTGTGGTTTGGCGTTATATCTAACTTCTAATGTGGACATATGTTGTTGCATGGTGTTATATGTAACTTCTGATGTGGACATATGTTGTTGCTTGGCATTATATGGAACTTCTGATGTGGACATATGTTGTACTTCTTTTAGGCATATGCCTGAGGGATTTCCAGACTATGTTCCAAAGATGCTACAGCCTTCTGACCTCCTGACTTTATACTGTTTTTATTTCTCTGTATTTGTGGAAATACTTTCTTATAATCTGACTTATTCTGTAGTCATCTCATTGACACAGAGTGGTATCTTCTTGTGGCTTGGATTTGCATCTCCAGGAAGACTAAGGATGCTGACCGTCTTCTCCAGTGCTTTCTGAACAGTTTGTTTGGAGAAATGTCTGTTCGGATAGTTTGCCTATTATTACATTATATCATTTGTCTTTTCATTTCTTGTTTTATCTTTTCTTATGAAGGATCTTATTTTTAAAAATTATTTTCTTGGCCGTGCTGAGGCTTGAATCCCAGGTCTGTGCATCCTAGGTGGGCACTGCCACTGGGCTTACATCTGCAGTCCACATGATATGGGTGCTGGGGGAGGCCAGAGGTATTGGGGCCCCTGGGGCTGAAGTTACAGATGGTTGTGAGCTGCCCAGAGAGTACTGGGCACTGAACCGGGAAGAGCAGTAAGTGCTTCTAAGCCCTGAGCCAGCTCCCCAGCCACTGCCTTAATTTCAAGGCATAGTAGTTCTTTATGTAGTCTAAATGCAGGTCCCCATGATACTGTAAAGATAAATAAACAAAATCATCCTAGTCTCTGGGCTGTCTCCGTCTTCTTTCTTTCTTTGTTTGTTTGTTTATTATGCATACAATATTCTGTCTGTGTGTATGTCTGCAGGCCAGAAGAG
>LOEQ01000685.1:369834-380922 GCA_001685075.1 Bramus lutescens | reverse complement strand
CTCTCTCTCTCTCTCTCTCTCTCTCTCTCTCTCTCTTTCTTTCTTTCTTTTTGGGTCTTGGAATCATAGGTGGCCCCCCTCGTGCCTTTTGGCATGGGTTTAGTTAATACAGGACAAGTTCAGTGTGTAGTCAGACGCGAAGGTGGGACCTCCTCCACATCTGCTAACCCCGTTTCTTCTCTCCTGCCCAACAGGGATCCCAGACGAAGACATTATCAACATTACTCTTCCTACCGGAGTGCCCGTTCTGCTGGAGTTGGATGAGAACCTGCGTGCTGTTGGTCCTCACCAGTTCCTGGGTGACCAGGAGGCCATCCAGGCAGCCATTAAGAAAGTGGATGACCAAGGAAAAGTGAAACAAGCCAAAAAATAAAACTCCCAGAGTGCCCAAGAATCAGCACAGGAAAGGCATTCAGTGTGTTACCATTTGGGTTTCTCTTTTCTGCATTGGCCCCCTTTCCCCCAAGGCTAGACTGTGTGGTTGAGTTTGTAGATAACTAGGTAATTGATCATGACCCAGATATGACCTTAGGATGCTGAAGAGCTTTCGGCGTAAGCCAAAGTGAACTTTTCTGCTATTCCTGTTTGAATAAAGTTCAGACTAGTAACCAGAGGGGTTTGATCAAAGGCTGGTTTTGAGATGTGGAGACAGGAGAGTAACAAGTGGAGATCAACTAGTTGATCACTTAACAAGTCATCACTGAGTTACCACTGCCAGACCCCATTCCAGGGAGTAGTTGTGAGACTACCATGTAATACCGTGGTCGTTTAGACCCATCAGCTGGGAGTGCCATTAACAGGGTGTGCCACGGGTGGGTCCTCCAGAAGGTGACCAGCCATTAAAACAGCGCAAGGCACTTTCATTTCCCATAGCCCAGCGCTGTCCTGTTTGTCTACGGTGGAGACCGTCTTCAGCCACTAGAACAACCAGGATATGCACAGCTGGGGCTGTTTATACTCTTTCTGTTTTGTTTTTAGTTTTGAACTTTAATCTTTGGGTACTTAACAGGTAGTTTAAAATAAAGTTTGTGACTGCACACAGCAAAGTGTCTCCATGTGTAATTAAATCTAGGGTGGCCTCTGAACCTGTCCTTGACACTGTCTCCTGTAATATTCCAAGGGTCACACTTACAACACAGGCCACCCCTGCGTGGAAGGCTGGCTTGGGGAAGGAGATTATAGTGCACGAGATTTTAGCTGATCTGGCTGATGGGCAGATGGGAGCTTCTCGGGTATATTTGCTGCTCCTTAGCTAAGAATGACAGATTATGGTATGTGTCCTAGTCTGGGTGAGCTGTGAACAGGAGTGATCACTTGTCGCCCCTGATGTGCCTCTTGTGCACAGTTAGATGCCATGTGTCAGTCATCTCTTTTTCAAGCTGTTGCTTCACTGAGTCAAGTCATGGGCGTGTACAGTGATGGTCATGTACAAAGATGCAGTCACAGTAGTTACCATAGATTTTTATCATTTCTGTGGTTTTCCAGGAGTAGATTAGTTCACTTGTATCCATTTTACATTAAAATTGGTCTTTGACAGAAACCAGTCCTAAATCCGTGCTGCTCCTTGTTTTGATTTTGATTCAGTATCTTTAGGGGTTGGCAGAAAAGATGCCTGAACTGATGGCGGGGCATTTGGGTCTTAGAGACTTCTATAGGGGATTTTTGCCAATGCTTTCTGATATTTTTGCTTTTGAGAGTTGACTGAAATATGTGTGAACAGGAAAGGCATTAGTGGGGGAAATCCTGTGAAATTATTTTTCAGAAGTGCAGTGCTTCACCCTCAGGACAAGCTCGTAGGGCTGTTTTCTTTGCTTGGTAGCTTGCACCTGGGATGTCTGGGTGCGGGCCTCACTGCAGCCTAGTCAGCCTCTTTCTGAAACCGGGACAAGCGTGAGCAACTTTTCCTCTCCTAGAGCAAAGGAGGGCCGCCTTCTGTAAATGTGGGCCCTGGAGTATGCCGTTGTGAGTTCCCTGGGGACCAGCTTGACAGGTCTCCTTTGGTGTGCCCAGTGTGGTAAGATGAGGCAGGAGCAACAGCAGCTCCAGTGTGCCACTTGGGTCACACAACCCGCGACACTGCAGATGTCTTTTCAAAGGAGCTCCATTCTAGACAGTGAAGGGTTTTGCACCATCTAAGAGTGATGTGGCCACTGAGAGAGCAGCGTACCCTCGGACAGGGTATTTCTAACGTATTTTGCCTTGGCAACAGTGTGTGAGAAAACCAGTGTGATCTGTTTCCAAGTTGGTTTCTGCCTCCAGTCAGCAAGTTGTTTCTCATCTTCGACTCTTGCCCACTCTTCTTGAAATGTGGTACTTCCTTTTGTTCCCGTTGCTCCTCCCAGGAGAGGTTTCAGATCAAGAATCCACCCTCGCCATAGACACTTTTTATCCTGCTATTGTAGCCCCTTTCTGATTCTGACAAAATGAACCGGAGGGAAACAGGATTACAAGACAGAAGATTCCTCATCCAGTGTCAATTTTAGTCATTTTTATTCTATAGTTACACATAAGAATTTTCACAAAATTAAGCTCGTCCTAGAAAAAGTCTTTCTTTCTCATAGAAGCACCCCACCATTTTCTAAGCAGGCAGATCCTGGTCATATGTTTATCATTTGTGTGATTGGTTTGTTTCAAATGCTGGGCTCACTTGATGCATTTGTTGCATTAAACTGCCTTGCCCCACGGATCTGTGATAGATGTGACAGTTCAAGCGGGAGTTTTCACATTGGACTATGAAGGAAATTGAAGCCACTGAAGCCAAGGCAGATAAAGAACACCAAAAAATAAATAAGACGAGTTTATCCACCTTCTGATGGCAAATTATTTGCCAGAATAAAAGGCTGAACTGAAGTGAGCTGATGGTTGTATTTATTCAAGAGTGCTGTAGATGAATGTGTCCCCCCAGAAGGTGTGTTAGAAATATAGCCCCCAAATTCCTGTGCTGATGGTTTTTGGAGATGGGACTGTTAGGTAGTTTGGAGGCCAGAGGGTGGCTTTAGTGGCTTTATCTCAAGAGAGATACCTGAACTATCATTCTTGCTCCAGCTTGCCATGTATATGTAGGCCCTCCCCAGATCGCCATGCTTTTGGTCCTTCTAGCCTTCAGAACCATGAGCTAATAAATTAACTTTTTTTTTTACAAGTCATAAACAGAAGGAGAAGTGAAAACTGGGTGACGTAGCTTTTAGTCTTTGTTGAAACCAAAATGTGTTGTTACTTTGACAAGTCTTACACACACACACACACACACACACACACACACACACACACACCCCCTTCAGACAGGGTCTCTCACAGGTCTGGAGCTCAAGAAGCAGGCTAGGTTGACTGGCCATTTTCTCACCTCCCCAGAACTGGGATTACAAATGTGTAACCACCATGCCTGGCTGTTTTTAAGAACAATAACAAAACAAATGAAGAAATACTGGGTTCATGGCTCAAACTTACCACTTTAATGCTATCTCCCAAGTTCCTACTTTGGCAAAGTTTTAAAAGCAAGCTAGAAGGCAACCCCATTTACAGTGTATACATAATACAACCATGACTTCATTCCCGCTTATTTGAGTTGGGGCTGACCATTTATTGTAAATTATCAGTACATTGAAAATCTTTTGATAACAAAAATTTTGATATATCCATATAAGTAGAGTGTATACAAAGCCTAAAGAGCACTTGTGGTGGTCACATAACTCTGGTGTCAACTTATAACCACTACCAAGTTCCTTTTCGTTTCTTCCCTCCATTCCACACTATCTATGCCGAAACAAAACAAACAGCAAAGATGGTGTATTTTAAAAAGACAGAGAGCTTAAATAGTCTTTTCAGATAAAGTGAAAGTTGCCTGTGCTTGTGCCAACTTGGTGCGCTATACCAAGTACAAGGTGGTAAGTACTCTTTATAGAGAAGAAAAGGCAGCCGGAGCAGAGCATCACAACTCAACTTTTGATCTGTATATGTATATGGTTTATATTATTTCTGGTTGCTTCCAGGAGGCTTCTTAGCCTGTTAGGTGTGGATTTTGGAGGCCCATGTGTATACCTCCAACATGAACCGTGTTTGGAGCTAATGCTGCAGAGAATCTTCTCAGCTTGTGTGTGGTTTGTGTGGAATGGTGTGATTACCTCCAGATGACAATGTGGAGACTACTGTGTTCCTGAACCGCCTTTCTTGTATTAACAGTGATTAAATTTACCAGTATTGTAAACCTGACATCATTATGGGAGAAGAGAGACAAGACAGAAGAAGGCAGAGTTGGACCATTCGCTACTGTTTTTGAACTGGAACCATTGTATGGAAGTGTGTGTGTGTGTGTATTTTCCACTGTTGCTGCCAGCCCTGCCATCTTGCTTTGATTGTGTCCTCTGAAAGGGCCTAGCAGCCATAACCCACTAATCCTCAGCACACCTTCTTCCCTTTGATCTTAGTGTTCCTAAGTACTTTTACACACGACTGGGAATGTTTCGAATGAAATGGTTCCAGATCTGAAACAGATGCTGCACAAGGTAAGCTGAAGTATCTCCACTGGGCAGAAAAGAGAGACATGTCCCAAGACTGATGGGACAGAAATGTTGACTTAAAGGAACGAATTTGGGATAATTTAAGAAAATTAATTTAAGGGGGCTGGAGAGATGGCACAGAGGTGAGCACTGGCTGTTCTTCCAGAGGTCCTGAGTTCAATTTCCAGCAACCACATGGTGGCTCACAACCATCTATAATGGGTTTTGGTGCCCTCTTCACACACACATGGTAGTCATGCACACCAGAACACTGTATACATAATAAGTAAATCTTTAAAAAAAAAAAACAAGCATTTTTAAAAAAAAGAAAATTAATTTAAAAAACAGTGATGGCAATGATAGTGATGGGTTATAGGACATTAAACATTTTTAAATAACCAATAAAATCATAGATTTTTAACGAGAGGATCAAAATGCTACAATTTTGTCAAATATAAAAATAATTGACAGGAAAAAAAACACTTGATAAATGCAATTTGTGTTGAGTTCAATCCTAACTTTGCTTTATTATGTGAAGTAGCCAGATAAAGGCAGCTGATTTCTGTCCCCTTTGTCTTGAACTCTCAGCTGTTGGTAGATAAGGGAAATAGAAAACTTATTAGCATTTATTATATAGAGGACATACTCAGGCAGGTAGGATGGCTGTGAAGGCAAAGGCACTTGTGTCAAGCCCGAGGGCAGGGTGGGCAGAGAGAAGCAACCCCTGCACCCTGAGCTGTCTTCTGTCTTCTGACTTTGATGTGCATGGTGTAGCACTCACATGCACACACACTAAAAAAATATGAAAGGAGAATTACATGGTCTTTCCCTTTGTTGTTTCTTTGCCTTTGAGACTAGCTGTGTGTCAGACCAGGTTAGCTTCTCTGACCGACACCACTGTTTAGTTGGATGATAATGGAATTTCCCTCCTGATGCAAACATATCCATCTTTTCTCCTTAGTGTCTTGAAGGGACATGACTTCTTGGTGCTACTCTGTGACACCTAAATTCTACTTATTTGCTGGGCCTCCGTTTCCTTGAGTTCGAGACCCCGGCAGCAGGCACTTCTCAGATGTCCCTCATCTCGGTGACATAAACCATCTTGAATCTAAATGTAGCAGTATTTCATTCATGTTTTAATAAATAAAGCTTGCCTGAAGATCGGAGAGTAAAATAGCCCCACTGGTCAGCCATGTAGACCAGGCAGTGGCGGCACACACTTTTAATCCCAGAAGCCACTCTAGTCAGCCATAGAGGTTGGGAGGTCGTAGTATATGCCTTTAATCCCAGCACTAGAGAAGATTATAAAATGGGCTCAGTCTCATTCTGAGGATTCCTGGAGGCAGGATCACTATTTCAGTCTAAGGTAAAGGTAAGAGCCAGTGGCTGGTGCTTTGCTTTTCTGATCTTCAAGGTTGAACCCCAATATCTGTCTCTGGGGTTTTATTATTCATGCTACATCTAAGTGACTAGAAAAAAGCTGTCAATCTTGCTGCCCCAGGTACCCTGCTGCTGAGACATCTGAGGGCCAGTGTCCTAAAATGGATGTACCTCATTGCCTCCAGCAGAAGCCAAATAGATTGTGCCAGCACTGAAGGTTTCATTTGCCCTGCAGCTGGGTATTTAAATCTGTATCTTCAGCTTTTTGTCACTGACAAACCACCTCAGGAAAACAACCTTAGATTTCTTTGACTCTGAAGTTTCAGTCCATGGTCAGTTTTCTCTGTTGTTCCCAGGTTGTGGTTGGTGGAACATCGTGGCAGGAAACACGTAGAAAATCAGAGGTAACCAGAAAGGAAGAGGGAGAGAGAGGTGGGGGAAAGGGCAGAGATAATATACACACTTCAGAGACATGCCGCTAGTGACCAGGCTCCTCACGCACCACAGTTTCTGCCTCTCAATAGTCCATTCAGTTGTATCTCTGCCAATGCATTATTGCTTCAGAACTAGTCAGTTTTAATTGAATTTTAGCTTTTAAAAAAGTAAAATATCAAATCCACCTCCCCCTGCATTCTTTTTCTATTTTTCCACTGCTGTTCCCTTCCAACCGTGTGTGTGTGTGTGTGTGTGTGTGTGTGTAACCCACTGAGTCCACTTAGTGTTGCTGTCATGTGCATGAATGTGGGATCGTCATGGAGCATGGATAACCCCAGGCACTGCATCTCTGAAGAAAGATTCTTCCTCTCCCAGAAGGGATTTCATGACTCCCTCACCCACGCATGATCAGACTTTCCCTGGCTTGCTTCTGTTCATACTTTCCCAGCTGCTGTGAGTACATGTGCACTGCAGCCCTCTTATGTCCAGAAAGCACTGTTTGCTGCTGTCTCTGCTCTTACAGTCTTTCCATCTCCTCTCTGTAATGGCTTCTAAGACTTGAGAGGAAGGGAAGGCACCACGTACCTGGTTATAGTACTTGGAAGCTGGCACAAGCCTGGAAGTTTCATCCCTACTGGCTCCTTTCATAGTGATGGAAGATGCTAGGCTCACTACTGGGGGATAAAAAAATAACAGGTTTACCCAGCTGTGAACCCTGCAAGCTACGGTAACATTTGGGCTGGCAAGATATGCCCACTGGTGCAATAATGGTACAAATGTTATACAAGTAACCACCCACTTTCTGATTGGATTTAAGGTCCACTCTAGAAGATGTAACCCATGGCTGGTGCCATTAACTTGGCCAAGAACCCATGGCTAGGTAGGTCATAGACTCTAGGGGAGAACATCCGACAAATAGTATGTTAAATATGCATAGTATTAAAACTACCTCCTACTTTTAGTACTTATCTTTATACCCACAAATTGGTGTATCTATTAACCTTCATCAAAATGGTTTCCTTTAATTAATAGATGGCTATTAATGCAGAAATCCGCAATTAGTCAATGTACAGAATAAGAGACTGAAAAGTACTCAACATTTTTATTATATTTATTATAGGTCCATGCATACCACAGTGCATGGAACTGTGGGCACTGGCTTCTCTCCTTTTATCAAACGAATCCCAGAGATCAAACTGAGGTCATCAGGCTTAGTGGCACAACCCTGTTGAGATGTCTTGCAGGCCTCAGTACATTCATCTGTTTAGATCAGAATCCTCATGACCCAATTACTTCCCCAAAGCCCATCTTTAAAACAAAAACCCAAATCATTGATTTCCTTTTTATTTTTTCTTTTAATTAAAATATAATTATATAATTTGCCCCTCCCTTTTCTCCCTCCACCTCCTCCCATGCCACTGCCCTTACTCCTTCTCAAAGTTCATTTAACTTCAAGTGTATATTTATGATGCAACCTGTTGAGTTCATTTACATATGTTGCTCGAATGTACATGATTTCAGGGCTGACCACTTGGCTCTGTATAACCAATTAGGGAACTAATTCTCCTTCGCCCAGCAGTCATTGGTTGCCTGGAGTTCTTAGGCTGGGGTTGGGGTCTCATGGGATTTCCCACTTTGTTGCCATGTTTATTGATATTGTCATTGTGTACTAAAGCCCCGGCTTAGGTGAACATACAAGGACATTTCACATTCTAGCTGTAATATCTTAAGTCTTCTCACTTTGAAAAATGCAGTTTATGAAAACGAATCAATTTTCCTGGAGAGATGTGTTGAGCCAACACATCTCAGGATGTGGCATCTGTGTATGTCCAAAGTACCAGAGGACCAGTGCCCTGAAGTAGATGTCATTCATTAGCATCCCTGTTGACTCTTAGCCAGGATGCTAGCTGGCTGCTGTCCTCATGAAGAAGCCACTGTAGCAGAACTTGTTTTGCTGGCCAGTTTACATAANATAAGATTTTATAAATTGAGTAGTGGCAGCTACTACTCTAAATCCGTAATTGAGGCCATTGAGCCATTCTGACAGATTCCGTGAACACCCAGGGTCCCCCAGGAAGCCTCTAACCATAGCTTCACTGCTGGTGTCTTTGTTTCTGAAGAGTCCTAGATCCTGACTCCAATAGCATGGTGTCTTTACAGCCAGAGGAATTTGAACATTTCTATTTCTGCACACAGACACTGGGGGTCAGTATTTATTCACAAACGCTTCTGTCTTTGGCTCTGACCCACCCTCTGGCAATCTACTACAACTGGTCAGGCACAGAGAGGCCTGAAATTCCTCTGTGAGATTTCTTCCTGTGGTCGTGGAACTAGAGAGCTCCGTCTATGTAGCCATAAACACAAATAGAAACACTGGGTCCTCATGAGATTTTTAGCCTGGGAAAGAGGCAGTTTTGAATCTCCTAAACTAATATGGAGTCTTTCCTGGTTTCTGGAGACTTGTCTGGTAACATTGGCCACCTCAGGATGTTCAGTCAGCATCCTAGCCACCAGCCCTGACTTTTGTCCTGATTGTGGTGTCCTCTCCAGTTAACCATTTTATCACTTCCCCGTACCCATCACTCCTGCTTGAATGAAGCCCTCATCTCCTCCGCAGCAGTATTTCAGAAGCTTTCTGGTCAATTCAGAAGCTTTCTAGTCAATTCTTTGCCTCAACTTTTCCCACTTCTCTCCAGACAGGGGTGAGACTCACACTTCTGGAACCTGGCCCCTACAGCCTCACGCAGACTCCCGGAAGGGCTAGTATCCCTCCAGGCTCTTCCTCCCACCACTCTCGCCATCTCATCCACTGCCTCAGCCTGCTCATCCTTCGGATTTGGGCTGGGGTTACTTAGGATGGGGTGGCGCAGCCCTGCAGTTCACCCTCACGAAGGTCATTTGTTCACTTGTCTCTTTGCCTGACTGGCCAGGGAAGTGAGTGAATTCATGTGTGGGTCCCAAAGCCATGATGCTTGCCCTCTAGAATTCCCCCATCTATTCCCCTGCGGTGTTAGTTTGGTTTTTAAGGCATTTCTTATAATCAACCCTCAGTCCTTAACCTGTCTAGATTCTGCTTGGCTACCCTCTGTGCAGAGATGATCACCCTTGCTGCTGGTGAACTCGGAGCATCAACTCAGAGGTGTTCCCCTCGGGCAGCTGCTGGAATGCCACAGAAACAGGTTATTTACAGAGACCTGCCATGTTGTCATTCAAATTATGACGTTACATGACAATATGACTTTTGTGAGGGAGGAATTCCCTAATTTTGTCATCTTAAGAACTTTTCATTTTGCTATACACATTTTACATGAATCCATGCTTAACTCATATTCCATATGCATTCTTTTGTTTGTCATAAGCATCTCTTCATGTTTCAGAGGCTCTATTCAAACAAACTACATCTGAATACTGTTCAATTATTTGAGTACAATTTAGAATGTCCTGAGGTAGTACTCTCAATTTTCTATAGTAAATAATATTTAAGAATGTCAGTCAAGCTAACATACTGTTAAATTATATATTAATATAGAGATATGTAAATATAATAATATATTAAATTGTTTACATATATCTTAAAAGATACACCTTCGTAGTAAGATTTTAAGATATGTAAAGCCATTTTGTGTGACTGTAAGTCACAAAGCATCAACAATAATGGTTGGTCTTCTCTGAGGAGGGTTTGTACACATTAAACCTGTGATCTTTAAGTACGCTTGTGTGTACACTTGGGTGAAGAAATAGCATAGGCAGTAACTCCAAGGCAAAAGGAGTGTGTAAGAACCCGATAACTCTGGGCACTCGATTAACATTACAAAAGCAACACAAACAAATAAAAGCAGATAACAGAGTCCAGAGAGATGGGCTCTGCAGTAAAAGCCCTTGCCTTGCAAGCCTGATGACCTGAGTTCAATGCCTGGAATCCACATAAAGAAGAAAGGAGAAAATCTGTTCCACAAAGTTGTTCTCTGATCTCCACAGGTGTGTCTTGGTATATGCGTTTACACATCTACACATACATAATCATGCATGCACATAATGCTCACACAATAATAATGAAGGTTATCTTTAAAATTTTTTAAAGTAGGTAATTGTTAGGATCAGGGCAGCTTGACCCAGTGTTGTAGTACATGCTTTAATTCCAGCATGTGGGAGGCAGAGGCAGGGGTGAATCTCTGTGAGTTCGAGGCCAACCTGCTCTACATGGTGAGTTCCAGGACTGCCAGGGCTGTGTAGAAAGGCCCTGTCTTAAAAAAAAAAAAAGATGATGACAATCAGGGTAGTTTGGACTCAGCAATAAGGTCTGATCAGCATGGGATGGAATGGCTAGATTGGCCAAAGCAGACAGAGCCATGGTCAGTTCCATGGAAGACAAGCCAGATCTCCTCAGTAGAGGAGAGGCCAAGTAGCCCAAATCTTTTTTGTCAATAAAAAGCTTCACCATTTAAGAACACAGCATCCTCCTCCTTGGGAGTAATATTGCATCCCTCTATTATGAGATATAATTTCTATGAGAATTGGAAATCCTGCCACACTTAATAAGAGACTAACAAGGAACCTTTGGCTCCTCACCACCTCTAGCTTCACCACTTCTGAATAGCATCTTAATGGGACTAGAAAAGAGTAATAACTAATTGTGTGACCGTTAAAGTCATATCAAAGTACCATATTATAAGGGCTAGCCCAGTGGCCAAAAACACTTAGAGCTTCCTTTCAAATTTTATCTATGTATGTATGTATGTATGTATGTATGTATGTATGTATGTATGTATGTATGTAT
>LOEQ01000685.1:358318-369685 GCA_001685075.1 Bramus lutescens | reverse complement strand
TCTATCTATCTATCTATCTATCTATCTATCTATCTATCTATCTATCTATCTATCTATCGTGTGTGTGTGTGTGCATATGCATACCATGCCACATCACATGTTTGGAGGTCAGAAGACAACTTGAGACAATAAGTTCTCTCTTTTCCCCATGTGGGTCCTGAGAACCCTCAGATTTTTAGGCTTGGTGGCAAGCACCTTTACTGACTGAACCATCTCACCAGCCCCTCTGTACTGTTTTTAGTTGGGGATGAAAAGAAGATCCACCCAAAATTGGCCGAGAATAAGGTTGTCCAGTGAAGCCACAGTGAACATGTTTCTTTTTCCTTCACTTGGACATTATCACAGTGTTGTTCTGGTCCCACAGGACACTGCGTGGAGCCAGAGAGCTGAGATTTTTCTTCTACATGAAATTTAAGTTGATGCTTTCTTAAGTGGTTAGAAATGAGTTTGCTTTCATTCTTTCCTCAAATTATCCTTCTTGACGTTTGGAGACTCCAGAGCATGTGTGTTAAAGTCTGGCCGAAGTATAGGAAAAGGTAGAAGTAGATGCACAAAGTGTTTGGTATTCCAAAAGGGAAACACAACAAAGCAAACCCGTGCTTTCTTTGGCATGGGGGGNAGAGGCAGTAAGCTCCAGCCTCAGGAAACTGCCAGTGTGGGGACACTAAGAAATGGCAATCATTGCCCTTACTTCTTGAGACTGACAAGGACATTAGGTGGCTCACAGACGCTTGGGGATGGAAGAGAGTCATGCCTGGAAGGACACACAGCTGAGAGCAAGACTTTAATCATACCATGATAATGCTCCAGTCAGGACCTGGTGCCCCAGGTGCCAGCCAGGCACAGACACTGCCCTCCTGCTGGCCATGCTGGGCAAGGGCACCAGGCACAGACACTGCCCTCCTGCTGGCCATGCTGGGCAAGGGCACCAACAGTTAACTGTTGCTCTCCACTTAGCAGTGATTACAAAACTCGCCACACAGTCCTTTCTCCTGTGCCCATCCATTCTCCCTTCTCTTGGAACTTTGTCCTCTCAGTTGACATGGGGCTCAGACATGGAGCCACCTTCTTTCTCTTCACCTGCGTGTTAGTTCAAGGCCAATACTAGTTACTGAAAGTCCTGTGCTGAAGCCAATAGCGGGACTGTCAGCGAGGACAGAAGCCGAAGCCACTCCCACAGTGAGGGCCACCTCCTGGTCCACAGTGCCAAGCCCTTGGCACAGCAGCTGCAGCACACACAGGTCCTTTGTACAAAGCCCGACCGCTTCGGGTCTCCCAAGCTCCCAGCTGCCATTCTATTTTTCCAGTTACTTTTTTTTTTCTACAAAGCCGAGGGGTACATTCCATGGCAAAGAGATCTTGGGTGATGCAGGCTACTGAGGTGCTTGCTTCCAAATTGATGAGATGAGTTTGCTCATGGACAGGTTTAGAGCTCAGAAGCAATGCTGCGGTAAAAACTGCTGGCCCTGCCCACTTCCTTCTCTTTATTCCGATTCAGACTTAAATGCCGGCCTTGCCCGAGCTCATGCTGAGACCTGGACCTCAGTAACTCCAAAACACACACATCCCTTTCAGAAGTCTGTAATTTCATCATTTCTTGACCAAATGAATCTAGCCACAGAGAGACACAAACTTTCCATTGGGATTTATTTGGCGCTCTATTTTGGTGAGTGTGATTTTTCCTCCCTCTCTTGCTTTTCAAACCCTATTCGTTACAAGAAATAAAGGTTTTTCCAAATTTGACTTTTAAAGTAAACTTATTATTAAATGCATACATCTTGCCTTTCTGTCTTTTAAATTCTGGTTTATAGGTTTACAGACTGAGATTCAGAACTGTCTATGGCTTGCTTAGAATGTGAAATTCAGGTTGTGTTTGGCCCAAGAACCCTAATCTGAGCTTTGAAGTCTGAAGATGTAGGATGACCAGCCTCTGCTCAGTCTCCACAGCCAGATCCTGCTCCTTAAGTCAGGAGATTCGAGCCCCCAAACATAGGCAATCCAAGGCTTCCAGCTTCCAGTTGCAATCGAACTCTAGTAAATTTAGGAAGCAGGGTGGAATTGTTCCTTGTATAAATGAATAATTTATGACAATTAAGAAGTATAAAGTTAAGGAAAAGCAGAAGAAAGACTTGCTGCAAATTTTTGTACCAAAGTAACTATATGATGCAAGCGCAAGTCTATTTTAGAGAAAGAAGAGAATGGGGAGCAATTATTAAATATGAAACAACCTCTCTCTCTCTCTCTCACACACACAGTGTGTGTGTGTGTGTGTGTGTGTGTGCAGAAGACAGAAGGAATACGGGAGCCCTGGGGCAGAAAGAGGAACAAGCTAAAGAGGGCAGAGATGTGCAGGGAGGACAGGAGGGAAGAGGGGGAGGAGGGAGAGGGCAGAGATGTGCAGGAAGGACAGGAGGGAAGAGGGGGAGGAGGGAGAGGGCAGAGATGTGCAGGGAGGTCAGGAGGGAAGAGGGGGAGGAGGGAGAGGGCAGGGATGTGCAGGGAGGACAGGAGGGAAGAGGGGGAGGAGGGAGAGGGCAGGGATGTGCAGGGAGGACAGGAGGGAAGAAGGGGAGGAGGGAGAGGCCAGAGATGTTCTGGCCTTTGGCAGGCTCCTGGCTGGCTCTGAGCTATGCTGAAGGGAAGGAGAGAATGAGAACTATAGGCTGTAGTTAAGCCCCCCACCCCCACAGTGTCTGAGTTCATGTCTCCACTCCCATAGGGAGGAATCTCATAGTGTTCTCCTGATGAAGCAAGAAACAAGGGCTGACCTGGCTCCTAACTTCCTGCTGTACTTGAGACCACGGTTGGCAGGGGCTGGGGAAAGTAACGATGCTGAGTTGATGGGAAGAGGGTAGAGGGGAAGGTGACACCAGCACCACGTGCATGTCCCTTTGACCAAGCAGAATTCTGGTAAAATGCATGGAGGGGATTTTGAGAGCTGGCTTGGTGACTCATGCCTATGATTCCAACTCTAGGGAGGTTGAGGCAAAAGGATTGCATCAACTTCAAGTCCAGTCTGGGATATACAGTGATGCCTCAGCTCAACATCCCTACAAAACAACCAACCAAGGATGCTTCAAGTTTTACTCATAGATCCAGATTAAGAGGGAGGGATTTCTGACTTTAAAATATCAAGATGGAATTCAGTCATAGAACTACCTGTGGACACCTTGCTTTAACACCTGATATCATGGAAAAATCTTCCCCTACCTTAGGGAAAGCTTCTTCCCCATCACCATCACAGACACCTGAAATTATGTTAATCAGGTACAAAAATCTTTCTGAAATCATTAGAGACAGAATTTTATAAAGCTATTTATTTACTTACCTATGTATTTGGTGTGTGTACCAGCACGTATGTATATGCATAAATGCATGTGGGGCCTGCAGCGGCCATGGAAGGAGTTGCATTAGCGGAAACTGGAATTACGTGAGCTGTCAAGTGGCTGTTGGGAATGAAACCCTGGTCCTTAGCAAGAGCAGCGAGTGCCTTCTAACCTCAGGACCGTCTCTCCAGTCCCTCGAAATAAGACCTGAACAGCAAATGCGGAGGACACAATGACTGGGTCGAAGCATCAAAGAATTACCAGTGACAGTTCCTCCGTGTGTGACAAAAAGAAAGAGGCTGATGAGGAGGGATGGCTGCCGAAGAAGGACCGGGGAAGCAAAGCTGTTGACCAGTGGGTTTCGCAAGGACTTGTCCTTGTTTATCTTCCATGGGGCGGAAAAGACAGAACAAGATATTGCCAAACTGGGTGTGTCAACACCTTTGCCTTCTGGACTGTTGGAGACAGATAATCGTCTTTGTTCTTGTGGGCATTTTGCTGCTTTCTTTCCAGTGACTTCCCCAGCCTCAAGATTCCGTAGCACCATAAGCTGAGAGATCTGTTTCTGAGGCAGTTTACAGTCCAATAAAACTAGGTGAAATGTGTGTGGATACAAGGAACCCAGGAGCTGGGGCTCTATCTGGCCTCTACTGCTGAAGGATTCTTGGTCAGCTGTTTCATCTCTGAAGCTTAAAATGCCTCCAAAGTAGTGGCTTTAGCTGGGCCTGGGGGCACACATCTGTAATTCCAGCTTTCTTTTTTAGAAGGCAGAGGCAGGAGGGACACAAGTTCAAGGCACATCCCAGCTCCAGAGTGAGTTCAAGACCAGCCTAAGCAACTTAGTGAGACCCTGTCTTAAGATTAAAAAAATAAGTAAAAAGAGGGTGAGGAGATAGCTTAGGGGTAGAAATCTTGGTTAGGCCCTTGTTCGGTCCTCAGAACTATAATAACATATGTGCACGCACACACACACCACACACACACATGCGCACGCACATGCACACACACGGAGCAGTGGCACTGGATGATGTTTTCTTTCTCCTTCCTAAACTGTGGCACTTTCTTAAGAAACAGGCCAGCGGATCCCAGAACTCCACCCTCACACAGATGGTGGCAAAAGTGCCCGCATCTCTGTTTCCACCAGCATTAGCACCATGGGCATCGCCCACAGATTTCAGGACTCCTGGTGAACTGTAGAGAAGGCCCAAGTCCCATTGCAGGAGCCAGGACATGCTGATGCCAGAGGACCTCAGGCCTCCCAAACAACGAAGACTTTCTCTCCTGGCTGCACAAGATGCCAGAGGGCACAGGAACTCTGGCAACTTCATTAAGAGTTCTCTGAGTAGGAATAGCTCGTATTCATTACAATCACAATTTCCCGACTTCTTAATCAGACCTTTTATGCTCCCTAGGCTACCTCAGGTCCCTTTTTCTCTCTGCCATCTCATGAGACTTAGACAATAAATACCGTCTCTAGTGTTCTTATTGTGTGTCACAACTGGCTCAAGTATCAGAATAAAGCCACCTCCTGTATCACCTGGGTAGAGGTGTCACCTCTTCTTAGCCTAGTCCTACCATGCCAAGAATGAAGAAAGGAATGTCTTTCAACCCTGAGGCTACTTGCTGACTCCTCTTGACATACAGTTTTGGAGATATATATATCAATATATCAATCAACCTTGCTGTGTTCCTGCCCTCTCTGTTGGTAATAAGCACTTATCAGGAGCCTCACCTTTGGGAAGGCTGGTTATGAATCACCAGAGGGTGTAAGTGCCACAAAAATGAGACCCAACAAAACCATTTCTCTTCTTCCTACTGCCTTGTGAAAATCAGTTGTGCAAAAGCAAACCACACACAGGAAAGAAGCCTGCCGGCTTTCAAATGCCAGAGTGGCTGAGACAGAGTTGGTTTTGAGCAAAAGGATTTCTGAAAAGAAAGGTAAAGGAGGAGAAAGGCCTAAACCCCCTGCGTGTTCTGTTACCTAGACACACAAGCCATGATATGGGCCAGGCCCAGGCATTACAGCCTTTCCTAGGAGAGACAGTCACAGGGAATGGGAAGGACTGGGCCCAAAGACTGGGTGGGAGACCCAGGGGCGAACACTAATTTGCTCTTGTCAAGAGTTTCTAGGATGGGTGTACAACCATATGGTCTGAATCCCCTGACCCAAACAGTTCACAATTCTCTTCTCTCCTTCAGTCCTTTGAGTTCTTGAAGCAGAGTCTGGTTTTAATAACCACATACATTTACACACACACACACTCACACACACACACACTCACCCACACACACACAGTTATAGCTTTTAAATCAGTCTCTACATAGTCCTTGCTGTCCTGGAACTCACTATGTACACCAGGATAGCCTTGAACTCACAGAGATCTGCCTGTTTTTGCCTCCTGAGTGCTAGGACTAAAAACATGTGCCACCATGCTTGGTTTAATAATGATATTTTAACAAAAGGCTTAAGAATGAGAGGTGCTCATAAGAAAGTAAGACATGCCGAGAGCATGGGTGCAGCTTCTGGAAGAAGAGCATAGAATGCAAGATACAAACCAAGGAATCACTGCAGGCTCCTAGAGGCTCAACCTCATCCATCAGTCTTTCCAAGAATATAAATGAAATGGCTGTAGGAGAATCACAAAAACCATTAGACCATCTCCCTTTACTCTCTGCATGCATTTTGGTCTGTCCCGGGACCATTCTGGAAATCTTCCGTGTTGATGATTAAAAACCAGGAGTGATTCCCAATTCATAAAGCAAAGCTTAGCAATAATACCCAGCACTTACGTGTATATGGGATGTGTTCTGTGAAGGCTCTGCTTGAGCACATGCACACACACACACGCACGTATATACATTAGTGTATAAAATATATGCTATTATCAATACCACGTCACAAATGGGGAAGCTAAGGCCCAAAGCAGTCACATAAGTCATACAGCTTAGCTTCATATCTGGGTAGTGTGGCTCTGGGTCCCATAAACATGATGCTTCATCAATCCTGTGGCAATTAAACAAATAATAACAGCAGAGGCTCAGTAATACACATAGAAATCTCTCAGATATTCTGAATGAGGAGTCTGGAGCCCTTAGGAGAGAGCCACCAACAAGGGGATGATGGGTGGTGTGGTGTTAGGGTTCCTTAGACTGTGCTCAGAGGCTCTGAGCCTGGCATAGCTACTGTTTGCACGAACTGCTGACATTGTGTCTATTTCTCACTTAAAATCAATAGCTACAAAGAAACATGAACGTTTGCATTAAAGTAAGAGAAAGAAGAAAGAGAGGGAGGGAGGGAGGGAGGGAGAGAGAGAGGAAAGAAAGAGAGTCTTTCTTTCTTTCTTTCTTTCTTTCTTTCTTTCTTTCAAAGAAGCGGCAGCTATAGGAATCTGGAAATAATATCCCCTAACTCAGGGGACTAATGGCATTGGTTTAAAAGGGGCTGACTTTAAAGCCGGTATGTGAATTTACTGGGGCCATTGGCAGGGATGCTAACAATGTATGGAATGCATTTTTGGGAAGGATTAGGGGGAAAACATGTTGTGTCTTACAAACCCAGAGTTAAGAATACAGCTCAAAGGGGTGAGCATTAAATATCACGCGCTCAGTACGTGTAGGTTTTGGGGAGGGGATGGTTTGCCTTCTTTCTTTTTCTTTTTTTCAGATTTGTACCCTAAGGATCAAATTCAGGCCATACCGGATATGCCCAAATCATTTCCATCTGCTGCCCAGGACGACCCAGGAGGCCTGGCCTTGAGGAGCAGCTCCCAGTGAATGCTGTTTATGAAGGGACCGCTTTAGAATCACGTCATTCCTTTCCATTCAGCCACCAGCCCTGGCTGTCTTCTGCCAGTTGAGTTTTAAAAATGGACTGCTTTGCATTTTAGCCATAGATTAAAATAAGCAAAAAGAAGCCCTTTATTGATATCCTGCTTCCTTCCCACACCTCCCTTCCCAGCATATAAAGTGGCCTTCCCACAGAGTAGAAGCTTAGAGCAGATGGGTAAACTGAGTTATGGGATTTGACTTTTGCATCCTGGATTGACCATGCATCCTTCTGTTCAAAGCAGAAGCTCGGGAGCTATAGGAGTGTTAAACCCAAAGAATCCCAGGCCATTTAACATTAACAACAACAATAAAAATAATTTTGAAGAAATCCTTTTGTGCCTCTTTCTAGAAAAGCTGCTGGGAGCTCTCCTGCCCAGATTTTGAGTCATTTAACACAGAAGCTAACCAGTTCTCCACTTACTTTCTCAGTGATCAGATGTGAGCAGACAGAACACTCCTGGCAGGAAGGATTCTCAGCTGCTCCTAATGGCTCAGCAGTTATTTCTAGGTTGCAAACTGGCTATAAGAGCATGGTCAGCCTTCCGAATTCTGGGATCCAAAGTCACAGATTCAAACAACCTCAGAGTGAATGGATGTGCAGAGAACTTGTGTTTAAGCTGTAAATGCAGACTTTTCAAAGCCTTGTTTCTTAAAGACACAGCACAACGTCCGTTCATGCTGTGTTTCCACTGTATCAGGCTACGAATAACCTAATAAATGTTTCAAAGCGTATGGGAAGAGGTGTGTAGGTTATAGGTAAGGATTACTCTTTCGGATATGGGATTTGAGCATCCCAAGATTTTAATATCTGTAGGGAGTCTTGGAATCAGTTTTCCAAGAAGGTATGTTTATGAAGATGTCCGCGTCTAAACTGAAAGGAACCTGGAAATACGAGCAGCAGGACAAGGCTCTGAGCAGGACATAAATAGCTCTCCAGCCTCCACTGGGTGGGTGGAGCCTTATAGAAGTTACTTTTTCTACAGCCCCTAATGGTTCTGAACCAGACCTCGCCATCCTACCTTCAGTTTTTCTTTTAATATAAAAAAAAGAATACAATGAAAGACTTTATTTTCTCTCTGAGAGAGGGTCTCCCACTAGAAGATTAGACTTCACTCTTCTCCTGTCTTTGTGTTATACTGATTTGTTCATTTTAAGAGACAATCCCAAGTATTCCAGGCTGGCCTTGAACTCACTATGTGGTTGAGGTGACTTTGGACTTCTAACCCTACCGCCACCGTGTGCAAGCATTGTGATTGTGTGTGCAGCAGCACACGCTCAGTTTATGTGTTTCTGGGCATCAACCAGGGACTCGTGCAGTCTAGACCAGCACTCTACCGACTGAGCCGCATCCCTGGTCCCTTCGCGTTAGTGTTTCTAAGAGTTAAATGTTGCCATCATTTTCCATTATTTGGTTTGGGTACTTAAATTGAGGATGACAATGAGACTCAAGTTTTCTAGGTCACATCAAACAACCTTCTCAATGTTGGCCACGTTTCCAATCATCTACAAATCAAACCACTTCAGGAATTATTTATTGGAGCTGGATAGAAAATTCAGCAATTAAAAGCATTGACTATTCTTGCAGAGGACCAGATTTGCTCCCCAGCACCCACATGGCCACTGGCAACCATCTGTAACTCTGGTCACGGGGGATCCAATGCCCTCTTCTGGCCTCTGCAGCCACCAGGCATTCACACATATGTACATATGCACATATGTACATGTAAGCTAAGAATTCATACACACAAAAATTTTAAAGTATTTATAAAGCACCACTTATATGTCTTTTGCCAGGGAAATTTGCCAAGTAACAGATCCCCATGGTGGTTTTTAAACTTCCTAGTCTGAACTTTTTTTTTTTGAGTTGAAGAGAATTGCTAAAATTCATGCAGAGGGTTGCTGTGTACCCTCCCCCACCTCGCTTTTTACCCCAGTGAGGCTCACGCAGAATCATGGCATAGTACCAAAACTTGAAAATTCTTCTAGAATTGCAGATTAAAAGAAGCATTCAGAAAGGCTGATAACTTGCCCAAAGATCCACAAATGATTGAGAGCATTTGGTGACTTCCAGGGCCACATCTTTCACCCCACTGGGACAAGGCTTTGTTTGAATTTAGCTTCTGTCATTGATGAGCTGAATGCTGTTGGCCAAATTCCTTAAACTCTCAAGAGTGTGGGGGCTTATCCGAACAAGGGAATTAAAGACAGTACCCACTCGAGGGATTGTTCTGGGAGCAGCAAGAAGGTGTGTGCAGATGCATAGAACAATGCCTAACAGATCAGGAGCCCATGTGTCTGGCTCCTTCCTCCTCTCCTGCCCTGGTTCTCATTGGTTTATTTGTTAAATTACTTTATCTTTATAGCAAGCCTAAGGACACAGTTATTTTCATCATAAGCAAACTGAGGCCCAAAGGTGTCAGAAGCATCATGAGGGTCAGGGCTGGTACTCAAAGCCAAGCTGTCTGGGCTAGGACTGGGTCCCCAGGCTTCAGGTCAAGTGTATGAGCAGCATTGCTTTAGTGGCTGTCCCATCAGAAGGCCTCTCATGTGGGTGCACCCGCTTGCTGGAGCAGCTTCCCTCTCCCTGTGGGCCGGGGTTCACATGAGTGAGCTGCAGTCTAGGCACAAACATAGTTACAGGCTGTTATCATCCGTGGCCATTAGTCCAGCAACGAAACAGTATGGCATCTGTTCTTCCAATCTCCTTGACTGAAAAGAGGCTTCTTGACAATCAGTGTGGGGAACCCCACTCTCCTGTCGTCAGAAACTCCCTTCATTGCCTCACCCCTTGTTTTGAGCCCTCCTTGCTTCAGAAGAATTCTCAGTAGAACAATCTGCTAGTCAGGTGATCCATATTTCCATATCTAGAAAAAGTTGCTCAGAGGTGCTCACTCATCTTACCAATTAGAGAACCTGAGCGTCAGGGCGAGCCAGCACCATTACCCTGGGCTAATGGAATGCTAGCTCAAGGCAAACAGCAGTTGGAATTTTCATGAGCCTATGCAGGCTTAGCAGGCCGAGCTTGGGACTTCAATATACCTTTAAAAACTACTGAAAATAGTTTGAAGACTCCTAAGGGTTTAGAAATCGCAGGGACTTAATCCAATCCCTAAAGACTCTAAAGATTTCAGAAAATCCCTCTTGAAATAGAAATGCTCTTTAGTATATGTGCTTTATGTCACACTAAGTCCCCTCTTCAATATCTTAATCCTGTTGCCTTAAAGTTTGATATCTACATGGGAGTCTCTGAAAGTTAAGGCAACCCGACTGCACCAAAATATCTCAATGCACATGTGGAACCCAGGTGCTCAGTAAATGTGGAAACTATTCCTTTAAAAATAGTGGCATGCAGGCTCTTTGCTGGTTATTCAATCCTCTGCCTGCCCTCATGGCTTTGGCCAACCTTAGTCTCATCTGCCTTAGTCTCTCTGCCAATCTTTCTTTATTTAGGAAAGGACTGATGCTCAGTGAGCATGTGTATGTGTACTTGTGTGTGTATGAATGTGTGTGCTTGTGTTATTGTGTGTGTATGCTTGTGTGTGTGAACGTGTGCTTGTGTGTGCTTGTGTGTGTGTAAGCGCATGCTTGTGGTACGCATCTGTGTGTGTGTGCTTGTGTGTGTGAGCGTGTGCTTGTATGCATGTGTATGTGTGTGTGAGTATGTGCTTGTATGTGTGTGAGTGTGTGCTTGTGCACATATGTGTGTATGTGCGTGCTTGTGTGCGGGTGAGCACATGCTTGTGTGCGTGTGTGTGTTCACACACGCTTGTGCTGGAGCATGTATGTGCAGGCCAGAAAACAGTCCCGGGTGTTTTTCCTCTGGCACGGTCCACCACAGTTAACATTTCTAACAAATGTTATTCTTGGACAATTATCATGGTCACACATACATCCCATTCTTGCTCTCTCTGCAGAAGTGCCTGGAGCACCACCTGTCCCAGACCTACCACTCACCCACCCACCCCCTCCTACTGCTCTGTGTCCTCTTTTTCTCTTTTGTTTTTAAATAACTCACTGAGCTCAATGAGTGCTGCACGCACGTGTGTAGAACCACCCCCTGGAGCACAGGGAGCTTCCCTGGAGCCTCACTCCTGAAGAAAACTGACTTTTCCTACCTCAGCAATCATCAACTGTCAACAGCTCCTCAAATAGGAGTGGGACCTTTCTTTCTTTCTCTTTCTTTCTTTCTTTCTTTCTTTCTTTCTTTCTTTCT
>LOEQ01000685.1:345297-358287 GCA_001685075.1 Bramus lutescens | reverse complement strand
CTTTCTTTCTTTCTTTCTTTCTTTCTTTCTTTATTTCTTTCTCTCTCTCTCTCTTTCTTTCTTTCTCTCTCTCTCTTTCTTTCTCTTTCTCTCTCCCATCCTTCCCTCTGTCCTTCCTTTAAAAAAAGACAAAACAAAAACAAACAAACAAAACCAGGATCTTTCACTGGCCTGGACCTCACCAAGTTTAGTTGACTGCTCACAACTACTTTTTTTCTTTTTCTGTGTTTGTGTGTTCCAAGGATCTAACTCAGGTCCTCTGAAACATTTACTGGCTGAGTCATCCTCTCAGTCTCAGTGAATTCTCAATAAATTTCAGAGCTCTCAGACTGGGTTAGAATCATGCCGCTACATAGAATGGCAGAGCCTCCAGAAAGTTCCTGAAGGATAGACATTTTGTTTTCATGAGCCTGGATGTTTTGACATCTACCTGGAAAGGCGGCAAAATAATAGGTCGATTTATTTGCAGAGTGGAGAGACAAATTTGGCATTTTGTGTGCTCAGATCTTTAAATATTTACAACCAAGAACCTTCAGGAGTGACCTTTCTCTAGAGACTTCTGCAGCATGGACTTCAGAGAGCCCCTTGCTAAGCTTTTTTGTGAAGCAGGTCCACACTCTGTCTGCAAATATTGGCTACATTTCCGGGGGTCACTTAGTAAAACTGTGTGGTGATGCTTAGAATGCTCCCTAGGCTATACCCAGAACCCAGTGGTAACTACCCAGTGAAGAGGTCTCTGCTTAGCAAATCTGGCAGAAGGGTTCAACCTATTGCAACTAAACATTCTCCGAAGCACTTTGTTTGAGGGGCACGCTGGGGAGCCCTTCTAGAAAGCGGTTCCGAGAATGGGGATTATTTTGGGAACTATGAAACATTTGAATCCTTTTAGAAAAGTCCAAGATACCCTAGCTCCCAGTAAGAATTCTTCTCTAGTTAGTATGTTGACTGTGTTCCAAAGGCCCATATGTCGAAGACATTATTCTCAGGATTGTATGATAGAACCTTTGAGAAGTGAGGTGGGAATCCCTCAGCGCATGTTCCATAAGGGACTCTGGGCTTCTTGTCTTTTGTCTTTCTTTCTTTTGATTCCTAGCCATGAGGTTAGCAGTTTTTCTCTGCCATGTTACCACCATGATGCATCATCTTACCACAGGCCTGACACATTTCAGACCAATAGGTCACGAACTGAAAACTTCCAAACTGTGAGCCAAAGTAAACCTTTTCCCCAAATAAATGGATTGTCTTTGGGCTAGAGGGGTATGTCCCTGGGTAAAGTGACTGTGGAGTAAGCATGCCTTCCTGATTTGGGAGCCTCAGCATTGGAGTAAAAGGCTGGGCAGTTGCATGTGCCTGTAATCCCAATGCATGGGAACAGGGGGACAAGAGGATCCTGTGGGCTTTCTTGCCAGTCAGTCTAGCTGAACCAGTGAGCAGGTTTCAAAAAATGAAAAATGGAGAGGGAATAAGAAAGACATCTAGTATTGGTCTTTGCCTTCTGCACATTACTCAACACACACATATACACACATACACACACAATAATAATAATAATAATTTTGTTAAGAGTGCTAACTAGCTGACTCACACAGAAGGCTTCTTGCAGACTTTGGTGAGACTGAGAACTTGACCTTGCCACTGTAACCTGGACTGGGGAAGAGCTGGCCGAGAACTAGGCACACCACTGCAGCTGCTCAAAACCCTATGTCCCAGGACTCACCAGTAAGAGTGCTTAGCCTCCCCCGGCACATGCTGCACTCAGCAAACAAACCTAGGAGAATCAAGCACCCGTCAGGGCTGGAGTTCAGATGGACGCCTCCCAAAGCCCCAAAGCCACGCTGTAATAGATGATAGATGACAAGTGACAAGGGGAACATCTTTGAGCAATTATGAAAGTAATATGATGCTTCGGATTATTGAAGAATGCTTTGCTGAGCCTCAGATCCCTTATCTGTAAGGCAGGGCTCATAACATCCGCTCGCAGCATCCAGATCAGAACCGAGTGACATACTACGTGCATTGAGCTCCCAACATTGTTTCTTGACTATAGAAGGCGCCTAACGCTCAGCACTTGTGATGTTTACTGTTAGAGGTGGGTTAGTCAAAGAGCACAGAGGAAGGGCGGGGGATCCTGACAAGGAAAAAAGTCAATGAGCTTTGGGAACTGGAAACAAATACCAACTTCTCCCACGGAGACTCGCCAACTCTTTAAACCTACTGATCCTCGTTAAGAATCACGTTCAAGGGTTGTTTGCAAGAGACTAGATAGCGAAGTCCTTAGGACTGTTTGGAATAGCTGAGCAGTCTGGAGAGCTGGGAACGCAAACAATAAGGATCTGCTAAAAAACAACACGTTTACCAACTTGCCAAGGCCAGAAGGAGAACTCATCCTTCATTTAACAAGTTGTAAGTGGCTACCATGCAGCTTCCTGAGGGAGCTCTGCCCCTTGCAGAGTGGCGCTTCTACGTTGGAGAGATTGCAGTCAGTTCTGTGGTGACAAAGGAAGCAGGGTAGGACTTCCAGTATCGCAGAGGACAGCAGCGCCGATGAAGGCTCTGAGCAGAATGGCTTCCTCCACTGCTGAACTTCCAGCTGAACACAACCACGCTACTAGGAAAGCTCCTGCAGATAGGATTTTACTGAAATGGCTGCGTTTGATGTTACACGCCAGTGCATTTAGGTCCCCCTTAGTGGAACTTCTGTTAGAAAGATGCGCTTGTTCCTGACACTCAACCAAAGGAGGGAAGCGTGGAGGGGCTTGCTGTGCTCGGTCCTCTTGCTCTTATGCGGCTGTTGGAGTTCTTTAGAAAGGAGTGCAAGACAAAATTGTTGGCCGTTTCAGAGTGCCCGTTGCCAAAGATAGCACCCTCCAGAGATGGAAGTCCCTCTGTGAAGTGAGGCACTGGTTCAGCAAAAGCAGTCCCCAGTATTTGAGTGTTCTCGGGGACCCTAGACTTCCAGAATTTATGAGCCAGCAGAACTTAATTCTTCAAGTTAGGGAATGTGGAGGCTAACAAAAGGTTGGTGTCACTTCACTTTGCCAAATCATCTGTTGTGAAAATTCCTTTTCATAAAGTTCCGCAAACAAAGAAAAGTAAAATTCCACCTATGTTTCCCATGGAGAACCAATGAATTTATTAGGGCTCATGCATTGTCTAAGATTTAGAAAGTTTTTTTTTTTTTTAATCAGGGAGATAGTTGCTAAAGTAAGTCCTCAGAAAAGGTTTACAACATACATACACACATGCACACAGTCTTATTATATTAAAAGTGGCTCTTTTTGTAAAAACAAACAACCCCCCATACTTCCAATTTCATTTGAGGATAATGTGGGCTACTAATTATTAATCTGATAACCTCCCTAAGGAATATGCTATGGAACAATCTTTTTATGCAATATGAATATATGCTACTCTCATTGGTTAGTAAAGAGTTGGCGTGTCAATAGCTAAGCAAGAAAGGCAGAATTTCTGGAGTCTTGAGAGATGCAGAGGGAAGCAAGATGAATATGCTGTGTTGAAAAAAGGTACCACCACGTGGCGGAGGGTAGATAAGAAATATGGGCTAATTTAAAATGCAAGAGTTAGCTAGTAACAAACCTGAGCTATTGGCCAAGCTTTTATCAATAATAAGTCTCTGAATGGCTATTTGGGAGCAGCTGCTGAGACACAGAAAAACTCTGCCTACAGAATACATACCCTACGTGGACAGGCCATTCAGTACTTTTTCAATGACTCTGCTATTGGTTGAGACCCTTTTACTATATAAGACTTTGGTCTAAATGGTGTAGCTTTTTCTTTAACTCAAACTGTCTTCAGACAAGAAGTAGATGTTGTGGGGTAAACAAAACACCCCATACAGGGTCAGACATTCTTTCTTTTCTCCCTTCCCTTCTTTTTACATCAGCTATTGTTCTTGGGTAAGTAGCCCCTCAAGGCCTTGGTTACTTTATGCCTTGGAAGTCACGTGGCTCTCTGAGGGGCTTCTGGAGAGGAGGCGTGACATAAGGTATAAGCATTACAGTACATAGGGTGGCGGGGTGCAATTGATATTTAAAGTAATAGAGAGAGAGACTGATCAAATAAAGATTTCTAAACAAGTTTGGGCTCATGAATGTAAATTGAAACAAGTCTTTTTTTTTTTTTGCTCTACGAAGCAAGAATCTCTTATTTGTCTTGAAATACTAGCAAAAATCTTAATCACAATAATCACACTATTACAAGTGGGGGGATTCAAAGGAATGCTGGCAGCTTGCCAAAGACCTTAGCAGTTTCTAGCTGTTTCTTTACCATTTACAAACATAGGAATGTTACAGAGGCTGAAACAAACGGGAGGTGCAGATTTAAAAGGAAACTACCATGACAGGCATCTGAAGTTTCTTTAGGATTAGTCTCTGATTAAAGAATGGAAAATACTTTCTCTATGAAAAGCTTTGTCATAAGGCCAAACACCTTTACTGGATTAACCTCCGCATGGGAGCCAAAGCTTGATCTTGTCTCAGCTCCTCAGCTTTCCGGGGGACTAACACCTGCAGGTAGTGATCTCAGGATGGGAATCTTTCTGAGCTATAGGCTTCTAGAAATCAAATTAAAAACTAGATTGGCATAGGATTAAACCGCACACAAACACTTAAATGCCTTCATATTCAACCTGTGCTTCAGTTACAAAAGTACAGCATTCTGTACATTTCTATATAATACATGCTTGTATAATTAAAATATGTTTACATGTTTAATTGCAAAATAATCATGTATTTTTCTAAAAATACGTTTATATGTTTATTTGTAGAAAATTCAAACCATGAAGAAAATATAAAGAGCAAAATTAAAATTACTCATAATCATACTCTGTTTTAAACTTATCTTGTAGTTCCTTTGTATATATTTATAAACATGTATTTATATATTATTTATAGAATATATAGAATATACACTTTTAATAGGCTTATATTTACAAATCGCTATGAATGATTTTTTTTGCATGTGTCTGTATATGATATACATCCATGTATTTGTATGTATGTGACCACATATGTGCTGGTGCACATGTGTGTGGCAGTCAGAGGTTGATGATGGGTGTGTTTATTGGTACTCTTCACTTTATTTATTGAGTCATGGTCTCTCACTGAACCTCAAACTTATAGATTTAGCTAGTCTACCTAGGTAGCTTTGCCCAGAGATCCAATCTCCACCTCCTGAAGGCTGGAGTGGAGGGTAGGTGCCATGCCCACTCAGCTTTGCATGTGGATGCTGGGGATCCAAACGCCTATCCTCACATTTTCAGGAGAGGACATCCCCTGGAGGGCTGACATGCTCTGCTGTCCCCTTTGTCCTGCTCTTGGGTTGTCCCAGAGTTCTGTGGAATCCATGAGCAATTGCAATGCCCCGTGACAGAGGACCGTTATGGTCTCAAATGATCTCTTCAAGGGAGGGCAAAGAAGCCGTTTATCCTGCATATGAAGAGAGGTATCCTGGTCCTAGGAAGGTCTGCTGGAGTGAAGATAGAAACAGAAGGGGGCGAGTTAACAACTTAGTGTTAACTCTATTCCTCTACAGAACTCCGGGACGGATTTCTCTCAGATGACCTTGTAGCTTTCTGGGAAGCTCCATGCCCAGAGACCCTTCTTGCCTCCTTGTCAGAAAGGTAATCTTTTGGCTAAGATGGGATCCGAATTGAAATGGCTACCCCTGGGGTGGGGGTGGGGGGCACTTTCTGATGGAAGCAGGCCTGCCCCGCGTGAGGTCTTCATAGTGGAGGCAGTGAAGAGAGGAGGCGTTGAGATCGGAGGGGGAGGAGAGCATATTGCTTTGTGTTTCATGTGTGTTTTGTTCTTGGATCCTTCTCCCTCACTCATGCAATTCAGTTGACTATTTGTTAAACCTAAAATAAACAAGATGAACAAGTGTGTGCCATTAAAGCAAAAGGTAGAAAAATGTAAAGAGAGCTTTAAACCCTCTTTTGTATTGATAAATGAAGTTCTAGGCATCACCTAGGGTTACTTCCAAACACAACAGCGCCAAGAGATAAGTGGTCCAGCATCCAGGCTCCCCCCTCTCTCTTTCTCTCTCCTTCCTCATTTCCTAGAAACAATGAAGAACTGCCCCTTTGCTGTTTGTGTCTACCTAAGGTCTAGTCTTAAACTCACCCACCTTGGTTCTGATCCTCATCGCTGGATGACACTGGGAAATAACCCTCGAGGACAGTGTCCTTTTAAGAAGTTTAGTTGGCAATACTGCTGTCTCCCCAACATATGATTCCCTTTGACTGAGGTAAATTATAAATATGCATGAGTATCATGCATGTGTATAATAAAACATATATAATATATACATAGACATGTTTGCATACACGTAGCAGAGGGATGCAGAGTTTTATGGCATACAGTATTTTTAAGAATACAGGCTTTATGGGACAAGAGCCTCAGGAGATGTGAGCAGGCATGCTACAAAAGCAAAAGCAGAAAGCCTGAATTTAAAGGAATGTAGGAAGTACAACATACCTTTCCTGTGGGAATCTCTCTTATCCCAATTTAACATGGAAAAGGCTTAATTGCCTACAGTGAAGAAACGAATTCAATTTGGTATTGCTTCATAGTAATCCCATAGGGGGTTCTTTGACCCCTTATGGAAACATGGCCTTTAGACCAGTGGCTTGGGAAATACACATCCATTTTCATGAACTTAAGAAAATAAGTAGAAACTGTGTTATTTTAGATGACCCCAGAAAGCAGAAAGAAACATCTTGGACTGAGAGGGCTGGTTATGAAGGGAGGGAGAGCTTCAGTGGTGCCTTGATGCCACATAGGGCGGACACCCAGCATCCTCCTTTACCCCCAACCAACTTGCCTGTCCTTGGGCAAGGTTCCCCCAATCCTACACCTCCTCTTTCAATGTCTGCCTGGTTTTTACTCAGGATTCCATCAAGGAGACCCCTTCTCAGCCCGTGTTGCTCTTGCCAAGCCCCTTCTCCAGGTTCTCTTGTACTGGCACCAGCTGTGGTTTCACTTTTGCACAAGAGAGAGGGCACCCATTTTTCTGATTGCTTGCCTCAATGCCTTTCCCTCGATACGTTGCTTGCTGTATGTTACCCATGGAGCACAGCTATGCTCCTTTTCAAAGATTCCAGCACTGTAGAAGTTTAGCTTCGTTTTAAGATTGTATGTGTGTACTTCAACTATTTTAAAAAGAAACTATGATGAGAAGCACACACTCCCGTTTGACATACACCAGGTTTTAGCATCCTGGAGACCACCATTACAGTGGTTTTACTGCCGGGCAAGCTTGGTTTAGTACAAAACCCAGAAACAACATTTCTCTTGACATCTGTGTATATATTTGAATGCTTTACTGATGTGTCTTTGAATAGAGTTTGTATTTCTACCCTGATCTGTTCCTAAATTCATGTCTGCCCATGTCCCCTCAGGTAAATTATTGCAAGAGTATACCCTTCATTAACACAGAAGTGGCCACACTCCATTCTATCTTGGGGAAAGCCTGGGTTCATCTGTTCAGTACTGTGTTCTCTCATGGGTGAAAATCAGCTGTTTAAGAAGTGGACACACTCCACACTGCCCTGTGATGGTAGCATATATGGTAGTTTGATGAATTACATTGTTCCCTTTCTGTGCCTTCATAAGCATTATACGTAAATACGACAATGTGTACAGCAGTTTCTTTATTTTTATATTTGACTCCTTTCTGCATTGCATTTTATAACAGAAAAAGAACCAAGACTAAAATGATACATCTGACTAGAAACTGAAAAAGAGGTCACACAAAGCCAAGCAAACCATTACAGTTATTTGTCAACGGGGTTCGCCTTTTGTGTTCTAAAGTCTGGACACACTTCATGTAGTAAAAATGTGCAAATAGTTCTCTGTGCCTGCCAAGTGAAGGCCTGCCATCGTCTTTTGACCCTGAATATAATGATATTATTGGCATCCCACAGTGTGGCTTGGGCTTCTTGTTCCTGGACAACAATATGAACCCCAGCTACAACTGACCGTTAAAATTCCCATGCTGTGTCAGAGAGGGCGCTCCCAGGAAGAACAGAGTGCACCGTTGGGGAATGCTTTCTGACTGCTATGTAACTGTGCAACTGACTGCTGTGGAAATCCCACCAGGCATGCAGCACGCATGCACACGTGTTCACCTGTGGGTCTCACTTTTGTGACATCTCTATAGCGCCTGTGTGTGAGGTTTTAATTTTCTTTGGTATTATAACTCCACACAAGCAAACATGGAAAAGAGTTATTACTTTGTAAAACTCTTAACATATGCACAACAGAAAAGGACTTTTTTTTAGGTGTTTACATGAGGTTTTCTTATGTCGGCAAATAAACTGGCAAAAAGATAAGCTAGCCAAACAAGCACCGTGAAAACACGAGCATAGAAAAGCCTCCAGTGCAGGCTTTTGCACCAAAGCCATTGCCACCCTGAGTCTACATAGTCTCCTTGGGTGGGTGGGTGTGCTCAGCTATTGATAAAATGACTGGGCCTGTCAAAACTGGCCTCAAATTGAGTCTAGGAAGGAATGGTATTGACATTGTGAGCTTTAAATTATATATATTCATGTATTAGTTTGCATGTATGCATGTCTGTGTAAGCAAGCATGCCATAGCGCATGTGTGGAGGCCAAAGGACAACTCTATGGAGTCATTTCTCTTCTTCTAATTTTTCTCAGGTCACCAGGCTTGCTCAGCAAGTGCCTTTGCCAGCTGAGCCACCTTGCCAGGCTTACACTGTGTTCTGGCTAGCTAGTTTTATGTCAACTTCACACAAACTAGAGTCACTGAAGAGAGGGAACCTTCAATTGAGAAAATGTCTCCATATGACTCAGCTGTAAGACATTTTATTAATTATTTATTGATGAGAGAGGGCCCAGCCCATTGTGGGTGGTACCACCCTGGAGCAGGTGGCCCTGGATCCTATAAGAAATCAGGCTGAGAAAGCTATAGGAGGCAAGCCAGTAAGCAGCACTCCTCCATGGCCTCTGCATCAGCTCCTACCTCCAGGTGCCTTTCCTGCTCGAGCTCCTGTCCTGACTTCCTTCCGCGATGGACTAAGATGTGGAAGTATAAGCCAAATAAACCTTTCTTCCCCAACTTATTTTTGGGCACGGTATTTCATCACGGCACTAGAAACCCTAACTGGGTGAGCTTTGATGTTCAAGATGATGATGAACCCTAGAATTTGCATTTTACCAGCAAAGACCAACACCAAATAAGACAAGAATTAACTGTTTGTTTTTTATTTATTTGTTTATCAGTATAAAAAAAACCACCCTGACTACCCTGTCTCCTGGTTATAACAAGTTGGAGCAGTGAAATTGTGTATGTGTGTTTATATAACTATCTTAGTTAGAGTTTATTACTGTGAGGCGACACCATGACCACAGCAACTCTGATAAAGGAAACATTTAATTGGTGCTAGCTTACAGTTCAGAGCTTTAGTTCATTATTTAGTCCATTGACACTGTGAGCTGTTGTACATTATTGCCATGACAGGCAGCATGCAGGCAGACGTGGGGCTAGAGAAAGCTCTGAAAGTTGTATATCTTGGTCTGCAGGCAGCAGAAGGAGTCTGCGTCCTACACTTGGAGTCACTTGAGCATAGAAGACCTCAACCACCCCCACCACAGTAATACACTTCCTCCATCAAGGCCACACCTACTTCAACAAAGCCACACCTTCTAATAGTGCCACTCCCTATGGGGGTTATTTTCTTTCAAACCACCACAGTACTCTAACCCTACAAAAATGTGTAAATTGTGTCTTATATATATTATATGTTAAAATTAAATCTGCTCTGGGGGCTGGAGAGATGGCTCAACAGTATAAAGTATTTGCTGCTCTTGCAGAGGACCCAGTTTGATTCCCAGCACCCACATGGCAGCTCACAACCATCCCTAACTATTGTCCCTCAGGATTGAATGTTGTTCTCTGGGGCATCTGGCTTCAGATACCCATGTGGTGTACAGACATGCAATTAGGCAAAACACTCATACATAGGAAATAATAAAATAAATCAATCTTTACTAAATAAAAAATCCTGCTCTGTAGATTAAGTCTATTGTACACTCTAAATATTGAATGCATATCCTATATTTAATTTCATAGAACAGTGTTAAGTTGACAGAAAAACTGAACAGAAAATATAGCATGCTCCATGTGTCCTTTCTTTCCATCCTCAGTGTCTGCTAACATCAGCATCTTGCCCTAGTGTGGTATATTTGTTACAACTGATAAACTGAGATTTATAATTAATTCATGCAATCATTAATTAAAGCCTATAGTTTGTCTTAAGGTTCACTCCATATGTGTTCTACAGATTTTGACAAGTGTCTATAAAGGCATATCTGCATATTGCAATGACCTGCAGAATGGTGTTATTGTCCACGAGACCACTGAAGTTTTAGTGATCTGGAAAATCCCAACAGGAGAATTGGGAAATCCATAATCCTTTGCTTACAGAGGCAAACAAAGAGCCAGCAATGAAAATAGAGCCAACATCCCTCCATCTGACACATTATTCGATGAGTTTTGTGTACCTGCTTTGAACTGGACTACAACAGGGAAGTGGGTAAGAAGTGAGTAGGAAGTGGAAGTGAGTAGGAAGTAGAAGCGGGTAGAAAGTGAGTAGGAAGTGGGTAGTAAATGGAAGTAGATAGGAAGTGAGTAGGAAGTGGAAGTGAGTAGGAAGCAGAAGTGGGTAGAAAGTGAATAGGAAGTGGGTAGTAAATGGAAGTAGATAGGAAGTGAGTAGGAAGTGGAAGTGGGCAGGAAGTGGGTAGGAAGTAGAAGTGAGTAGGAAGTGGGTAGGAAATGAGTAGGAAGTGGGTAGGATGTGAGGAAGAAGTGGGTAGGAAGTGAGAAGGAAGTGGGTAGGAAGTGTGTGGGAAGTGGAAATGGGTAAGAAGTAGTAGTGGAAGCAGAAGTGTGTAGGAAGTGGAAGTGGATAGGAAGTGAGTAGGAAGTGGAAGTGGGCAGGAAGTGAGTAGGAAGTGGGTAGGAAGTAGAAGTGTGTAGGAAGTGGGTAGGAAGTGGAAGTGAGTAGGAAGAAGAAGTGGGTAGAAAGTGAGTAGGAAGTAGGAAATGAGTAGGAAGTGGGTAGGATGTGAGTAAGAAGTGGGTAGGAAGTGTGTGGGAAGTGGAAATGGGTAAGAAGTGGGTAGGAAGTGGAAGTGGGTAGGAAGTGAAAGTGGGTAGGAAGTGAAATGGGTAGGAAATGTGTAGGAAGTGGAAGTGGGTAGGAAGTGAAATGGGTAGGAAGTGGGTAGGAAGCAGAAGAGAGTAGGAAGGAAGTAGGAAGACTGTGATGCAATGCACCATCCATGATTGCACTTTGACCCCAGCTAATCACTCACCTCCCCTACATCTCAGATCCCTAATCCACAGAGGGAAGGGAGGGACCTCATAAGGCAGAACAATTCCAGCTCCCCCTGAGGGAAGACCTAAAGATTACAGGTGGGGCTGATATGTGTTGAGAAGGTTGGAAAACATTTTTCTTGAGCCCCAGGAATTTTTTTTTTAAATATTGACTGCATTTGTGGATTCCAGTGACTTTTAAAAAGTAGCCGAGGAGAACATAAATATAGAGTTTTATACTTTGTGTGGTTACAGTCTTAACCAGTAAATAATATGCTTAGTCAATGGCTAAAATAAAAAAGTAATCATAAAGATTATTCACAGTTAATGACCCAGAATACAATCACCTTCAGTTCCCTTCGGTGCACATAAAAAGTCTAAGCAAACATTTTCCTGTGACAGAAAGCCAGCTTGTTAGAATTATGAAGATGCTCCAGAAGGCGTGCTTTTCTTCTGCCAACCCAGTGAGACCATTCTAAAGTCGGTCCATGGCAAAGAGCATAAAGACCAAAGAACAACCATAAATACCTATGGATGTATCCTGAAGGCGTAGGATCTGTACTGAGAACATTTTTTAACAGCCCTCCACTAGGAAAGAACAGCGTGTCCAAAGGACTGTGTAAACATAGGCAATTAATAGCAACTAACATTCATTTTAAGCTTTGAGTCCTAAGCACTTCACATGGATTATAACCTTTTATCCACTCATCCATCTTATGAAGTAGATACTATTATTATCTCCATTTTATAGACATGGAAAATAAAGCAAGGAGACACAAAGTAGCCTGTCCATGTTCTCTCTGGGATCTAAGCCTGGGCTGACTGACTCCTGCTCCTCAGTATTAAACCACTAAACATCACTGGCTGTAAACTGTATGTTTATATTTATGTCAACCTGTTTATTTAATGAGAAAGGAAAGACATTTTTATAAAACCATGCATCTAAAATGGGAGCAGAACCTAGTTGCCAAATAAAAGCGGTCTATTAAAGACTTGTTCTAGGTTTAGAAATACATGCACCGCAGCCTAGTCGATTTTCACATTGAAGTGGGTCACTGTTTGGAACGCTTGCAATCAGACGACTTTGGCTATAGCTAGGATGATGAAGAGCAAAGTCTTTTATAACCCCGGAATCTGTGTCTTCTTCCAGTACTCATACACCGCCGTGTTTGATTTGCTGGTTTGGCAAGGTTGAAATCTCAGGTCTTTAGAAGTTCTTGATGATCATGTGGCATTTTTAATTTCTTTTCTGATCATCTTGTCACCATGACATAGATGTCAGACCTACATGAACAAGACTTTCCAAATGGGAGGACAGACTTGCTGGACCTGGAGGCACAAGTCTGNAATTCCAGCCACTTGGGAGGTACAGGCAGGAGGATCAAAAGTTCAAGGTTCATCTAGGCTCCACAGTGAGCCTAGGACTCACCTGGGTAACTTGCTGAGACTTAGGTTTCAAACAATTTTTAAAACAGTCTGGGTGTATGATTCACTGGGAAATACTGGCCTGGCACACATGTGACCCTAGGTTCAATTCCTGGTAGTTCAAACGGAAGTGAAAGCATGAAAAAATGAAGGAAGAGAGGGAGGGAAGAGAAAGGAAGAGAGGGAGGGAGGGAGGGAGGGA
>LOEQ01000685.1:322690-339785 GCA_001685075.1 Bramus lutescens | reverse complement strand
GTACATTTACACAATGGAGTACTACACAGCAGAAAAAAATGACATCTTGAATTTCGCAGGAAAATGGATGGAGCTAGAAAACATCACTTTGAGTGAGGTAACCCAGTCACAGAAAGACAACTATTACATGTACTCACTCATAAGTGGTTTTTAAACATAAAATAAAGAAAACCAGCCTACAAATCACAATCCCAGAAAACCTAGACAACAATGAGGATAAGAGAGACATACATAGATCTAATCTACATGGGAAGTAGAAAAAGACAAGATCTCCTGAGTAAATTGGGAGCATGGGGACCTTGGAGGAGAGTTGAAGGGGAGGGGAGAGGCAGGGAGAGGAGCAGAGAAAAATATAGAGCTTAATAAAAATTAATAAAAACAAGAAAAAGAAAACACACCACTGGGGAAAAAAAGCACAACCCGAGTGACTTAACTTCCTTATACTAGACAGACCCCAGCTCTTAAAGATCTTACCACCCCCAATAGCAACATAGGTTGACAATCAAGCCTTTAACACATGGGTAACACTTAAGTCCAAAACCATAACATTTGCATAATTATAACAGGGACTGAGTGATATCAGATATGTAAGGTGCATCTAAGACATGTGGAGTTTCTGTATACAGGTCTGAGCTTGTAATATTTTAGGAAACTATTGTCTTGTGAGCATTTAAGGGTGGGTAGGACTTAGGGTCTTCCCCTGGCCCTCTTGTACTGAAATTGAGTTAGAAGTCAGATAGTGAGCTCTCAAAACCAGTCACTCTTGAACCCCACCCCCCACCCCAGTCTTAGTCAGCTTCCCATTGCTGTAAGAGAACACCCTGACCAAAAGCAACCTGAGAAAGAAAGGGGTTTTGAGTTTACAGCTGTAGTCCATCACGATGGAAAGACAGGGCAGGCGCTCAGGGCAGGAACTAAAGCAGAAGCCATGGACGGTGCTGCTCACTGGCCAGCTCCCCATGGCTTGCTTAGCCTGCTTTCTTTTATAACTCAGGACCACCTACCCAGAGGTAGACCCACCCATGGTGAGACTTGCCTACAGGCTAATCTTATGAAGACATTTTCTCTATTAAAAGTCTCTTTCCCCTAAGGACTCTAGCTTGTGTCAAGTTGACATAAACTATAACCAACAAACCTCTCCATTCCCACTGGATTGACTAGCAATGTAAGTGGTCAAGGCTGAACAATTAGGAAGCTGCACACTCAAACCAGTACTAAACCTCATGTCTGGTCTGTGTAAAGCCCCTCAGAAGGAGGCAGTATTGCCTCCTAGGTGACATGTGGCATATCTGGAGACATATTCGAAAGCCCCAACTTCAGGGATGGAGTAGGGCCATGTTATTGGCACATGGTGGGTGGAGGCCAGAGCGTCGCTGGGCATTCAACAGTGCAAGGAATGCCCTTGCTACAAAACGATACCCATGCTGAGGTTGAATGGGCCCAATTTAGAGGTAGCAAAGTCGTTTGGAAACAAAGATCCTTTTGGTGTCTGTGTCCTGTGTCCGTGCCCTTTCTTCAGACTGAGAAGAGTTTTGGAAGAGGAAACGTTTGGTGGAATCCGCAAACCTTTTAACATTGAGCTGCTGTTATGAATTCAGAGGATCGTGTTTGCCTTTTGAACAAAAACAAAAGATCTGTAGCCTCTTGAATGCCAAAAATACCCACAGGGCTCGCTCCGCAGTAGCAGAGAATGTGTCCATAAAAGGGATGGACTTTGCTGCCAGAGGGATTCCCTTCAAGGGTTTCCCTTGTGAGCCTGAAAAATCACCGGGAAATAGCTGGGCTAGTAAGCCCCTGAGTTCCAGCTGCTCGCCATAGCATGTTTAGATTTTCCCCCAGGGTGCGAGTGAAGAGGCTGTGAGGAAGGGAGCACTATAGCCCTAAAAAGGCTTTGTCGAGGAACCACCTGACCTTTTCTTGGAGATTAACTAGCATTGCTGGGAAAGGCCGTTGGGAAAGGAACCCAGGATGTACACTTAGGAAGTTAGGAATGTAGACACGTGGGCTCAACGAGATGGTCTTCAGCTCTCCAGAGCTGCACGGAGACTCTCTGAGGTTGCACAAAGAAAGGAAAATAACTGAAATGACTGCACACCTACTGTAGGCCTGGGTTGTTGTTAGCGCTGCATGTGCAGTTTTACAGTAATGTGTTGAAGTGACTTGGTTAAATAGCGCTGTCAGCGGCTAGCTAAGTCAGCCTCGGCTACTCTAGGCACCATGATCTTCTTCTCTACAACACTACCTTCCTAGATCTTCAGCCCCTCTATGCCTTGGTCTCCTTTCTTGTGAAATAGGCATAGCCAGATGCCAAAGGAGGGTAAGGAAAGAAAATTGAAGAAATCAGAGATGCGTCAGGGGTGAAGTTGTGCCTCTAGGGGGCGCTCAACATGCTTGCTGGTCTTTCCACCTTTCCCCCTCTTCTGCCCCGTTGGCTGGCTCTGAGAACATTAATCAGTCACTACACGTGGAGGGAGGACTCAAGGTCTTATGGTCACCCAGACTTCTGGTTTCCTCCTTCTCTCTGCAGTTTCTGTCACCCTCCTGAAGCTGGCAGTGTAAAGATACAGGGGACTCCCTCCCTGGGCACCCTTTCTCTTCTGTTTTTGAAGAAGAAGAGGTTAGGTCATATAGAGCTTGCTCCCAAGAATCTGAAGACTTGTCATCTCTTTTCTTCTCCTTAGACAATCTTCCCCTGGCTGTTTCTTGGCCTGGGGTGCTAAATGGATGACCCCATCCACCTTTGCTTGAGATCCTGGATCAAATCTTTCTTTTCTTGGGTGGAGTCATACCTTAATCCGATATTTTTGGACCTCATTATAGAAGTTGGGATTCAGCTCCTCAGGCCCTTATCCTCCATGGAACCAAGGGGAGTCTTCGTAGGTCCAGCCCAGTTCTCTGGATGCTACACCACAGGAAGGATCTAATTCTGTTAGAACAAGGGACTGCTTTGTCTCATTTGTAATTTTTACCTGCATCTCAGGGAACATTTTCAAAACAAATGAGGTAGGTCGAGTTGCATTATTCCTGTTTCCTGACCAGGTGTGATATTAGTTACAGTCCCCTAGGTTCTACAGTGCTCCCATTTCTAACAGTTGGTGCCCTGTGTATGTCAATCCTCTGTGCTCTGGTCCCATCCAACGAAATTCTGCAACAAATATGAAAGGGTCAACTTGTTTGCAAGTGCAAAGGTTATCAAAACCTCATACCTGAAACCTCTAAATGTTATCCCTCACCCCCAATAGGGGGTGTAATTGTCTTAAGAACCTCAAGATGAGCTCATCCTGGGCTATCTAGATGGTTTATCTAGAAAACCATCTTGAGTGTCTTTCTTAGAAGCAGGCAGAAAAATAGTGGACCCGCAAGGGGACAGGAAGTTATAAAGACAGAGGCAGAGACTGCATTCCTATGCTCAAGGAATGCTAGATGTCACCAGCAGCTGGATGTAGCAAGATCTGGGATCTCTCTTAAAATGACTTACTATATTTTCACCTCTTCGCTTAGAGTTTATAGTTGTTCTGTCAAAATCACTACTTTGCCATCATGATTTAATAGTTGGCATTAAATAAAAGAAGGCTACGTGACAGAAGGACCAAGATACTGTCTTAGTTGTGGTTTCTATTGCTGTGAAGAGACACCATGACCACAGCAACTCTTATTAAAAAAAAAAAAACATTTAATTAGGGCGGCTCACAGTTTCAGAGGCTCAGTCCATTATCATCATGGAGGGACACAGTGACATGGAGGTAGACATGGTGCTGGAGCAGGAGCTGAGAGCTCTATATCTTTATCCACAGGCAGCAGGAAGTGAACTGTGTCACTGGGCATAGCTTGAACACAAGACACCTTAAAGCCCATCTCCACAGTGACACCTTCCTCCAACAAGACCACACCTATTCCAGCAAAGCCATATGGGACCATTTTCTTTCAAACCACCACAGATACTAAGATAGTGAATCTGATCATCAGACTGGCCAGAAAGTGACTAGTGGGCGAGTAGTGTGTTCTGTGTGGACACAGTGCAAGGGACAATTAGTTTATGTCCTTAGAGAGGATGGAAGAACATGAGATTTCATTGAACACCACACTGAGTAGCAAGTAATCTAAAAATGCGGAAATGGTCTGTTTCTAGAAATTTCTTTTGATATATTCAGACAGCATTGACCACAGACCTTTGAAGGGGCCAGCATGGGTGTGTGCCGTGAGTAGGAGTCTCTGCCATTGTCATGCCAGCACCTTAGGGTCCGTACCACTCAGCTGCAGGGAATTGCAGGGCTCCAATAAATGAGACCCTTTGCCTTTCTACCTGGTTCCTGACCAAAGGAGGTTCAGATGGGAGGAATGGCGGGAAAAGAAAACTAACGTCTAATTATTGATAAGAAAGAAGGTTCCTGGTGTTGATACCAGGCTTTGAAGCCCTGAATTTGAAAGACTCCCCTGAAGGTCTTGTTGGTTGAGTACCACAGACATCACCTCTCTGGACTGGATCCTGAGGGAAAATCTTGGAATGAAGGGGCAGAGGTGTGTCTATTGTGCCCCAAGAGCAAAGGGGGTGACTCTGAGGATCAGCAGTACAGAGAATCTCTTCCTGTCTGATAACTCAGATCCAGATAACTCAGCTCAAGTGTCTTTCAAGAAAAATATTTTCTCTTGGAAACCGAAGAAGTGTTTCCTGAACTCCAAATACTCTGTCAAAACTGTACACTTACTGAAGTCGCACAATCTGTTGTGGATACTTGCACCTTGTTATTATCATTATTTATCTTGTCAGTATTTTATTATTTATGCATGTGTATGTGTGGCACACTTATACCACAGCGTGCGTGCGAAGGTCAGAGGACAACTTTCAGGCATCAGTTCTCTTCTGCTACCTTGTGGGATCCAGGGATTAAACTCAGGCCATTAGAGCTGTGTGCAAGCACCTCTTACCACTAGTCATTTTGTCAAGCTGCTGTATTATTTTTATCTGCCTCAGATATCAGATTTTATTAGTGATAAACCTGGTTATAAAGAAAGCTTAATGATGGCACTTGAGTATTATCATAATTATATGACATAATTAGCATGCCTAACATCATTTTGATATCTAAGACAGAATATATAATACATATTATAAATTTGATATATTGAGATGCAAAATGTATGTAAGCATACAAAACATGTGTTCTACAAGGCTATTTTTAGCACGACATCATAATTTAATTTAAACTTTAAAGGGTTGCTGATATGAGCACTGTCGTGGCTGGTGCTGCCACATGGGAAAACTTTATGGGAACATGCAGAGCACAAGGAGAATGGCCAAAGAGAAAAGAGGCGCCAAAGGCCATCAATCATTCAAAGAGTGTTTCTTATAAAGAACCAGTTCTTCAAATTGTACTCACCACGCCAGATTTCTGCTTCTTTCTAACATCCACAAGGAAATCCATCCATCTTGTTTTCCAAGCACGCACCACATCATATACCACCCAAGACTCTTTGTTTAATGCCAGCCATCTGGAGACGTGTTTGAGATGGCTGTTTTCAGTTTCCACGAAGATGTGTGGTGTCGAGTAGATGCAGGCCACGTGTCTCTCTTTGAAGTGCTTGGATACTGACGCATCACCTCGGGTCGCTCATGATTCCAAGTTAGACAGGTCCGTGTGTTTAGAGGGATCTAGACGGGAAAACTCACTGCACGCTAACAAATGCCATTCTGTGTATTTGAATAACCAAGTTTAGATGGGGGTGCTATGAAGTAAACCTTGAAGCTTGTACTTGAGTGGCAATGACCACGTGTGCATGTGATCGGGTGAGGGTGTGTGTATATCTTGCAGCACACTTATCTGAATAACACACAAACATTCCTAAGGGAGTGTTTTACTTCTATCCCCTCAGCCCTCTACCTTTTGCACGTGTCTGCTTCACCCTCTGCATGTGCGTGCACAGCCCTGGAACTTGTTCTTAGTGAACCAGATTGACGCACAGTTGCTATGGGATTGCCAAATACTGTGCCAGGGACTCAGTTTACCATTGTGTTATGTCTCTAAGGGACATTAATGTTGAATTTGGAGCTTATGGTAAACCTTTGTGGCACCTGGGATGAGGGAAGTAGAGGCCCTCAGGAGAAACCCCTGAATGAGTGAGCACATCATTAAAAGTATGGCAATATTCCGGAGGATGTGCCTGCTTCTCTTCTTTCTCTTTTTCTTATGGGAAATAACCTCCAAGTGGGATAGTGCTGCATGAAAACCTAGGTCCTTTTTTTTTTAATCCTCTGAGAAAGGTATGTACTTTTGGGGTTCCTATAAGCATAGCTGGGGTACTTGCTTCCTGGGATCTGATGGAGTCTTGAACAGTATCCTATATGAAATACCTCCTGGGCATTGATGTATGCCATGTTTTTGTGGTGACCAGTTGAAAGATACTATCTGAGAAAAAAAGATCCAACCCAGGACACTGATCAAAAAATGCGTAAGAGCTCTTCATGAAGGATGGAAAAGGATGGACAAGATGAGAACTTGCTCTAAAGGAAGCGTCCTTTACCAGGAACTTGTGACTCCACGGCTTCTGACTCACAGACCCTCCCATGGTAGAGGGAACGCAAGCCTTCTCCTGGCATCTAACGGCGGCGAAAGAGGACTGCAGGCAGATGTTGCACTTCCTTCATTTCGTGCTACAGATACCAAAGTGAAGTCACATATTCTTTCAGACAAACAAAATGACTTCCTTTCTCCTAATGAGAAGTTGGCTGATGGCACCTGAACTGACTGACAGTGATGCCAAGATGAGCTTAACCGTGGCCTTCTGTCCCCTGGCAACTGGTCATTCTTTACCCTTAGGTACTTCACAGAGAAGGTGCTCCTCAGTACATTTTCAGGTATGTTCCTGGGGTTTCATAGCTCGCTGTGAAGAACTGCTGCCTTCATCAAATGAGGCATTTCCAGCCTCTAGCTTTTCTAGCCTGTCCCCTATTCCCCATTCTCTCTCCCCCACTTCTAGAAGCTCCTTTAAATTTAATTGAATCTTTTCGAGCTTTCTTTCCTATTTTCACTTCCAAAGTTTCCGTATCCTTATTCTGTGGGCTAAGTTCTGCTCTGTCGTTTTAGCGGGCTTTCTTTATTCAGCAATTCCTCTCCAGCTATCTCTACAAGTCTGTTTAGTCTAGCTGATGGATTTTCCACTGTGCATCTTATTTCTAGACTTTCTGTTTGGTTCTTTCAAACATCTGTCCTTTGGTCATGGCGCCCTGCACTCTTCTTAACTTTTGTGACATCCTTAATTGTTCTAAACATGTTTACTTGGTATTCTCTTTTGGATTATTCTACTGCTTCAGCTTCTCGTGAGGAAGGAACGATGTTGAGGAATTCTGCTGTCTGTGGCACCTACTAGCTCTTGATGGATTGTTTCCTCCGGCATTTGTAATGTCTTTTATTGTGAGCTCATCTCATGTGGGGCTGGAGTGCTCCTCTGACGTTATCCCGAAGTTTGGGTTGTAGAATGTCTCTCTAGAGTGTTTTTATAACTGCTTTTGCCAGACATTCCAAAATATTATTAACCAGGGAGCAGTTTTTACATTAATTCCTTGGCTTAAAAGTTTCTAGGCTATTTCAGTAGAGTAGTTTCTAAAACTAAATTTGTGTGAAGACTGGGCTCAGATTTTGAATTCCCAGCAAATGCTTTTTTCCTTCCCACAAATGAGTTTCCAGGCCATCTTGTGCTAGCTGTGGTGATTTCCTTTGCTGGTTCATAGACTCCCTGGCAGTTCAAGACAGCAAGGCTCTTACTTTTGGTAGAAATCTCATTTCTGTCCTCACCTGGGCTGCCCCCAAATCTTCTGCTCTGTGGTCATTAAAATGCGAGTTCTATGGGTTGTGAAGATGTGTGATTGGCTCCAATTCCGGAGAAGGATCAAACATCTACTCACGCTTCCTCGCTGCCTTCAGCCTCCTGTGATTGCCCTTCCTTTCTTTCCTGTCATCTCAGTTTTGATTTAGTTTTATGTTTTGTTTTTTACATTGGACCCTGAAGTCCTAGTCATACCTGAAGGGAAAGTTTTCAAGTTGTGTCAGCTTGCCGTACTGTCATAATTCATAAATTCTGGGCTGTGCTTTATGGGTTTTATCTGTACACTCGTAGATTAGGATCGTATGACTTCATGTCAAGACTTCTATAGCAGCCCTCTGAAATACCTTCCTTCAAATAACTTAAGATAACATCTCTCTGGTGGATCTTTCTCAAATACCACTTTAGCCATATAATTTGCTAGTTTAGCAGTTCTTAATGAGCTCCATGTTATCTGTAGAATAAAGTCTAAAGTCCCTATCCTTGCATTTAAAGTAGACCACACTCAGACTCCAAATAACCATATTTTCTATTAACTTGAGTGAAATTTTCCCTTTATTAACAAATTAAGCATATATATAAAAAGGCCAGATGGATCGTCAACCATGGAATTTAGTTCTTCTATTTTAGAATGGATTGTATCAGTCCTTGCAGTGCCATAAATCTTAACACATTCTCTGATCTCAACAGGCACTCAATAACCACTCTTTGTTTGCTTACTGGTTTGGAGACAGTCTTATGTATTCCAGACTTTTTTGAACTCTGATTCTTCTGCACCCAGCTTTCAGTTGTTGGTATTATAGGCATGGACCACCATGCCCAGCTAGAAGTGACTACTTTTCTAATTTAATTATAGATGGGACATTGTTAAGTAGATTTGAAGTCATAGACTTTTCATACATGAGGTAGAAATTTATCTTGAATAGCTTGAGGAGTTTGACTGTTTTCTACAATCTGTAATACATAAAAACTCTGTTGAAAAGATTAGTCCATAGATTGTAACACAAATAGTTACAAACAGAACTCTTAATGACATGTACTTAATCACAATAGCTTAATTTAGACCTGGGTTTAAATGTGTATGGGGGCAGTAGTATAGTGTAACTTTTTTAGAGCCTTGATAAATAAAGCAATATAAGATTAAAGCAAACACAAGAGGAAACAAGGCAATCAAGACAAATACACATGAGATGTGTGAAACTGCCATTAGAGCAACACAGCACACCTTTTTATCAAGGCATTTTATGAGTAGAAGGGGTACACTCTAAAATTATAATTCAAGTGATAGTTATGGGACTGGGAAAATGATTCAGTCAATAAAGTGCTTGGCCTACAAGGGTGAGCCCTTGAGCACAGGTACCCAGAACATGTGGAAAGAGCTGGCTATAGTGACCCACATCTGTAGCCCACTGCTGGGGAGGCACAGACAACTGGACTCGTGAAGCTTGCTGGCCAGACAGTCTAGTCAATTGGTAAGGTCTAGATTCAGTGAGTGACTCTGTCACAGAGTAAAGTGATGGAGAAGCTGTCATGGAAGTCATTCATTCACATTCTCTGGCCTCCGCGTGTACATATAGACATGTGAAAACACACAGACATACCCTCATGTACAAATGCACACATACAGCATACACATACACACACCAACTTGCCATACATGCTTTCTTCTGATAGTACATAAGCTGTCACAGACTATAAAAACTTAGATATGCCAAGCAACACATGGAAGGAAGTCTGTCAATCAGGAACACTTCATGTGACTTTTGTGTGAATGGAGAACACCCTTCTGTCATACATAGAAATTGGGGTGGCTCTTTGTTGAAGCAGACAAATAACCCAACAAATTCACCCACTATTTCGAATCAAACTTGGGTGGTGGTGGCACATGCCTTTAATTCCAGCGCTTAAGAGAGAGAGAGGCAGGCAGATCTGTGAGTTTGAGGTCAGCATGGTCTATAGAGTGAGTTCCAGGACAGCTACACAGAGAAACCCTGCCTTGAAAAACAAACAAACAAACAAACAAAAGGAATGATGATCAAATGGTATAATTTTAGTTGGGCATTCTGGCACCCCTAACAATAGTAATATCAGCTCTTGGGAGACAGAAGCAGAAGAATCAGAAGATCTAGGCCAGCCTCAGCTGTGGAGCAAGTTTGTGGCCTGGGCTACATGAGACACTGTCTCAAAACAACTCCAAAACATAGAAAGAATTCATTTTGTCCTTAAGTCTCCTGTTAAATGGTGTCACTTAGGTTCCTTATCAATGACCTGTATGTAGAAGTTGATAACCTTTTCAACATTAAAAGAAATACTAGAATCTCAGAAAAAGTCAAAATTCACCCACATTCAACAATCTCATAGACCCAGTGTATCTTGACATCAGTAAGTTACTAAACTAGGTATTGTTAGAACAATAGTAAAATCAGGGTACCACTCAGTGAATTGAAAGCTGTTTGGAAAGTCTCATCCCAAGGATTAGTGAATATATTTAAGTATGCAGAGGGTTCTTCAACTGAACTGCTGGACTAGTCTTTCAGTCTTGTTTCGATCAGAATTTTTGACAGCTTCTCCAATGAAGATGTAGTGGGCATGCTGAGTGAACATACTGGTGACATAGTCTGGACTGTTTTAAAGAAGCTTCAAGATAGGTGACAGAATCAAGGCTCAAAACTATGTTTTTTGGGGTTTTTTGTTTTGTTTTGGTTTGTTGAGATAGGGTTTCTCTGTAACTTTGGAGCCTGTCCTGGAACTCGCTCTCTTATGGACCGGACTGGCCTTGAACTCACAGAAATCTGCCTGCCTCTGCCTTCCGACTACTGGAATTAAAGGCGTGCACCACCACTGCCTGATTGGCTCAAAACTCTCTTGGCATGTAAATATGCTGGGCCAAAACTAATGACAGCAAATGTAGTAAGAATAAATGTAAAGTCTTGTTTTTAGGTCCAAAACTGAATTATAAGAACACAGGATAAAGAACATGTAACTTGGCAGCCACTGATGCAAAAAGGCCCCAAGGGTCTTATTTGACCCCCCCAAAAAACTTGATTTGAGCCAATAATGTGATAGTGCTCCATAAAATTAGACTGCATGAACAGCGGTATGGTGTGATAGTTGTGAGAAACCCCAGGCTCTGAACCCTGCAGATAGAATCTGGATGCTATTTTTAAATCCTAGGACGCTGGAGGGGTGACAAAGCAGAGATCACATAGTGAAGGTGTTGGGGGCAGTGAGCACAGATGTCTTCTGACTCTTGTCCCAAGCATGCTACTTGTGACCTTTCAACACATCTCCCCCCACTCCTCCAGCATTGTGCGACACCAGATGACACCCGCTGCTTCAAGGTTACATTTATTGATTGGGTCTTTACCAGATATAAGACCCTTCTCTGAATGTTTTGCATGTGTTATTTCATCCTACAGCAGCCTCATGAAATCTGATTCTGCCTCACAGTTTATATTTGACATTACAAAAGAACCCGAAATCCTTCAAATTGCCTTGTAAACTCAGCATAGCAAAGTTTGAAATGATGAAGTTAGCCCAGAAATGTTGTATTTATTCACCCACTTGCATATTTGTTCAGTAAATATTTACTGTCTATTTTGTTCCAGGGAATACACAAAGATCACAAGCGCAGTAAAAAGCGTTAATTTCCTTCTACAGATAAAAAATAAAATGAACAAGCAAATAAATAAGGAATGGAATCATTGTGGACTGTGTCAGCACTGGCATCTGTGTATGGAAACGGCTATTGGTGTTCATGGCCACACACATATGTGTTACATATCTAGGACCCATTGCACATATTTCTTGAAGGGGTAGAACTGGAGGAGTCTGCCCTGGCATCCTCCCTGCTAGATTTGAAGCCCTGGTGTGCTGTGAAGGAGTTGGAGTTTCATCAGTGTTTGAGTAATTAGTAACTGAGATCTTGGTGCTTACTGTGGTATTCTCATAGCTGAAAGACAGGCTGTGTGAAAAAAACTCAACATGACATTCACACAAAAGAAGGTCATTGCTAAATAAAAAACAAAGGGATAAACATAGAAACAATGAAATCACTCTTGGAGAAAGCTTTGTGTCTTTGGGGAAATGTAATTGGTATAGAGGGATCATGGCGAGACATTTTCCCCACCGTGGGCTCCAGGCACTCCAGGCTCCCAGCTTCCCCAGCTGTGTAATATCTCAGAAGGTGTTTGAATCCTCATGTGCTCGGAGCCTGGGAGCAGAAGCTGTAGTTTAGCAGGCCCAGGTGTGGGAGATAAAGAATTTAAGGAGTCAGCAAGGTGGCTGAGCGGATAAAGGCGTTTTCCACCAAGGCTGATGATCTAGGTTCAATCCCTAGGACAATATAGTAGAAGGAGAGAACCAACTCCTGCAAATTGTCCTCTGACCGCTACATGCATGCAGTGGCATACATGTGCCCACACATCTACACACACACACACACACACACACACACACAAGAATTCCTGAAGGTCTGATCAGTAGTTCAACTATGTACCAAGACATAAATATTTAGTCAAATTAGTACTTCAATTGCATCATATTTCCAAAATGGAGGCTTCTAAAACTTTGAAACTGGCTAGCTCTTCACAACCCCAGGTAAGTCTGAGGGAATCAGGGGCTTAGGGTTCACTTCCTCTTCAGAGAACTCGGAAAACATTGCCTTCTCCCCCATTTAACTCCTGGCAAAGCAATCTTGTTGATTCCTTGGCCATTTCTTTTCAAACAGATGATTTCTCCTGCCATGACTTGGCTTAGCCTTTTGTCAATGAATAAGCACCACACAGCCACCACTAGAAACCAGGCTATACTTCTTGTATAAGGATTTAGGCAGAGAGAACTTGACTATCACGATAATTGAAAGTGCTCCAGCTTGGGAGGGCAGATTAACAGCTCTGTTTAACCCAAATGGACTCCATTTTTAAAAGCTTTTATTCTGATGTATATATAAGAAGCTCAATTTTACATTTTAAAAAGTTATCTATTTATTTATTGTGTGTGTGTGTGTGTGTGTGTGTGTGTGTGTGTGTGACTAGTCTTTCTCTGTCCAGGCAGCCAGCTCCCAAATCACAACATATAGACTTCTTATTAATTACGAAAACCAAGATGATAGCTTAGGCTTGTTTCTAACTAGTTTTATACCTAAATTAACCCGTATCTTTTAATCTACAATCTCTTACATGGCTAGGTTACCTTAACTTTGTGAAGTCCATGCTGCTTGCTCTGTGTCCCTGATGGCTCCTTGTGACTCTGCCCTTCTCCTTGCCAAAGTCCTCTCTGTCCTGAAAATCCTGCACAGCCATTGGCCGTTTAGCTTTTTATTAAACCAATCTGAGTGACATCTTCACAGCGTACAGAAAAATTATTCCACAACAAATGTGTGTGTGTGTGTGTGTCTGTGTGTGTAGGGGCCGTGTGCAACTAGGCACACGTGTGGAGATTAGAGAACAGCTTGCAGCAGTCAGCTCTCTGCTTCTACCATGTGGGCTCTGGGGATTGAACTCAGATCACCAGGCTTGGCAGCGAGCACCTTTGCCCATTGAACCATTTCACTCTCTCTTCTAATTTTTAAAACAGTGGCCAACAAACTACCTGTATCTCATGTGGGGGTGTGTGTGTGTGTGCACAACGTGTGTATATGTTTGTATGTGCACATGTGTGTGAGTCAGAGTTCAACAATGGAAGGCTACTGCTCTCCCACCTTATTTTTTGGATAGTTTATCTCACTGAACCTGATGCTCACCAGTTGCCTAGGTTGACCGGCCACTGAGCTCTAGGGTTCCACCTATCATTCCCCAGCCCTGGGATTATAGATAAGTCCCTTTTGGCTTTTCATGAGTGCTGGGGATTTGGGCCCAGGTCTTCATGTTCACATAGCAAGCACCTTCTTAGTGAAGCCATCTCCCCACCCCAAGTCCCATTACCTGTGTCTTATTACGTGGCAATGCTATATAATCTATTTCACTTTCACTGAATTTACCTTTCAAGATTTGCATGGCTTTAATTCGTGCAGTTTCTCTGGAATGTGGGATTCACCTGATTTGGCAGAGACCACTTATTCCCTGTACAGAAGTGTTACAATCCATAAAATCAAGGAATATTTGCATATGATCTTAAAACAGCTTGATTAATTTCTTCACTATCATCTTCAGGTAAATTCAGAAAGAAGAAAAATGTCAATTGGCTTCATCGTTCAGTGTTAAAGTCTAGATGGACCCACACTCCCTCTTTTCTGCAGCAGCCGTGGTTGAAAGGGAGGTTTAGAACAAAGCCCCACGGTCAGCCCCTTGGCTGGTGGGACAGTTTCTCCAGTAGCACATCATTGTTCTTAAAAGTCTAGAAGAAACACGGTTATCAAAGCAGACAGTGATGGTGTTACACAGAACTAGTACTTTTCTAGAGCAAGAAGAATGTCCAAGAAACTATTTAGGTCAGCGTTCGGGAATGAAATCTTTGGACTTGATCCTTAGGATGCAAAACTAAGGTGTGCCTCCAGATGTTTCCTAGTGGATGTGGAAGGCAGGGGATGCTGTCTACCTAACAGGGAAAACTGGGAACTCTGCCTCTACTTGGTTGGGAGGTTGGCTACTTGTTTCTCAGACAATATTCCTGGTTATTGGGTGGGTGGGAGTGATACAGAGAGGAGTGGAGAGAGCTTGAGAGAGCAATTTCACAATTGTGTGTGTATGCGTGCATGCGTGCGTACACGCATGTGTGTGCATGTGTGTATGCGTGCGCACGTGTGTGTGATAAGGAAAGCGCAGGTGCTCTGGAGTATGGCTAACCAAAGCCATTTCATTAGGACAAGATCCTTTACCAAGCGTGAATCTGTCTAGCACTGTGATCACTGTCTGCAAGTCCTACCTTGAAGGGGTCTCATCTTTTCTTTAATAGAACATCATGTCCCTGCTCTGCTTTGGAGAGCGCTAAAAGGCCTGTCCCTCTTTGCTCTTGCAGGGGCAGTTGGAATGCCTCTTCTGGAAACACCTACTTCCCTGGAGAAGAGAAGTGGCTCTCAGCTCTGCGTGCTCACAGTGTCTGTCTTGTGCCTCTTCTGACATCTATGCCACTGAGTCATCTAGCGTAGCGATTCACCTTTGTATCTTATTTCTCCTGGTGATTTGCAAACCTTCAGATGAAGCTTTTATGATATGTTTTAGATTGTACCTCTTTGCTATTTTTAGAGCCTGGTACTTTGTAGGACATAACAAGTTCACATTTCATCAATAAAATAAATGAATCTGAAGCCAGCCCTATAGCAATCATCTATATAACCTAATTGTTTTTACAAAGAAGAACATAAAATAATTAAAATTCCATGTTTGCAGCTAGGCGTAATCATTCACACAGGAATCCCAGTACTTGGGAGATTGAGGCAGGAGGATGTTTCCCAGTTCCATACCAGCCTGGACTCAGAGTGAGACCCTGTCTCAAGAAAGCTAAAATCACTATATTCTCAATTAGTCAAACAAATACCTACCTCCTTTTCCCTTTGCCACATTTGGGATCAAGCATTTTGTGTCTGGCCAGAACTGGTTGAGTAGTTTAGAGATTAATTGCTAAGTAAACACTTTCTTTTTATTTCCTTTTTCCTTCTCTTCTTTTGGAACAAACGAAGCTTTGCTGGACAAAAAGAAGAAAAATATCTGGGTTGGGAGAAATTGGGTGGGGCCGGTTAAGCCTGCATTCCGCTACTGGGTTTAGTTGAAAAATACCAAGCTCCGGATGCCTCCCTCGCCCTGAATTCAGAGGTGTCTTCCCGAAGAATTGAAAGCAGAGAGATTTGGGAGCAGAGACTAATCTGAACAAAAGGTAACATTTTAAATCAAAACATCTGCCAGAGTGCCAGAGGGGTGCGTTTAGCTCGAATTCCAAGGGGCTGCTGAGATTCAGCTCTCACCCTTCACATTCTTCTCTGATAAATTTTCCATGCTTTTGTTAAATAAATAGACAGATGGATGAATGGACAGACGGATGGATGGACAGACAGATAAGAAGGGGAGATGTCCTTTTGTCAATCTGCAGAAGTAGAAACTCAATCCGCAGTTCAGCTTCTTTTAATGTGCTAAGTCCAACCTTCCTCACGCTGGTCATTCTATACATTATGCAGCATGATATGGTCACAATATGCAAACAGCTCCTGTTCTATTTTTCTGCTCAGAGTCCAAGACTTGGAAAGCTGTAGAAACCTTCTCCTTGTAGGGATGGCAACAGCTTATCTACTATGCTCTTGGGATTTGATGAAGAGGCTGTGGTTATTTCGGGTTGGCTGGAGAGTACCTAAGGGCTGTCACTGTGAAGATTTGAATTGGGATGGAATCTCTGGAAGTGGTACTTTTGCGGTTCAGACCTTATATTCCTGTGAACAACACTGATGTTTCTCAATGCCACTGTCTGAATGTTTGCATTCTCTTAAAACGCATATGCTGAAATCCTGTTCCCCATGGTAGATGTTAAAAGGTGAGACCTTGGGGGAAGTAGTAGAGTCATTGGGGCAGAACCTCATGAACAAGATTCTTGCCTTTATTTTCATAGGCTGGAGAGTGACCCCCTTACTATTTCTAGTACATTAGTACACACAGAGCAAGAGTCTTACCAGGCACCAAATTCACCTTGATCTTAGTCTTCCCAGCTCCAGAATTATGAGATGTAAATTGTTGCTTATAAACCTCACTGCTCATGGTATTTTGTTATAGCAGCTCAAGTGAACTAAAAAGAAACATGGTACTAAGAAGTCAGAGTGTTGCTTTAACAAATACCTGAAATACCAAAGGGATTTTGGATGCTAATGGGTACATGCTAGTAACATTTGGATAATCATGCTTTTTAAAATGCCTACATTGCTATGTGTGTACAATCGGTACTGGTGATAGCTCTAGGTAAGCTTCTGTTTTCTTAGAGAATGGCTCATTGGTCTAGAACATAGCTTGATAGAAATATAGATGGTCATGGCCATTCTTGTGAGGTCTCACACAAGGGAATGCTGGGAACAAGTGAATCGGTCCTTGTGAGAAAGTGATAGAGAAGTGGGCTGTCTGCATCTTTTTCCTAGAGTTTTGCTGAACGTAGAACTTAGAAATCACGAGACTGGATATTTAGCTCAGGCAGTTCCTGAGGATACAGTATGGTATGCCTTGTGATCATAAAAGGCATTGAGGTGTGTAGTGATAAGGGGGGAGCAGGCCCTGCTTTTCGTCCGGCCCAGCTCCCACATGGCTAGCTTTAGGGAGCGGGCCTGCTTTTCGTCCAGCCCAGCTCCCGCACGGCTAGCTTATAC
>LOEQ01000685.1:281626-297720 GCA_001685075.1 Bramus lutescens | reverse complement strand
TCTCTCTCTCCCTCTCCCCCTCTCTCTCTCTCCCTCTCTCTGCAAGGTATTAAAATTTTCAATTATTTTTAAGTCTTTATTTTATGTTTATGTATATGTGTGTAGTTGTATGTATGTATGTTATTGTATATGTCTTGTTGCCTGTAGATCTCAGAGGAGGGAGTTGGATTCCCTGGAACTGGAGTCACAGGTGGCTGTGAGCCTCTGCTGTGGGTGTTGGGGATGAACTCAGCAAGCTCTCCTAACCACTGAGCTGTCTCTTCACCCATTTTTTATTTTTTATCTTTTCTCTCCTTTTTTTGTCCTCATCTTGCTTTTTGCTTCTATTTTTCTTCATGATTTTTTTCTTGAATTTTATTTTTTACTTATAAAAGAGAATTTTCAAAATTTCCCCTACAATATTTTTATTTACAAAAGATGGTTCTTATGTTTTGAAAATACCTCTTGGTTTTATTTTTAAATTAAATTCTTGTTAATGCACACATAATAGTTGTATATATTTACTGGATTCAGAATAACATTTTAACACATGCTTACATAATGTGTGATGACCAGATAATGGCAACTGGCACACAGGCCACATCAGACACTGATCACAGCTGTGTGGTAGGAATGTTTGAATTGTTGACTATTGACTATTTTGAAATAGTCAGTTCATTGTTGTCAGCCATGGTCATCTCATTTTGCTAGAGACCTAACTTTTTATACGATGGGTCATGATCCATATATAGGCTGTATAACTAAATGTGAGAGTTGAAAAATAGGAAAAACTTTGAATATTCTATAAGAACACTGTAATTCATTATATAGAAGTCTCAGGTCTGAGTGGAGGTGTTCCACTGAGCCATCTCCAGCCGAGTTTCCCTCTGATGGCTTTTTGTTTTCTGCACACAGCCCTCCCTTCACGTGATGCCCATATTTACGTGTGAGGTTTTAAGCAGTTGATTGGTTAAGAAGTTTCTGCACCCACCTCACTAAAGGTCCCCAACAATGAGTCAGAAATGTCAGCTCCTGAAATGTCTGTCTCCCCTCCCAGCCCCCTTTACAGGCCTGTTTCCCTGGATCTTCTGGATTATTGTCCTCTCAGAGGACAAACCTAACTAGTAGGGTGTAGAGAACCCTGCAGGGAGACAGTGGGGGGCAGGGTGTGGGATGTTTCAAGGGTCCTGGGGGTTGGTTCTTACTTGAATGTTTGTTCACCTGTGCAAAGCCTTGCCTGCCACCTCCTACTCTGTCATTTCTCTTCAGAGAGTAAGCAAAATCACTAATCACCTTCCTGTTTCCTGGCTGTTTCTGAGAGGAAGTTCACCTGGTTGTGCCTGGGGAGAGGAGGCCATTTGGGTTTTACACCAACACTTTGAACCAAACATCTTTTCTGCTCCACTCCACACTTTCAGAGAGTCCCAGACTTCAGAATCCTGGTTCTGAAGCTAGAATTGGCATTTTTTTCATTAGCCTACCAATCCGCGGGGCCAGATTTCGGTTTCTCAGCTGTTAAGTCAATTGCCAACCATCTGTCCATTTTCCATATTCCAAAATTTGGCTGGAGTCTGGACCTCTGCTGGCTCCTTGCCAGGGCCCTTTGCCTTGTAGGATTTGCTTCTGATCTTTAGCTCTCTGCTAGCCTTTGGTCGGGCTGAGAGAAGGAAGGGAAATAAACACGTGCTGTTCATTCAGTTTGCCTTATCTAACCGTGTCCTCCAATTTATCAATATTTTCATTTGTGTGCTGTTTATTATGTTTCATATCCTACTAAAAATAGTCACCTATAATTTTCATCATCATTTCCAGTTTTGTTGTTCATTCAGTTTATTGCAGTGTGGGGTAAGAATTTTGAATCCAAACTTACTGTTTCTTCATAATTGCAACTTTACCATTTGCAGAACAGTTGTTTTTCGTTGGATTTCAATACCTCTATTATGATTTTTGTGCATGACCTTGGGTTTGCTGGTGGGCTCTCCACTTTGTTATGTTCATTTGTTTGTCTGTTTTTATGCCGGTAGCACTTACTTTAATCCAAACTGCTCTGTGACAATCACATTACCTATTTTGAGATCTCTTTTTTTTTTCAGATTTGCTATCATTTTGTTAGGTTGTACAAACTCTATTGTCTGGGAATTTAACTGGCAAAGTTAATGTGTAGATTACTTTTCTGTCATTACAACATTGAGGTTTGTCATTTGTAAAAATAGTATGTATTACCATTTGTTGGTTTTGTTTGTTTACTGGTTTCTGTCTTGATTTTGAGACATAGTCTTACTTTATAGCCTTATCTGGCCAGACTTGCTATATAGATCAGGCTAGCCTTGAACTCACAAAGGTTGCCTGCCTCTGCCTCCCTCGAGTGCTAAAACTAGAATGCCAGCTTTATTTGGGTGTTTGATGGCCTTAAATTAGGTTTGGGAACTTTTAATGTGTTTAACTATATTAATTCTGGATAATGTACACTTTTTGTTGTCGTTAAAAACAGCATGGTTTCCCATTTTAAAGTTAGAGATGGCTGGTTACCCGTGTTCCAGATTCTTGTGCACTGAATTTTGCTAAGTTCTTATTCTCAGCTGCAGTAAGTTTGAAGATCTTGTAGTGGCTAATCTTGGTTGTCAATTTGAAATACCTGGGAAAAGGGAATCTCAATAGAAGAATTGGCTTCATCAGATTGACCTGAAGGCAAGTCGTGGGCATTTTCTTGGTTGTTGATTGATGTTTCTTGGTTGTACCACTGTGGGTGGTACCATTCCTAGGCAAGCCTGGGCTATATAAGCAGGGTAGCTAAGCAAGCAGATAAGCAGCATTCTTCCATAATCTCCACTTCATTTCCTGTTTCCAGGTTCCCGCCCTTTCCTGCCCTGGCTTCTGTGTATGGTGGCCTGTAAACTCCAAATAAACCTTCTCCTCTCCAAGTTGGTCTTACTCTATATTTTACCAAGGCAACAGAACACAAATCAGAACAATCTCTTCCATTTTCTACACATTTAATGCTATCATAGCAAATAGAGACATTCCCTTTCTTTTCCTACCCCAGTGGCTCAGCTCTTTCTTTCATAAAAGGAGCTATGGTGATTCTTATATTTTTAGTAGTTGAATTGGAATCATTTTCAACATGTCCTTGGGAAACACAGTGTGCTTTATAGATTATTGACAAGTCTTTCAATGTCTTTTTAAGGATCTTAGTTTTCTAAGAATTTCTCTACAAATAATTATTCATTTTACCAAAAACTATCCTTTATCTTATGAGATTTTTTTTCTTTTTTAAACATTTAAACTGCAATATATATTATACTTATAGATATTCAGAATTTGGATCATCTTTACACTCACCCTTTTTTATGCTGTTGAATAAAATTGGCTAATTTTAAACTTTAATTTCATAAGTACAGTTAGTATAAATTCTCTTTCACTCTGCCCTTTTGTGAGTATGTTCATGTGTGTACTTTGTGTGTCTATTTTGTGATCTAATTTTGACACCAAGATTCTAATTTTATAGGTTTATAAGCTTGGGAATCTGGAAAGATTTCATTTAACTAAGGAAAGTGGGAAAGGGTAATTAGCCTTATTAAAAAAAAACCTTTTGTCTGTTCAATAAAGTAGATATCTCAAAACTTGGAATGATGTTTTTCACGAAATAAAGGAAGTGGATTCCTGTTTTGAATGTAAAACATGGCCCGTTTTCACTTTTCAAAGTCAAACCACAAGCAAAATAGAGATGCTAGTTACCCATCAATATGACAGCAAGTTCTAGGAACCAAAGGGAAAGAAAAATAAGAGGAGTCATGGAAATGCTTCTAAAGGTCTCTGTATACCCATTATGCCTGACTACATCCTGAGATAGATGAGCTGCCTTTATCTGGAGTCATCCTGGCGGAACTAGAGCCCACAGAAATTTCCTACATGAACCCTATATTGATATATTTTCAAAAGTATTTTTAGTGCTGTGTACAAATGACCTTTGGAAAAAGTAAATACCAAGAAAGTGAGATTCCCATGACCACGATTGGGCAATATGCAAGCATTTGTTTGGTTTTTTTTTCTTCATTCCTTTTAAACATCTCTGCTTTTTTTTTTTCAGAGACAAAGAAAGATTTTTTTCTATTGCATGTATTTACACGACACATGTTGAACGATTCTTCCTATCCGTAGTTCTTCCACAGGAGCTCTACTGCAGATAACTAGAATGAACTCATGGTTCTCCATGTGTACGCGATATATAATGTACTCCATGTACGAAATATGTAGGACTTATCTCGGGAAGCATGCTTCTTCCCCTAAAAGCATAGCCCAAAATATTCAGCGACTTATCTTCTACGAACCATGTAAAATGTGCATCCCTTCCGGGCTTCCTGTTGATAATATTTTCCCTATTTGCAGCACAATGTCTCTTTCCTCTGGAAAGCTGGTACCTAACAAACCAAAACAAAACCAAAACCAAAAAACTTTTAAACTACAAAATTTTGCCTTGATGCTGATCACCCAAGGTGCATTCCTGGCATAAGTTGGCGGGGGGGGGNTGTTGTTGGGGGGGTTATGTTGTCTGTACTAGCAATGGAAAATAACACTTTCGCACATTCCTCTATGACCAGCCTTAATACCATGCATCCAGGAAAATCTCTGGGCTGAGGACATATCCATGTGACTAAGATGTTTGAAGAACCTGATGTCTGTCTGCTATTGTCTTCAAGTTCAGCCTTTTACCAGACATCTGTCCATCCAGATACAGAATTCCCCTAGCTGCAAAACTGGCTAAGCTCCCCAAAAAAGATTATTCTCAAATCATTTTCCTGAAATCAGAAAAGAACAGTGTTGTAGTTGGGTGTGTTCACTGATGCCTGATTGAGCCACCATGAACTTGAAAGGCAATATTGACAGCATGACTCCCACCAATCAGTTACTTCATTTGTGTCTGGGAAACTACGTTCTGAGTTCTGATTGGGAAAGCTTGAAGCCCACATCTCCCTGGACCCTCCTTGCTGTAGCTTTTTGGGAGCTGGATAATAGAAGCAAGAGAGAAAAGCAGAGGGAGTAGCCTAGGGAGAGCATGAAGATACTTCCAGGAGACTGGCTAATAACGGAGGGCAGAAGAAGAAACACCCCTGTGTGGACCAGCTGCTTCCCAAATGCTCTCAATGAAGCCCAAAGGGCAGGGGCTCTTTCCTAAGTAGAGATAGCTTCTACATCAGATCTTTATGAACAGAGAAGGCTTTTCAGTAAGACGGTATGTGTCCATTAAGCTTCTGGATTTGTAATTAGCTAGGGAAAATATTTAAAGCTTTTTGGTCAATGATGAGACAGTGTCTAAACACATACCAATAATGGATTTTGTGCTTTGTGCTTAGCCCCAGGCCTGACAAACAGTTAAGTATTCCAACTTTTTAAAAACTAAGTACTGACTGACGGAATTCCAAAAACTACAAGACCACAATTGGATGCATGTGTGGGCCAGTGACCTGCATTGTAGCTCAGCAGCTTTGAAGACTGACTCTCACCAAGCATACAGGCTTTCCAGAACTCACTAGAACATCAGCATCACCTGTGAGGGCCTATGTGCCTGGCCACGCCTGCCCCAAAGTAGGTGTCGGTCTCGCCATGCATGTTCATTTCTAGTACAATCTCCCCATTGCCAAGACTGAGGAATGAAGGGAAGTTGGGTGTTAATGGGGAAAACCAGGAGAGCTGTGTAAACCCCGTGATCCCATCTGGCCACGCTGCTCACCCTGCCTTAATGCTGGCCAACATTATCTACTAAAAAGACTGATACATTTTATTTATATTTTTTGTCAGTGGTTTTCATAACACAGGCATATTTTTGGCTAGAACTTAGCCTGGACAGCAGACCTGAGTCTTATTCGCCTCAGGTTTTTAACTCGCAGAATGATTTAAATTTATTTTGCAACGCAGCTACTTTGAAAAGAAATATGCAATTAAGGCTTCCTCAACTGAAACATCTCCCCCACCCCACCCCTAACTTCATCCCCATAAGTACAACTAACTGTCCACTTCTTGTTTTGTGAACTGTACTTTCTTCTTAAAGCTCTATTTGTGTTCTACAAGACAGCCTCTTTCTCCAAGATTAACGTTTCTTATGATTGTTCCTGACAATGGATTCACTTCCAGGAGGCCCTGCTTAGGATAACCAAAAAAGGGCATGGAGCAGGCTGGTTTTGGCAGCCTGCTCAGAGTTTCAAGCTTTTTAGGACTTGGTTTTTCTGATGAGTGATGTCCTGAGCATGCCTAGGGAATGACAGGCATCTGCACGGGCAGACAGCATCACCTTGGCTGGGGTGTCGTCATTGGCTGCCTATTAGAAAACTACAGGACAATGCATACCACCGCCTGCTGACTGTAAACATAGGGGATATGTGTTCACTTAGCATGGACTTCTGGGAGGGGCCAAGGAAGGGCGGTCTGCAGTTTTATTGAATAGAGCAGTGTGCTTTAGGCGGCCAGCCTGCCTGCTTGCTCTCTTGTTGTGTTGCTTAAAGGGACCTCAGCTTTCTTCCCGACGTCGCGAGCGACGAGACGGTCCTCCTCCTGGGGAAGAAGCTGCTGCCCTGAGAGGTAGGACACAGAGTCTTTCTTTTTCCACCTTCAGGGAAGCGGGAGTCGCTCCACAGGTTTCAGGCAAGATTCCAGGCTGAGGCTGCTGGATATGCAAACTCTTTCGAGGCAGGCAACGGACCCTGTAAATTCCCAAAGCCAGCCTGGACTTCCCTGACCTGCGGATGTTCCCAGAAGGTCAATGTGATGAAACTTCAAGTTTTGTTTCTAGAAACGGGGCAAGAGGAAAGACCACACAGTGGCATATTCAGGGAGCATGGGCGACTTTGCCTAGGATGCGATTCTGTTTTCAAGAGGGACGTGAATTGTATACCTGGTATTCTCATTGCCAGCCAGTGGGCTCTGCTGCTCTGTGCCTCAGGCAGTTTCTTCTCTATCCTCTGCTAGCAGACATTTAAATAGGTTTCAGGTTTCACTTAAAATCTAACAGCAACAATTTTTTAGAACGTTAAGATAAAGAGTGATTTTTTTCCTAGTTAAATATATTTCTGTTACCCTGCTACCAGGACTTTAGAGTTGGGATTTCAGAGATGTAAAGAAATAAGATCAGAGTTCTACCACTGGCACCAACTGGCCCACTGTCACTCATCTGCCCAGGCAGAAGATGCCTACCTAGTCTGTTTTCTATAAAACCGAGCAGCAAGGGAATGTATGCCTGAGTGGGTGTGTGTGTAGAAACCACAGTCAACTTCCTTCCGAAATATTTCTCGGGAAATCTTCATTTCTGTTGGAAAGTATGTCTAGAGGGTCCAAAAAGATATAAGTGGGAGAGAATGTTCCGGAAAGGAAGAAGAGGGGCTTTTATTTCCAGACAGACGTATTTGGGCATCCCAAATAGTAGTGCAAGTTGGTATTAGTTGGTAACTCCTTTTAGAAAGAGCTGGTTGTAAAGGGCGGGGGAGTTTCAGTGCTCTGGCAATACATGGTAAAAAAGGCAGAGGAGAACAAAGTGCTTGATATTCTCAGAGCCCTTCTGGTAATAAGGCTGTGCGTGTGCAACTGAAAACGGAAACAGTGCAGTCCCTTAGAGTTAGGCAAAACCAGACGTGCATGACTAGAACTTACTGACGACAAGGGGCCCTGCAAAAGGAAGCAGTCTGATCATTGAAAAAATGACACTCATATTAAGGACTAGAACCCCAGATGACTGCTAAGCCATAGACTAAGACGGTTTGGGCTCGAGACTCACCAAGCAGTGCTTGATTGAGTTTACACGTATTGGGGTGATTTCTTGAGAAGTGATATGTGAGAACAGAGTGCCCGTGCGTCTTCTTTCCCTGGAACAGCTCTGGGCAAGCGTGAGAAAGGGTACAAGCCAACTCTATTCGACTATTGTCCTTCCGTGGGGGACATCAAGTTCCAGACTTTTCACAGGGTTTCTTAATGTCAATCAAATCATGAAGAACAATTTCTTTTTCTCAAGTGTTCTCTAAACCATGTAGGGAATGCAGTTTGGAGGACAATCTATAATCTTGGATTTGGGAATAAATTCCATTTTGAAAGCAGCAGCCCTCCGCCCCCCAGAATCCTCCAAACTGTAGTTTCTCTGTGGCCGGTTTTCCCATCCTCCTCGTGTGCTCCCCACACCCCATCACTACAAAAACACACTTTCTAAAATCACGCTATATGTGTTCTCTCCACACAGAGAGAGGGATTTTAGTTCACGGCGAACTTTAGGCAGCTCCTGGTGCTATTTCCTTCCTGTGGAGAAGGAGCTGGAATACACTTCCCCAAATAGGGAGGTAAATAAAGCTCAACAAAGCCACAGGCTGGAAACTTCGCTTCTATTAAAATCATTTAATGAAAAACATAAAGGCAAAGTTCTGGCTAAAAAAAAAAAAAAATCCCAGAAAAGAGTAGATCTCAGAGCACATGAAGAATGTACTTGACTGGTTTACAAGTGAAATGTGGGGTTGTTTCCATTCTTGAAAGACAATAGAATGTGGAGTTTAAAACATTCAAATCAAAAGATTGCCCTAAGTATGTAATTTTTGAATCAGAGAGAGAAGATACAGGCTCCCGTTTCAGATTCAAGAGTTTAAAAGACATGTGTGAATGTATTCCTGACAATGGGGCTAGTCCCTGTTTTCACTGGTTTCTGTGACTGGTCCCAGTCCTTCCTTTCCTGTTCTCTGCAGGTAGAATAGTTTGGTTTGGAGGTGTATTATAGAAAGCTCCAGAATCTGGCTCAGGTCTTCTCTGTTCTATAGGCCTTTTCTTAAAAATACATACAGTTGTGGCCATCTGTCTTTCACGATAGCATGGCTACCGGTTAGTCATTCTTCAGTGAGACAAGAAGTGACTTAGGGATGGACGTGAGAAGGGTTCTGCCAGCGCCCATCTGCCCGGTTGTCTGTCACATGGCAATGTGGTGGGCTGAGGCCATGGTCGGGAGGTGGGGGTGGGGAAAATGCTGACCAAGTAGAATGCAAATAGCATGGTAGGACTGGGGAGGAGGTTAGGGAGATCCTGCCAACAGGGTTTTCAAGCATTAAGAAGGCGTTCCCCGGGCAAATCTCAGAATGCCCAAAAATAGCTCCCAGAGCATCTTAATGGAAAGTCCTTCATCTGTTAAGCCAATCTAGACGCACACAGGCTCTGAGGAGCTGGCTAATTTAAAGAGATACTCTCAGCTCAGGCTTAACTCAAGAGCTACAAGATCAGGGCTCGTTTCTGGTTTTGCTTCCTTTGCTTCGATACTCCTGACCTTTGAGGAAGGAAATCAACTCTTTGGTCTCACCTGGCATGGCCATCAGCATAGCTCTTGTCCATCCTGTAGGGGTTAAGATGTTCAGATGAGATGAGAGATTTTGTCTCCTTTCCCTGGAGGCCCACAGAGGCTAAGTTTGAATCTTCATGGTATCAAGCTAGCTCTGGGTGGTAGTCACCATTTCCTATCTCCTTTCCCTGAAGATCTCTCCTCCTTTCTCCTATCTGAGAAAGCTTGTGTGGCACTTTGTAGAACCCTGATTCTAGAGCTTTAAGAAACTGGTCTTACCCAACGTTATCTGAAATTTGGCTTTAAGCATCAGAGACCCGGAGCAGAGGGATAGATAACAGAAGGCAGAACAAGGTAGGCTGGCTGTGGCGCACAACAGCATCCAGGAACCAAGAAATGTGAGGAGCCAGGTGGACAGACCAATGACAAAGTGCTGACAACAGACAGGCCTTAGTAAATGAGGTGGCTTCTCTGCCTCCAGCCAAAAAGGATGGAATTAATTCCAGCTTGTCATGCCTGGGCCTTGTAGGCAGGATGAGGTAACCAGCAGCACCTGGCTGGAGTTCCTGCCCTTACTGAGACCAGATTTCTCTAGAAGCTATGCCTCTCACCTATGTTGGCTTTACTAAACAGTGTTCCCCACTTTAACTAAAGCCTGGTGCTACCCTCTCACCCCTACCCCTTAGATGCTCAACTGACCAGCTCCCCCATCTCCTAGTTAGACTTGAACATTGCTGCATTTCCAGACTTGGAAGCTTAGCTGTGGAATGGGACCTAGGCAAGTGTCAAACACAGATAGTCCTGGAAAGGGCACAGCCAGTTGTCTTCAAGCCGGGAGAGAAAAAAATTAGTTATCTTTAGATAGTGTCTTTTGCTAGCTAATCTAGTCTGCTTAGGAACCAGCTTATAAACCTCCAGCTTCAGCTTCTCAAATGAGTGCTGGGATTGGAGATTTGAGCCTCCATACCCAGCTCAGGGGTGTCTTTCTTGTTTTTAAGGTCTGGCAGGAGGAAACGGGTGTGAATATGCAGATGTGTAGGAGAAGTGTGCCTCATCCAGCCTCCATTCCAAAACAAAGGAGAGCCAGATTCAGGGAAGAAATGGTTTTCAACAGGAAGTCTGACAGGGTTAAAGAAATTTAGAAATAGCTCCTTGCAAGTGTATCCCAAGAATGTACCAAAAAATTAATAAAAGTATTCCTAAGGAGGAGTGAGGAGTGGTTGGACTTTAAAAAATATTTTAAGCAAATTGGGTGTTCTTTGCATGTACTCATCTTCATGTGCATTTTTGCTATGTATATGCATATATATAAAACATATTTACAATATATGCATATATGTGTATGTATATACTAAGTGCACATACGCAGCAGTGACGATAGCTTGATGACTATTTGCTTCCTGTTTCCTGAGGCTTCAGCATTGTGTTGTGAATATGCGGATGAAAGCACTTGACCACCAGGAAATCATTTCACTCAGACAGGAACATATTAAGTAGGAGTACATAATTAGTTCCTTTTGAGCCCACGCGGGACATTCCCTCTCCTGTCCCCCAAGACATTTTGCTAGGGAGCTAGATAGACCTCACCTATGGGTCAAAGACTGGCAGGACCAAGGTGAAGTAGCAACAGGGCCAAGGGCCAGTTGCGTCAGAACTGGAATAGAGAGTGCCAGTCCTGGCCAGAATGGATAAAGAATTCAAAATAAGCTATGTCATGACTTACAGCTAGGAGAGTATAGAAGAAATAGTAACAGCCAGAAGTCACACAAATTTTTCCAAACCAGGATCTCGCTCAGTAAGGCAGGACCCTGAGAGGTACGGTGAAGTACAGAGACAACCATCTCAAAGTCAGTAACTGTCTGTTACTAAGCTTTAGTAGCTCCAGCAAAGGGATGGGGCTATAAAGTAAAGATGGAATAATAAAGGGGTAGGAGATCCAGAAGCCAAACAGGGTGCAGTCCACAGGGGATGGGGTTAAGATCCAGATGGGTCAGGGAAGCCGGCAGGGATGGCTCTCAATGCTGTGTTTGCATCGTGTAAACCTAGCTACTCTGGGCAGCTGGTCCACCACCTGGAAAATTCCTTGTGTGCTTCAGGCAATTCCTTGTGTGCTTCAGGTCTATCCTGAAAGAGGACATTTGATTGGTTCAGGTCCCTTAGCAGAGCAGATGTCAAAGGCTCTGCCGTATCTCAGTGTGTTACTCAGTGGGTCTGGCAGTCATCTTTGGGTAAAGAAAAGCTCAGGAGGGCTGATTTCAGTTGAAGAGAAAACTGGACGCAGAGGCAAATGCCTGGAATAACCAACAGCTCCTAATGGCTATCACTTGAATTTTTTCCTGTGAATGAGTTTGTGGCTAGGCAAATACCCAATGCCAGGGTCATATAGTTCTTAGTGACCATCTTCACATGGCATGGTAAGCCAGTCTTAAGAGAGGTTGACTTGAAGTTGACACCACAAGTAACTGAAAAACAAGACATCATCCTTCTTTAGAAAAAGTCTAGAGAAAATTCCCATAAGACTGGTTGGCAAAAAGCTTTGTATCTTTGTATAAACCATGGATACAGCTACTCCCCTAAATGAAGGCAATCTGTCAAAGTCAGTAAATTAACAACTGAATAATTTTAATTAAGAAAAATTGAGGGTCTGGGGAGATGACTCAGTGGATATGAGTGCTTGCTGTACAAGCATGAGGACTTGAGTTTAAATCCTCTGCATGGTCAGGGAACTGCATCCCAGTACTGTGGAAGGCGGAGACGGGAATCTCTGGGACTTGCTGACTGCCATTCTAGCTACAGATTTAATGACACACCTTTTCTCAAAAAAATAAAGCAGAAAATAGAGAACACTTGACACGCTCCTTTGTTCTTCACAGGGGCATGCATGAGCATGTGTGTGTGCACATCCCACCTGCAACACACACACACACACACACACACACACCTGCACATGTACTACCACATATACAACACAAAACCTCATTTATCTGTGTGTAAGTCACAGTTTTTTGGTAAACCAAATGCACTAAGTTAGTGTAGTCTCCTTTTTTTACTATTTATTTATTTGTTTATTTATTTTGAAATAGGGTTTCTCTGTAGCTTTGCAGCCTACCTTGGAACTAGCTCTTGTAGACCAGGCTGGCCTCACACTCACAGAGATCTGCCTGCCTCTGCCTCCTGGGTGCTCGGATTAAAGGTGTGTGCCACCATGGCCTGACAAGCTAGTGTAGTCTTAATCAGTGGAATTCTGTGGTCTAGGTGATATTCATTCACTAAACACCCTCACGATGTCTACCGATCAGGGAGACGGATGCTCTATGTTCTCCCAGCCCTGACCACACTGGCAGCACCATGGTCTATTCTGGACCCCTCTTCAAATAGGCATTAACAAGACCACAGTCAGGAAACCAAAAAGCAGATCAAGAAAACCAAACAAGGACCAATTAGGAAATCTGGAGATGGGTGTGCACAAGGAAATGGCTGTGCATACAAGGATGCATTCTAGTATTTGGAGCATCTCTGTACAAGGGCAGGAGGAAGCACCTGCCTCAAGAGAGTATAATTTCATGGACTTTTGAAGCTGCCAGTACTTTGGGATATTACTTAACCCAGGGAGTGCATACTGGGTCTACCCAGTTGTTAAGGTTTCCTATGCTGTATTCAAGTTCACAGAGGTGGAAAAAATGCTATCACTGATAAAGATCACAGAAAGAACCTTGGCTGCTGAAGAACCATGCTTGACACATCATTAGTAAGATCTATAGGTTCCCAACTCTGGACCTGATCCCTGGAAGGCCACAAGTTGTTGATGCACACACACACACACACACACACACACATACACTTATATACACAGGAAGACAGGAAGTGATTTTTGATAAACTGAGTAAGTAATGTATCTCTCCTGGACACATTTTCTAATTATAGAACTACATTATGATGATGAGATGCTAAATTAGTAATGCGTAATTGAAGTCATAGTCACTTCTGGTTTTTGTATTTTCCCAATCACGGGACCTTTGATGTGTACTACTGTTGTGCATAAGAAAGATCAGAACCTTGGGGGTCTCAAGAAGAAAAAGCTTTTCTTAAGCATAAAGGAAGTAGGCTGGTGGATGTTGTTCTGTGATAGGGCCACCTGCCTGGAATGCAGAAGGCCTGGAGTGTGATCCCTAGCACAGAAAAATAAGCAAATAAATATCAGTAATCCACTTTTCAATTTCTAGATAAGAGACCAAAATCTAGTGATACACACCAAGTAAAATTACACACACACACACACACACACACACACACACACACACACATATATATATATATGGTGCCTTTGAGTAATGTTTACCTGCTCTGTTAGCTGACAAGCACACAAAGAAGGCAATAGTGCCTTATTAGCTTATTAGATGTTCCGTTGCCTGGCATATAGCAGAATCCCAATAAATATTTGCTGAATGGAGGAATAGCCCAAGCAAGCTGACCAAGGCCATGTCCTTTGTCAGTGGCAGAAATAATTCTGGAACACACAGGTTTAAAGTTCCGGGCAGTTCCAGATAAAAGAGGATGCTCCACTGTAGCGATTCACAGGTTCAATCTGCCTGTATCAGTGGTTTTTAGGCAGTCGCACAACCGGAATCAACTTCAGAGCCTTTTGACAAAGACACATCTCTGGGACTCAGCCCTGGAGGTTCCAATTCAGTAGGTCTGGCTGGAGTGGGGTCCAGGCATCTGCAGTTTGTAAAAGCTCCTTCCAGGCTCTGATGAAATACCCTGCCTAAGAAATGATTCTGGTCACTGGTGTTTACAATAATTTATGGCACATGATGGAGTTCCTGATCCCTCAGAAACTTCTTTTTGTTTAGATGGTTTCCCCCCTAAAAGTTACAGCTGTGTATCCCAAATAATCCATTTCACCAAGCCTCTTTGGAAGCACTGACGTATTTATCTGAAACGCCCCTGTCTTCCCCTATCCTTTCTTGTCTAAATGCAAAACTATCAGCCCCATAAGGTCGAGCTTGCTGATGAGATTTCCAGGGCTTGCCTTTGTAAAGTGCTGGAAATGTGACAGGAATAAGATTTCCTATGGTGTTTCCATGTCTTATTCCAGCCATTGTTACTGTGCGGAATTTAGGCTTTGGGGAGGAGGGGAGGTGATTCCAAGAATTTTTTCTTTATAAGTATTTATGTCTTTGAACAACTTTAAGGATGTTACTTCAGGTAGTTCCCTTAGCGCGTGCCTCTCTCTCTCTCTCTCTCTCTCTCTCTCTCTCTCCATCTCTCTCTCTCCATCTCTCTCCTTTCCTTGTTGTGGTAGGATAATGAATCCCGAATGAAACTCATGCTGCACCCCATGTCCCCAGCCCCCCTAAAGCCGGGACAGGACCAGCACAACTCCTGGTTTAGATGCTCTACTAGAAGGCCCTGCAGAAGCAGTTGGGCAACAAGGGTCAAGTTTGCTTTTGCAGGGCAGAAAGTTCACCCCAAGGGGCTTCTGGTACTCTGCAGCCTGGAGTATTGTATCGCTCAGAAGAATGTACCACATTCAGAGCACAGAACACACATTCTATATTCACTAAAGATTTTGCAGCTTAATGTCTCATGGGATTGGCCTGGTCCGGTGCGAGTGTCAGGACTGGACCTGTGAGATGGTGTAGCAGGTAAAGTCACTTGTCTCGAAGCCTGACAACCTGAGTTCAAGTCCCGGAGCCCACATAGTGGAGCAAACCAACTCCTGCAAGCTGTCCTCTGACCTCTACGCATATACCATGGCACGTGCCCCTTTCCCACACAAATAAATAAAAAAAAATGTACTTGAAAAGACGGAGAGAAGGCCAGGATTGGTCCTATTTTTGCACAGATGCTATTTGCTTTACAAGAGCGGGTGCTTCCAGGCTGTGCATGGGTGCAGAACTCGTAGAAGAGAACCTGAAAAGGAATCGGCTCCCACAGCTGTACCATCCCATCTCTCCGTCACTCTTCTCTGTCCTCACGTACCCTGAACTCAGAGTAGCTCCTCAAATCTGAAGGTTAAATGTAGCATAAATAATAAAAACCCAGAGACAGACATAGGGGTTAAAGCTGAAGATCAGAGAAGCAGAGCCGAAAGAGAGACCTTTTACCTCTCCCATTGCTCAGACTGAAGGGACGATCTAGACTGCCTAGACTGCACTGTGTCTCCACCAAACCTCAGACTCCACACACACTCCACTGAGTTCCTGTCTCTTCTCTTTTATATTCCTCTCTCTGTCCAGCCATATCACTACTGTCTCCACCTCCCTAGTGCTGGGAATAAAGATGTGTGACTCTCAAACACTGGGATTAAAGGTGTGAGCCACCACCACCTGGATCTGTTTCTGTATTGATCTTGTGTAGCCCAGGGTAGCCTTGAACTCAAAGAGATCTGTCTGCCTCAGTCTCCTGAGTCCTGGGATTGAAGGTGTGCACCACCACTCCCTGGTCTCTAGTGCCTTAGCTTTGCACTCTGATTCAGGCAAGCTTTATTTATTAAAATACAAATAAAATTTCACTACAGTTAAACTTTCAAGGATTTTGAGAGCTAGTTGTAAATCATGAGCAGTGTTCTAAAATTGGCCATGTAAGCCCATCATTCTACATATAATATTAAAATATAGGTAACAAACACTCAAAACTCACCTTTCCTACTTAGTCCTCTACGTTCGACTTTATCTGTGCTCTCGAGATCAGTTATATCTACAAAGTCTATGTGATGAAAATGCAATGATACTGGGCTGTGCAGCCTCTCTTCCCAGTTCCCTGTTCAGTGATGTAAGCTCTCTCTCTCTCTCTCTCTCTCTCTCTCCCTCTCTCTCTC
>LOEQ01000685.1:259390-271264 GCA_001685075.1 Bramus lutescens | reverse complement strand
ATCTATCTATCTATCTATCTATCTATCTATCTATCTATCATCTGTCTATCTACCATCTATCTATCTACTATCTATCTATCATCTATCTATCCATCCACCCACACATCTACCCACCCACCCATCTATCCATCTATCTATTGATTTAAAACAGCCAGTACTTACAATACCTTAATAACACATTTTTTGATGGAAATGGTTTATCTTTACTTTTAGCATACCACTAATCTTTTCTGAGTACAAGCTCCACCCCCCACCTCAGAGCTGGGTACCAAACCCAAGGCTTTTCACTTTCTGTGCAAATGTTCTTCTACTGAGCTACAACCCCTACATACAAGTTCTTAATTTATTCTTTAGAAATTCCTCTAAAACACAATTTTGGGCAATAAATTATTTGGCCTTTCTAAAAACGAATGTTTTGTTTTCTATTTAGTACATACATACGAATATTAGTTTATCCAGGCATTAAATACCACGCTTGTGGCCTAAGACATTTCAATCTTTTTAGTAAGAATTATTATTTAAAGGAAGTTGGCTGTGACTCTCTTCACTACCAGTACAATTTTTGGTTTTCTGTCTTGTAGGTGTTTGTTTGTTCCCCCAGTTGAAAGCTATCAAGTATCACTGGGGGAAAGTGTCACTTGGGAGACGCATTCTTAGAAATGTGATATTGGGCAATGTTGTCAGTGTGTGAACCCCTTAGAACAACATGACCACGGTGTCACTGAGTGATATAATCTCAAGCACCATTGTATGTGTAGCTCATCATTGACTAAAATGTCGTTATGTGCATGCATACTGAAAGTAAAATTTTTACATAGAAAATATTCAGAACTTAAATATGCTATATTTATATTGTATTGGGAAATCCCAATTTCCTACCTTGCAAAAGTTAAGAATGACACACTCACCCTGGAGAAAAATTTGACAGGTTTTCACAAAGGTAAACTTATACCTAATCTTAAGCCCAGTGCTCACATACCAAGACACATGAGATTATTCAAGTATTTATTAGAATTCCCTATTCTCTTATTGTTTACCCTATTTCTTTCTACTTTACTGTTTACATTGTTGCTGTCATAAATTAAATATATATATTCTTAAAATTTATATAAATAAAATTAAACTGTGTATTGACTTTGGCATAGTCTATTTCACACAGTGATTTTATGATCCATCCACACCGTTGCATGTATACCAAGTTCTTATTTAACTTATAAAAATTAGTATGCATAATCTATTTTCCATTGTCCTGTCCTGTTAAGGTTAACTAAGTTTTTACTCTGGAGTAATGTAACTAAAAATACTATAACATTCAATATTTTATTCATATGAGGAGTATGAGTGTATTTACAAACATACATTTTTATTTACCTTGAGCAAAAACTTAGAAATGAAATTTTGCGTCTAATATTATGTATATATATGTTTAACTTAGTAGGAAATTACTAAAATATGTTCATGCCATTTTCAGCTCTTAGAAACAATAAGCTTCATGCTTTTATGACATCTGGCATGTTTAGTTTTTTATATTTAAACCATGGTTTTCTCTTGTGGCTTTATTTATTTATTATGTCTAATGGCAAATTATCAGTTTTAGATTATTATCATTGTTACTAATACTGTTGTGTGTGGATGCATGATATATGTGCAGGGGTGTGCGTACCATAGTATGCATGTGAAGATTTCTGACTGACTTTATGAAGAAGCTTCTAATCAAGTTTTTTGCACAATTTTTAAATGGAACACTGCTGAAGACAGAGAGTTCTACCGTGTAGCCCAGGTTGATCTCAAACCTACTATGTCGTCTATGTCTGGCCATCCGTGCCTCCAACTCACAGCCATCCTCCTACCTCAGTTTTTCCAGTGCCAGCATTACAGGTATACGCTACCATGTCTGGCTTAATTTGACTTAGTTACTTTGAGGGAGCTCATTATATTTCGGATATAAGTCAAAATTATGTATTATGCGTATTTTCTTCAAGGCAGTACCTTGCCTTTCCACTTCTCAATGTTGTCTTCTGATAAACCAAAGCTTTATATTTTCATGAAACTAAATTCTTTTAAATGTGACTAGTGTCTTTTCTTTTCTCCTTGAGAAGCATATGTACAAGACCAGAAGGCAGGACGTCTCCTGTTTTCTAAGAAGTTTCATTATTTTGGTGTTTACGTTTAGGTCTATATCCTGGAGAGGATTAATGTTTGTATATAGTACCAGGTAGCTATTGAACCGGATTTTTCAGTTAGCTCACCCAACTGTTCCAGGACAATTGACTGCATTCTTTCTGAATTGTGTAGGCTCTTCTGTTGAGAAGGAAAATGTTGCCTCCTGTATAGGTGTGCTCTGCCTTCTGTAGTTCTTCTGCCTGTTGTCTGTTCTCATGGGAAATCCTGTTGTCTTGGTGGACTGGAGCTTTGTGAGTGTGAGCCATTCCTGGAACTTTGTGAGTGTGAGCCATGATGACTAGAGCTGTATGAGTGTGAGCCATTACTAGAGCTGTGTGAGTGTGAACCATTACTAGAGCTGTGTGAGTGTGAGCCATTGCTGGAGGTTTGTGAGTGTGAGCCATTACTAGAGCTGCGTGAGTGTGAGCCATTCCTGGAACTTTGTGAGTGTGAGCCATGACTGGAGCATTGTGAGTGTGAGCCATTACTAGAGCTGTGTGAGTGTAAGCCATTCCTGGAACTTTGTGAGTGTGAGCCATTCCTGAAACTTTGTGAGTGTGAGCCATGACTGGAGCATTATGAGTGTGAGCCATTACTAGAGCTGTGTGAGTGTGAGCCATTCCTGGTGCTCTTTGAGTGTGAGCCATTACTAGAGCTGTGTGAGTGTGAGCCATTGCTGGAGCTGTGTGAGTGTGAGCCATGACTGGAGCATTGTGAGTGTGAGCCATGACTGGAGCATTGTGAGTGTGAGCCATGACTGGAGCATTGTGAGTGTGAGCCATTACTCATAGAACCTTTGCTTGCAAGACAGGGACTCAGCGCTTTTACAGTTTCTCCCTTCAACACGCTGTCTTCCTCATTCCTCACACACCGTTCTAACACGAGCGGTGCCCCTAGATGACCACATCTGCTTACTTTTAGTTGCTTTTATTACTGCTTACCTCTTGCTTCCCGTATGATTTCATAATCCCCACACTTCTCTTACTAGATTAGTTTTTGTTATTAAAATCCCCCAAGAATACCTGGTGGGTATTTTTCTTCTTATTATTATTACAACTAAACATTTAGAGAAATTTGTTGATAATTATCCGTCTAAGGATGTCTTTTCTAAAAACTTGAAATGCTTTAGGTTTGTTACACAGCTCGCTGGTCTAAGTCTTCACTTCTCAATCATCTCAGGAATTTCCTTTCCAAGAGCGAGAGGAATTTCCTTCGTATGTGGGTGGAAATTTGAACCCTCCATTTCCTGGTCCCCACTCTCCTTCTCTCTTTAAACTCAATTTTGGTGGAGAAGATCACCCGGAAGGTTCCTGGAAAAGCGTTCAGTGAAGACAACGTTTTAAAGATCTTAATTGTCCTAATGTAATGAACTCTAGGCCAGTGGTTGGGGTCCCAACGTGGCAAGTGTGGCCACTGGAGCCCAAAGAAAGCATGTGGATGTGATGGTAGAAAGACAGGAAGGATTTTATTTTGCACAGTAGAGACTAAACTAAGCATCTCAGCACATCCTCTGGGTATTGACTTGAGCCTTAGGAGGAACTAGGGCAGAGGGCAGGAGGTGTGCTTCATTTATAGTCTTGGTCAAGGTGTGGTCTGGTTGATCATTATCTCAGTTCTGGTTCTGCAAGACAGTTTGAAGAAGTCCTTGTTGCTTGAGGGGATAATCCAGTTACCGGGAGAGGACTGTTTCTGCTTGGGAGTGATCTCCTCCTGGGTGGTCTGCCCCAGAAAGGCTGTGTCTAGGATTCCAAGGTGACTGCAGATTTAGGAGAGTGAACAGAGAGGAGACATTGTGCAGCTTTGGAACAGGAGATATAAAAGCTGACAGAAAGGTTCTTTAGTTCCTCTGACGCTGAAGGAAAATGAAATAAGTGGTGTCTCAACAGTTTATAGACAGACGAGTGATCAGCATGCCTAGATGCAGGGTTCAGTAGGAGCTGGACCCAAAGTACCAGAGACAGATACAACGGTTTTTTTTTTTTAATCATGCATTTAGTTACCTTGTGGGTCCAAAGAAGGAGTCAGTGCTTTTTAGTAAATGCCCTTCTTATGTATTGGCTGTATCTACATCTTTATCTATACTTATCTATGTCATATGCTTAAATAATTATTTGGCTGGGTATCAAATTCTAGACTGTAAATACAGCCCCTAAAAATTCTTAAGACACTACCTGTATTATTTCATTGCCTCCTAGCTCCAGTGTTGATCCTAGTCTGATGTCACCTTGATACAAGTATGGTGCCATTTTTTTCCCTTTCCTTCCTTTTGTTTTATTTGTTTGTTTGTTTTGTTTTGCTTTTGTTTTTGTTTTTTGAGACAGGGTTTCCCTGTGTAACAGTCCTAGCTGTCCTGGAACAGCTCTTGTAGACCAAGCTGGCCTCGAACTCACAAGGATTTACCTGCCTCTGCCTCCTGAGTGCTGGGATTAAAGGTGTGCGCCACCATGACCCAGTAACAGTGTGGTCTAGTTGTTAGATCTCAAACCTGGGTCTAGCCTCAGGCACCTGTGTCTCCTCCCGGCTCTCCTCACTCCTCCCCTACCCGAAACCTCTTCCTCCCTTCCACTTCCCTTCCCTCCCAGTCTAATCCTTTTGTAACTTAGCCATTTTGACCATGCTGGTCTCTTGGCCTCTTAGTCTGGGCCACCTTTCTTAGTCAGCTGATCTTCTTTTGCAATCCCTCCCCGTTTCTCCTCTCATGGTCCGGTTTAGTCTGCCAGCTAGGCTTCACCCCGGACTCTCCCTTCTGTCTGCTTTCTCCCTTAGATCTACAATAAAAGTCTCCTCCATTTAGGAGTGGTCACATCCACTGCCTTTATTCACTTTTTCCTAAACTAGCATCCTTGAAACTCATGTTCATTCTGATGAACTCTTCTTGGGCTTATTCTTTCTACAAAAATCAAACTTTTAGTTTTAGGAGAACAATTTTTCTGTTATTTCACTCTATTGTGTTCTGCTCTCTAATCTCATTTTGATATTTCTTTCATTGGCTGATTTCATTTCCCATGTTCTGATTCTCTTTGTCTGGAATTATTGAGAAGTTGTTGGGGCCACAGGGATGGGTAAGTAGAAGGGTTAGGGGAAGAAGAAAACCCTTTTAGACTTAAGACAATTGCCTATGGTAGGATGACCCAAGCTAGCTACCTTTCCTGCATACAGTTCTTAAGCTCCTTAGGATAGATGCTAATAATCTCCAGTTTTTAAATGTAGGTCCTACACTTTACCACAATAATGTTGATAAGGTAAAACAGAACCAGATTTCAGAGATTAAAATCTGCCATATATACAAATATTTATTAGCAAAGAGGAACAAAACCAGCCACAAGACCTTCTTGTTACCAGTGGTAAATTCCCTACTCTGTCCTTATAAGTGATTTGGTAAGTATTTCATGCAATATTACCATATTCTGCTGTCCAGTATTCCCATGTTCTGATGGTCATGTCAGCTCACTGGTCTAGCCAGGCCACAGTTCTTTGTTAACTAGATAAAGGCCTTGAACCAAATCCCAGATCTACAACACATCCCCAGGAAGAGTTCCTCAGTTCTTCAGACCCCATACACACCAGGATGAGAAGGTCTGAACCAAATTTTCTAGCCAAACTGATCACATAAGATCAATACCCATTCATTTGCCTAGTGAGAAATTTCTGCATCCTTTAGGCCAATTATAGACCTTGGGTATGGATTGAGACTGTGGTATTTAAAAAGCCAGTCTACTGTTTTCTGAAGTGTGAACTCTTGAGTGGGTCCTTCCTCTACTAGCAACACTCTCCAGGATTAGACCAGAGTTAATTCTGCACACATTCATAGATGACACTAACTACCCTGAACTATTTAAAAATAAACTCCAAGATACCCTGGTTATAATACTAATCCTATCTCTGAATATAGGTGATTTTTTAAAAAGTGATTTTAGAAAGTAGTTACAGCCTGGTGACACACCCCTGTAATCCTGGACTTGGGAAGTGACACACCCCTGCAATCCTGGATTTGGGAGGTGACACACCCCTGCAATCCTGGACTTGGGAGGTGACATACCCCTGTAATCTTGGGCTTGGGAGGTGACACACCTCTGTAATCCTGGACTTGGGAGGTGACACACCCCTGTAATCCTGGCACTTGGGAGGCAGAGAGGTAGATTGTTAGTTTGTGGTAGTCCTAAACTACAGAAGTGAAGCCCTATCTTAAAATTAATGTAGTTTAAGATTTTATCATGAGAATTGAATAATTATAAGAAAATAGTACAATCAGTAGAAATACTATAACTTAAAGGGGGGAAATCAATATTTAATGAGGAAAGAAAGTGCAGGCTAAAACCTGTGAGGATGTTTTTGTTCCTTCGGACCTCAAAATTTCAAGCCAAAGTTACAAATTTATTTCCTGGGAGGCAACTTACTGTAATGCTGGACACACAAATAGCGTACAAAAGCAGACATACCCGTGGCTTGTTGCTCTCAGGCCCTTAAGTCACAGCATTCTTCCTTGTGGCTTCAGAGCGTCATCTGAGCATCTGTAGCTGAGAGGACACAGAAGAGAACGTTGATGCCGTGTGAACGGCCAGGGAGAGCCCAGGCAGATAGGGAAGCCTTTGTGCCTCCATTTTCCCATCTGTAGAGCATGGGAGGAGGACAAACTGAAATGAAATAAATAACTTAGCTCTGGGCCTAGTGAGGCTCAGTAAGCATTAGTTCCTTCTTATGTTATTTTTTTTTTCCGTTTCAAGTTGGATTGCCTTATGTCTCTCCTAGAAGAATTCCGTCGAGAACAAAATGCATGTTCATTGTTGTCTATATTTTGACAAGTCAGTTTTGGTCATGTCTGTCAATTTTCATTTTTTAGCATGAAAAGAAAAGTTTAGGGCGGTCTCATTGGAGAACAAAGAAAGTAAGATTAAAATTCCCTCAGATCAATGTTGGAGCCTCTTAGATAGCAACGCTTGGACAGCTCACTCCCAAGCACAGAAGGTCCTGAGCCAGCCCGGAGCTTTGTGCTGCAGAGGTGATGAGAACTTATTCTCACTGCTAGGAAAAAATTAAACTATACAGACAGAAATGGGACCTGGGAGCCAAATTCCACAAGAACACCCTTGAGTTTAGGTTTTTTTTTTTTTTCTTCCTTCTTTGGACAATGTTTAGAAAATCAGAGACTATAAACTTGTAAAAAGAGTCTTGGATGTCTTACAGAAATAGGAAGGTCACCAAAACACTTAGTAGATATTGAATTTTTATAGAGGTATTTAAATTGATTAATATTATTCTCTAAGGTAGAATAAATGTTAGCATCATAAATGCTCACCAAAGGTGAGCATATTATGACTAGCTGCCCGTGACTGTCTAACCAACTTGATTGGCCCAATCCTGCCTTTCCAGGGACTCAACGTAAAACCCATTTATATGAAGCAAGTCAAATGGCTGGAGAAAGCAAATCTTCCATGTTCCTCTCGGTTGTCTTAATCAGGGCTTCCTAAATTCTCCCAGTGTCTGACACGCCTTTGAATGGTCAGATTAGGCCTGCTGGGGATCTAGTTCCTGCTTTTCCTCTTGATTGTAATTATACCATGATTTATTTACAAGAATACGGGCTGTGATAGTCCATGTTTCCAGTACCCAGGAGAAGAGCTGCTCTTTGGATAGCTCCTCAGGGTGGGAGCTGCTGTGCAGCAGCTAGCGAACAGCTCAATGAAAAGATCCAACCATTGCCTTTGTGAATGCCAACCCTAGAGTGGTTGAGGGTGTCTTTTCTTATATTCACGAAGTACACGCTGGTGTTCTTGTTAAGTGTCCCCCAAAGCTTGTAGTCCAAGTGCTGCTTGAAGGTGGTGGAGCCTAAAAAGAGGTCTTCCGGTCATGGATGGTCTGAAGGAGCTGGTGGAAGCAAGCCCTTTGCTCTGACTTCGACATCCTGGCTCGGAAATGAATGCTTTTGTTCTGCTCCATACTCTGGCCCTGTTATATCACCACAGACCCAAAGCAATGGGACAAATGGATTGTGGAAAGAAATGTCTAAACCTGCGAGTTCACATAAGCATCTTTTTTTTTTTCTCCTAAGACAGTATTTCCTTGTATATCCTAGCTATCCTAGAATTCACTTTGTAGACCAGGCTGGCCTTGAACTCAGAGATCCTGCCTTGCCCTCCCAAGTGCTGGGACTACAGGCGTGTGCACCACCACCACAGTGCTGAACTTTTACCTTTTATAACTTGATTGACGCAGGTATTTGTTATAGTAAGGGGGAGCTAATGCGGTTTTTGAAGCATGGAATGTTTCATGAAGCCCGAAGCTTTTTTGTGAGCTCTGCTTGGGTCTTTGTTTGGCCTTTCTCTTCAGTCTAAGAACACAGAATGCCTCCCCACTGCCTTGCAGCCAACAACACCAGAGTGTGTTGTGTATGGACAAGCCTCTTGGCAACTCCTGGGCGGTGAAGGAATGACTAACCACCCAGGTTGCCCACAGATTTTCCCAAGCACACATCAATCAACATGAGCTGTCGACGAAGGTTTCCTTCTTGGATGCTTTTTTCTCACCTTCTATGGATTTAAAAATCGATTTATAATTTATTTCATAGGCTACATCTTGTTGCTGAATTTACTACTGGTGTGATTTACTACCCTCTTCTCTCCACCTTACCAGAAAGCAGGACTTTTTCTTTAACTGATATTTGTGTATAACCCACTTTCAATTCCACGGGACACAAAATGCTCAATAGTGCCTAATGCAAGTCAACTCAACAGGTTGAAGTCGAGAATGTTCCCTCACATTATAGTAACAGTTGTGTGATGCCCCAGCCTCCCTGGGAACATGGACTGGGGAGAAGGCCCAGGAGAGCAAGCAGAATCAGCTGGGTTTTTTCCCAAACTACAAAGATGGATGATGCAAATTGATCCAAACAGTTATCTGAGACTCTGAGCAGAGCTTCTTAAACTGTGGGTTTCAGCTCCACATGGGGTCATAACTGAATGGAGAGGTCACCCACACTGGCAGCCATAAAAGGTTTCTAAAAGTGTAATAATAAAAATTAATTCAAAACCAAACATGTAAAGAAACCGAGCTGGTTCTGGCAACAAGAGGTGGTGTTGCCCCTTCTCTGTAGCCTTGACTAAACACGTGGCGTGTGTGCTTTGTACCAACCATGCCTTCACATTGGGCCATCACAGTAAGCACCACCTAAAACACCTCAGCTCAGACCCCACACTACTGCCTGCTATGAACGGTGGCGTTTTTGCATATGGTACAGCATCATGGCTCAATTACCGAAAACAAGGCCTTGCAGTATTTTCCTGCCACCATTCCTTAGCATGTGAGTATCAAATTAGTACACCTTTGGATTAGGTTAAGTTTCTGTCTTGATTTTCATAAACATCAGCTGATGGATTTTGGCTTGAAATTAGGCAAAGTTCCCAACAATTTCTGCAGTCTCCCTCCACATACTAATACCGTTTTGTTTTGTGTAGTTGATATGATTCTCAACACTGACTATTACAAAGTGAGAGTATTGGTTAGCTCTGAAACATGTTGAAAATGCCCTATGTCCTGTATCAGTAAATATTCAGCCAAGATTTCATTTATGTCAAAACAAACGAACATATTCATCTCATTCATATGCAAATTGTCTTTTTATGGTTAATCAAAGGTAAAATCACATGTTTGCCCCAAATTACTCTCACCTTTTTCGTTATGAATTATTTTCCATGAATGTTTGATCTGTATAGCTACTTTATATAACTATGGACCAAGGGTTGTGTAAAATTTCACGAGTGCGAAGGGGTCATGAGTAGAAACTGTTTAAGAAGCCCTGGTCTAAACTGCCACAGCTCACGCCTCACCAAAATGCATATCCTGGTTGGGACTTCCAGAGAACTCCTTCTGCCCAGTATACATAGCTCAGAATCTTCTATTTCCTCCTTTGTTTTTCTGAAAACTTCATGAAGCTGGTTCTCATATTTTTATCCAATTTAAAGAGGAGCAGACTGCTAATTCCAGAGCTTTAGAAATACCTAGATGATCATAAGTGAATTACATTTAAGCAAAACCATTTCCAAGGGGCCTAGTGAAAATCTACTCAGACATCCTACTCTGGCTGCTTCCAAACAGGCTCCGGTTGATGGGCCGGTTTCCCCTTCTTGTTCATCACTCTTTGTGATGTGTTCTAGACCCGATTTCCCTTATCCACTGTAACAAAGAAGTGTGTTTTTCTTTGAAAGGGTCAAGACATTCAGAATCTGACGTCCAAAATATGTGCCCTTCTTTTTTCTTCTTGAAGTCAAAACCCCTGCAGTATAAATCCTTTTTAAATGAAGAAAGCAGGGCCAGAGGGAATGAAGCATTTTTGGTCCCTCTCCAAAACAGAGAGATAGCACTGAAACAGGAAGTGGATGATTTAAATATCCACTCGACATCTTGGCAACATATTTATGTTTAAGAGACTCAAGGTTAAAAGGTTTTAGTCTGGCCTGGGAATGCTCTATCTTTCTCTTGGACTCAGAGCTTTGGGGAAACTTCTAGGCACTGAGAAAATCTTTGAAATTAGCCATTTTTCTGAGACCAAACTATGACCAAGAATGCCATGGGGCCACGTTTCTGGTGTGTACCATGCCATGATTCTTCTTCTGAGTCTTAGCGTTATCTCCAGCGGTATGGCTTGGTATGATTGGAAGCCATCGTTTTATTTTCCATCAAGGAAGAAGAATGCAGCTCCTGTCCCCATAACGAATTTTCCTAGATTTGGAATGGCACAGAGTGTGTGAGCACCATGCAAGCTGAGACTGAGATTCAGTTGACTATGTCTATGCTGCTGTTCTCTAGGGTTCTACAGGGGCCCCATGTTTACCCCTAGAAATGAACATGGCAGGAGTATTTACATGGGGAGATCTGACCTTCCTTCTTCCTCTTCTTCCATCAGAGTTGAGAGCTTACTGTTTGGTCTATAATTTACCAGCACACCATTGGAAAGTGTAAAAAATGAGCTTAAGGCTTTTGGTCTAATAGAATGGAAGAATAAAGTTTTAATTAACTAAGCTCAAGAAAAAAATACAGAGGGTTGGACAATGGTTGTCTAGTTTAGTTTTAAATACTGTATTTGGCATGACATTTAGTCATGTGATTGGTTTATTAAAAAGGCATTTTGGGAAGAAGTTCTGATAAAGATACATATTTAAGAGTGATGGATGGAAAGAGCACCTGGGAAACAAGGAGGATGCTTCCTCCACCACCAAGCCAGCTTGGATACAAAGACTACGACTATGTCAGAAGAGCTTCTGAGAGGAAGTACAAAGTATGAAGGAAACAGTCAAACAAGAGTTTGATAAACCGGTCTTGACTGATGGCTACTTCCTAGGGCAGTCAGGAAGGGCATGCTGAGCCTTTTAGGCAGGGCTAACCAGGTACTGCAAAGTGATCTAGCACTCTTTGGAGTCCCAAAAGACCCAGAGTACCATGTGGACCAGCGGTTCTGAACTCGTGGGTCAAGACCCCATGGGGAGTCACCTAAAACCATCTGCATATCATATATTTGCATTACAATTCATAACAATAGCAAAATTGCAGTTATGAAGTAGCAGCAAAAATAATTTCATAGTTAGGGGTCACTACAACAAGAGGAATTGTATTAAAAGGTCACTGCTGCAGGAAAGTTAAGGACCACTGATGCAGATAGTCCCCATGGGCTCTCTATCCATTTGACCATGGCGGTGAGACTTGCACAACTGCAGAGGA
>LOEQ01000685.1:227756-252270 GCA_001685075.1 Bramus lutescens | reverse complement strand
CTACAGTGTCTGGCATGGCAGGCTTGCTGCCTACATAGATAAGGCTCTGTCTGGGTTCAGGGTTGTCTTTAGATCCATTTGCTACCAAATATATTTGTTTATATGGGAAACCAGTTCCATCTTGTCAAAAAGAGGAGCGGAGGCTGGAGAGATGATTACCAGTGGGCAAACGTGGTTACGGCTCTAACATGAAGGCTGGAACACAAAGTCCAGCATGACTGAGGGCGCCTGTAGCCCCAGTGGCACATGGGGCACAGATAGGCAGATCCTGGTGCTTCACTGACCATCCAGCCTAGCCAATATGGAGAGCTTCTGGGTGGAAAGCAATTGAGGAAGATGCTCAGTGTCCTCCTCTGGCTTCTGTATGTGTACAGCTCTACACAAGCAACCAGATATCCATACCTACCATACACATGGGATGGGGGAGAGGAGGAACAATGACATCTAGGAGAAATGTGTCATACATTAAAGTACATAGAACATATTTAATCTCTCAGACTAGAACAAAAGTGCTTCCGATCTAAAGACTACTGGCAGAAACATGAACATCTATATGCTGGTGAACATATCCAGATGCCATATTTAAAGAAATTTAATAATTCAAGGAGAAAACACATCTTCCCTGCTTTTGACCCTGAGTCACACTATGAAGGTTAAGATGCTCTGAAAACCTGAATTGCACCTTAAGGCATCTCATTTAAGATGAGATTCCCCCTCATAAACACAAGGAGCCCAGAGTTGCCCCGTTAGAAAAGGGTTCTATGTGTTCACTTGAAACACCAGCCAGAGATTTTGCCTGGGGTAGGGAGCAGGCCTTACCAATGGATGGGGAAGAATGTTAGGGAGTGATGAATTCAAAATACACATTCATGGATGCACTATTTTCAAATTTTTGAAAGAAAGCTAATTAACGTGGTCACTGGGCTGTGTTCCTCAGGGGAAATGAAGTAGAAACAAAGATTCACAACCACCAGTTGTAGTGGGGGGGGATGAGATGAAAACTATTTACTTATTTTTTTGTGGTTAGAATGCAGTGTTTTCCACTAAAGTTAGATTAGTTTCACAATTAATTGAATTAAATATAAAACATGAGCAGCTGTTGTACCTCTGATTATAAATGTAAGTGCTACAGCATATTCTTTGACAATGTAAAATATTTGTAACATGAGTTTTAAATAAGGAAGACAGGAACAATATGGGAAAGCTGTGCACCCATTTCCCTGTAAATTGTAGAAAGAATCCAGGTAATATATAAAGACAATATCTGCGACTAATACATCAGCAAAAGCCTCTTAAATTTTTTTTATGATTTTAGCTTAAAAGTTTCTTGTTGCAAAGAAACATCTATCTTAGGTTTTGTAACTTCTAACTCTTTGTTAAATAATTGTAACTAATAGTTCCCAGTTAAACTATCTTGATCTACCCATCTATATATTCAAAATTTCATTCACCAAATATTAACAAAAATTACTTATGAACGTGGGTATAAGCAATTTTAAAAATAGTCTTTCTATTCTTTAGATGTGTCCACATATTTTTGAAGAAGAGATGGATGCTTATTTTAGCAATTAATTCTTGTAAAAGAAATGGGGACATTGCAGCACACTAAATTTTCTCCTGTTGGTCCAATGGGTATTAAAGACTATAGCTTAAGTTATCAATTGAACAATGCAGACCAAACCCCAAAACTGACTGCATGGCATTCACTGGTTCTTGTTGCTGGTCTTCGGTTGATACTTTATTGCCTAGAACATGGTTCCTGCTAAATTAAAGCTCTATGCTAAAGAAAAGTTACGAATGCCTGGTTTCTAGAACTTCCTATTTGATAAGGTACCAATAGTTCTCCTATGCCAGTGGCTCAGCCTCAGATGAGATTTACTTATAAAGGGAAGTAGAGCTGTGTTTGCTTGATGGTGACAACCAGCTTGCTTGGTAAGTTATAATGGGGAAATAGGATGGAGGGAGACATCCTGGAATTTTTAGAATCGCGTCTCTGAATACGAATTGATTAGCTTACTTGTCGAACCTGTTGCCCATCAGAGTGTAAGTAACAGCGTTGGTAAACTGACTCAACCAAGTTCTATTATGCACTTGAAAGTCAAAACAGAGTGGGTTTTCAGAAGAAACTTGACAAAGTGTAAAACTATGTAAAAATTGTGTTAAAATAACGTGGGAAAATTAACTTGCCTAGCAGAGACCCTGAATGTTGTCTGCTAGTTCAGTACTTGTTGCGTGTGTGGGTAACACTCACCATAAATAACTTAAGATGTTGAGACTTTCTTGTAAAAATCTTGCAGCTTTCTAAGGCCTCTGATTTTACCACTTCCTTTTCAAACTTCCCTGCTCCAAGTCCCCAAACAATTGAACAGACCTAGGTGAGCTTTGGCATTTCCCACGCTTCACAATCCATGTTGTAAGACAGTTGCCAGTTTATTGGTTCCTGATATAGATGGTATGTTCTATTGAAGGCAGAAATTATGCTTTAATTTCCCTTTGTTTTCTTGCCTCTTTCTACTGACTATACGCTATCCATGGACTCTCAAAACTCAACGCTTGTGGGACTGACTTGCAATGAAATTGGAGGGTGAGTCCATAGAAAACTGACTTCTCCACACATTACTCTGCCCGCTCCAACTGTTCCCTCATCTGAAAATGAAAAAATGAAATTTTGCCTTGGCAATGCTGAAGCGTGCAGGGGCAGCCCATATATGGTGATTCTGTTGAACTTGTCCATATTGGGTTTCATGGTCTAAGTGGATGAGGATGACTGACCAGGTCTCCTCCTCAAGAGGGCGCCAGATCTCATTACAGATGGTCATGAGCCACCATGTGGTTGCTGGAAATTGAACCCAGGTCCTTTGGAAGAGCCAGCAGTGCTCTTAACCACTAAGCCATCATACCTCCGTTCTCTCATCTACTGTCCTTCAAATGCCAGAGTTTCTGGAAGCTTGAGGAAATTTTATTTGAGCATCCTCCACTGATGGATACATAGACATCGTCCCAGAGGAAAAGTGTCTACAAGACTGAAACCAAGCAAGTAGCTGAAGCCTTAAGAATTCAACAGGGCCACTAAACTAGATACTGCCATGCCTTCCTGGTTCATTTTCACCACAGGGCAGCAAATGTGCAGGCACCACCAGAAATCTAGCCATTTGGATGTCTGAATCATGAAGAGCCAAACCCTAGGTGTCATGTCATCCACACATCTGGTTTATTGACTCTGAACTTTCCCCCTTCCATCCCAGATGGCCTCGCCAACAGATGAAGTGTGGAGACTTTCCCACATTTTACATGGTGCTTGGTGTTGTAGAATTCAGCTTTTGTGCTGGTCCTTTTCGCCCTCTTGCTATTGTCTGGATCTCATTAAAAACCATTAACGATGTTATACTAAACCTATGGAATCTTAAACATGCTTTTAAAATCCTGTGGAATAAAGATGTCTCCTACCAAACCCAAAATGCGGTGTGAATAGACAAAGTTACATTTCTTTAAGAGAGAAATGACTCATTTCATAGTTTCCAAACTGTTTTGACTGAATCTTCTCAAAATAAACTTTCTTCAATAGGCAGCCTTTGATGTCTAACTTTGAAAAAAAAATCATTTCTCAAAGATACATTTCAATCCTTTTTGGGTGTTCATATATTTCTTTTGTGCAGATTAACTTATTTTATTTCAACCAGTGAATGACATGATATTAAATACCCATCTGACTAGGGAAAAAAATGTGTTTGAAGTGGTCTTAACTCCTACATAAACCAAATATAAAGAACATGCCATGTGATTTTTTTTAATTACCACAAAAATAGACTCTCTAGAACATTATCAGAAGAGGGATTTGGTCCATTAAAGATAACGAAACAGTTTAAATGTCACGAAAGTGGAAGATTAGGACGGCAGTTGAGCTTCCTAGTGATATTTTTGATTCATATGCTATTTCCTAGGTTAGGCAACATTTTTAATTTTTTACAGTCTCAAACCTTAATCCTGGAAGAGCAGTTCAAATTTGAGAGTTCACAAGAGACAATTTGTTTGGAGTAGCAATTTGCCGTTGACTTGCCTCTGGGTTCTTTTGTAGTCTTCCAGCTAGAGGACTGAAAGGTAGCCATTTATTAAGTCCAGGTCTACATAAGACCACTGAAACAAAGGATTTTTCAATCTTTTTTTTAAAGCATCAACCAGGTTTTTTTAGTTGATAGGTTTTTAAAAGACACCATTTATTTCTATTCAGACAACAATGGATAAAATTATATAACTGAGCAACCTTTTCTTTTCAAGTAAGAATTCCCCCTTGAAGGGGCAGAAGAGAAGATTAAGATTTAAATTCTAGTTGTAACCCTAGTGTCTGATGCTTACCAAGTTTCTTAGCTTCTCCAAGTTCAATTTCTTCATCTACAAAGTGGGTGGGGGGGAGCCCACTCACCCCCTCACCCAGTGGCTTTGTTGGAACCTAAAGCAGGAGAGGTTGTGACTTAGGCATGCTTGGCCCCTACCTGTGAGTTCCTAGTCTCAAGTCTTTGTTTCTTCCCCTCTCCACTGTAGAGGTAACTCCTCCATGAAAACAGGAGAGAAATGTTTCCCTGGGTCAGATCTGAAGGCGCGATGAAGAGGCTATGACGGGAACTGGTGTCTGTCCCTGAGATTTTAAAACCCCACTTCTTCGAATTTCCTGTGACCCCTCCCCCCAAATGCCTCTAGATTCTCCCAGAGCTGTGTGTGTTTTAAGCCTGGTACCAGCATTTAACATAACTTATCCAAAGTGTTTAATACCCACAGTGTGAAAAGTGTTCTATTGTTTGACGTGAAACTATCGCTTCTAAGCATTGAGATGTGTGTGGGGAGGAGTGGGTACTGGGGAGACAAGTTGAAGAGAGAAGGTGGGTGACTAAAGCACCTCAGGGAGACCCGAACTTGAGTTTACCATTGTTCTGGAGACATTCTGTGCTTATGTTGGAGCAAATCTTCTTTGTTAAACTGTAAAATTCCCTAGAAGCTTCGGTTTGGATCTGTTCCTTCGGAGTGTTTATTCTAATAAGTGACTCTTGTGGCTGGAGTCTTTAAGTGGCTACAGAATATCTAAGAATAAAGAGGGAGATGGAAATTTATATTTTCCCTCTGTGTAAAGGTATTTTCATCATGTAACATTCATATTTACAGAAGATATATATATATATATATATAGTTTCAGAAAAATATGAAGACTTCCTTTCCATTGAAGTCATTTAGGACTGACCATTAATGTGTACAGTTTATAAAATTGCATTTTAATATGCAATGAATGTACAGGCTACTGACCACACAACCACCCAAGATCATCTTATGCTCATAATAAAAAAAATTGCCTTGGCCCTTCCTATAGATTAATCTTTGCAGTGACATATTGGTCATTAACAACACAGTGCTTAGACAGAGGTCAGGGATCTGAGATCAGGGTGCTGCAACCAAGAGAGGAGCCCGCTTCTGAATGAGCTGAGGAGGCTGAGAGAGATTTGCTGGGGAGAAATAAATGCACACTTCTAGACCCCACACATGCTATCTACCTCCTTCTCCACAGCTTCACCGTGAGCGTCCTGACTCAGGTTTCAAACATCCTCACACTTGACCCTGCACCTCTTGACTGAGCGCCATTGCATTCTGTATTCCCAGACTTCCCGTGCCTATTACGTGCTTCAGAGTAAAGAGTGCAAAAGGGACATCCAAGGACACAGTCAACACCCCTGCCCCTCCTAGCCACAATCCCCAGGCATTTCCTGGATACAGCTCACCTCAGCTTGGCCACGTTTCTCTTCAGCTGACTTTGCTCTTCCAGCCTCTCTCCTCTCCAATCATCACCTGGATTAAAATTGCTCGCTCTACCTCAGTCTTCCTTTGGAGGCTTTCCTAAATAGTATTCTACCTAATCAAAACTAGCTGAGATTGTTTGACCCACCACTCTGCAGCCCTTAACATTGGAAGAGGTGGAGGCAACCTGAAGAGTTTGCGATTTGCCCAAGGTCACATGTCCAGTTACGAGTGTCACCAGGACTTAAACCTGAGGTCTTGTAACCCACATACTTTCTGTACACAGCAACTGCTGTCTAGACCACCCAAGCAGCAGACATTGTTCCTGTGATAACATTCATAAATATTCAACCCAGAAATGCCTGAGTTCTTGCCGGATGACTCTTTCATTTCAGATGCAAATGAAAATGGCAGCAGGGGCTCCATCTTAGTATTTCTAAGTCCCCAAGAAAGAGAAAGTAGTGAGATGCCTCCTGTATTCTTGTCACTTCCTGTTCCAAATTTCTGTCACTTTCCTCACAGTCTGTTTTGTCCTAAGATTAGAAAAGTACTTTTTCCTTCATTCCTGCAAAGTCACTGCTGTTGACAGATTTTTATGGATGGCTTGGGGTGGTCAAGGGACAGATCAATGCAGCCCGGGCTGGATCACAGCTTAAAATTAGTTCCTTCAGCTCTCTACCTTACTGCTTTTCTACGGTTTATGAGGTAGCTGGACCCATGCATACATCCTTACAACCCAGCATAAGGGCAGTGTGTTTGCTGTGCATATTTCGTTTTGAAAATTAGTGTAACATCACCGTGCAGAATGGCTTGAAGTTGGGAAGAGGGGGAAACAAAAAATTGGCATTGATGACATGGCTGAGCATTTGTCTGTCAGGCACCACACCAGCCATTAACCTCCCTTAATTCTCACCACAGTCATGCTAGGTAGATCTGCTCCACTTTTCCTTTATTCTCTCAGCTAGCAAGGGACAGATCCAGAACTCAAACTTAGAACCATCTGACCCTAAAGTTCCCGGCATGCCTAGCCAGACAACAAGGGCAATGGTGTTTGTAGAAGACTATTCAAGAAAGACAGAAACAACATGGGAAAGGAAGCCACAGCCTCTGACCAGTGCAGTCCAGAGAGAATCGTCCTACTTGGGGATGCTCAGCTGTACCCGTGGTGAGAAAGGTGATAATTCAGAGCACTTTGAGATTTCAAATCCCCTGTGGAGGGAAGAAGAATCAGGATGTTGAAGAGAGACACTAATGAGCTAGTGGGAGGTGATGTCTCGAGCCATGATGAGCCAAGGTACTGAATGCGTGTGTGACCTTCCCTTTCATCTCTACTGCTCAAGGGCATTTGATTTTCACATAAACTCAGAGGACCCTCCCACCTAAGCAGGCTGGGCATCCTCCAGTCACTTGGTTTTCATAACCCAAGAAGGGCAATGTGTTCCTTAACTCTCACCGGGAGCTTTCTGGAAAGCTTCTATTTATCCCTCTTGCCCATGAGTGGGCATGGCACAGGTGTCTGGTTTTTGTTACCATGAAAAAGGGCCATTCAGCCTTCCCTCGTGCAGAGGGAGAAGCGTGAAACCCCATCACATCTAAACAGAGGACTGTGTGGCCCTTTCTTGCTCAAAAGTTGTTAAGTTTGGCAATCCTTACTCTGCTCCGTCCAACCTTTTCTTAGCCATATTAGGTTATACGGACATAAGCCAACATTGTGGCTGGCGTATGCGTAGGACTTCTGACTTTTTTTTAACTGATTGAAAAGGAATGGAGACAAATGTGGCTCAGAGTAGATTTTGAAATGTGGCTGGTAATGAAAACTCTCGGATGTGAAAAGAATTAGATGTAGAAGCTGAGAGTGGTGTCTGAGTTTTTAAGATTAGAGGCAGGGGAGAAATACATTTGTCTCCTGTGGAAATGACGGAACAAAGTACTGGAAGCTCAGCCAAACCTAGTGCGAATAGAAGGGAGGGAATCAGAACAAGAGCACACCCACTAAGCTCGAAATTCTCTTATCACCTAGTGTCCAGGGCTAGAAAATCAGTCTGAGCACTCCATGTGAGACATTCTGTACCATCAGAGACCCTGCAGCTTAGCTTCATTGTCGAAGCGGGATGGTTCACCATCTCTCATCGGGTTTTTCTGAGAATCAAAGGAGATAATGCACGATTTCAACAATTTCAGTGAAAGCATGTTGACATGCCTCCCAGCCCGTCCTGTCCAAGCTACAAGTTGTAACAGCAGAGAAAATAGCTTTCAGGCTTTACCCCTAGCTGCCTTTCTGACTTCGCACATTCTGCTTTGACAGCTAATAAATATTCATCTGTCTACACCATGTGTTGAGTACTTAGCCAGTGCCAGGATCTTAATGAACATCTTGTTTGCACAGAGATGATCAACCCATGAAGCCTCCCCACTGTCTTATCAGAAAGCCTCTAGAGATAAGCTGACAACGGCCATTCATTCATTCTGTATATGTGCATTTGTTGAATGACGGCTATGCATAGTTGCAGGGCAGGCATCGACAACACTGAAGAATCAGTAATAAGTAAACCAGACGTATCCTTAAGAGCTTGCAGTCTTATGGGGAAAAAATAGGTATTAAATTCATACCTCCTGTTATGGTTTGAAATGTCTCCTACAGGCTTATGTGTTCAAATAAGTGGGAGGTGGTAGAGGCTTTGGGACAGTGTTGGAGAAGGTCACTTGTTGTTTCCTGGCTACCAGGCTAGCTTACACCCAAAATAATCACACAGAAACTGTATTAATTAAATCACTGCTTGGCCCAAGCTCTAGCTTCTTATTGGCTAAGTCTCACATTAATTTAACCCATTTCTACTAATCTGTATATTGCCACATGGCTGTGGCTTACTGGGTAAAGTTCCCAGTGTCTATCGCCAGGGGCTCCATGGCTTCTCTCTTACTCTGCCTTCCTTCTCCCATGCTATAGGCCAAGCCAGTTTCTTTATTCATTAACCAGTAAAAGCAACACATAGACAGAAGGAGCTCCCACACCAGGACAGAAGACCTAACTGGTAGATATAGATCACTAGAAGCACCCTTGAGGGTTTCTAGCCCAGCCATCATTCTGGTCCTCTCTCTGCTTCCCTGATTTGCTCAAGATGTGAGAAGTAACAGATGCAAGTTCTCCACCATGAGCCGAGGTATTCCACCAGCCTTTCCCTGCCATGCTGGGATAAGGCATCTCAAACCATGAGCCAAAATCCATCCTTCCCCTTTAAGTTCCTCCTGTCAGATATGCTTGTCACAACCAAGAGAAAAGCAAGAGCAAACATGAACATTCACTGTGGTTTTTGATTATTCATGAACTGGTAAGAGTCCTGTAAAAGAATAATGTAGAAATAAAACATTTATAATCTGTCTGTCTAAGGCAACAATTTAGTCTTCTATATTCTGGTGGTAAGTGTATAGGATTCTTAAACCTTTGTTACTGGTTCTGTGACAGTGCTTGAACACAAAAAGTAGTGTTTGCTGGTTGTTGTTAGTAGGCTTGGAGCTCCATGGATCTAAAGGTTAAGAATTATACAAATAAGATGCATGTGATTATCAGGTAGTGTTGGGAAAATGGTTTCTCTTAAAGGACAGCAGGCCCCAAGCCATGTAGCCTGAAAGAGTTGGATCCATGCAAGGCATTGAGGGAGCTAATGCTACTAGGTCACAACTGAACAGCACCTGAGAAGCAGACAGGGGGGCAGCACTAGGTAATGCCTAAGCAGGTCATAGGTCATAGGGAAGGTTCATGTCTGAAGTCTGCATGCACCGTGAGGCTAGGGAAATGTTGTGATTGGGTGAAGGGTTTTTATAAAGGTAATTATTTACAGATGGTCAGAAAATTAGAACAGAGACCTGTTAGGAGGCTCCTGGAATGGCTGGGATGGAATGATGGTGGCTTGGAGGAGAGTGGTGGCAATGGTGATGAAGATAAATGGACCGTTTCAGGCTATTATCCTGAAAGGAGAATCATGTGGCTTTAGTAATTGGCTATATGAGACACTGTGGGGACAGGATGGTGAGGAAGAAGGAAGTGTCTGGAAAGAGTCCCATGTCCAGAGCCTGAATAGCAGGATGAATGGCAGTGCCATTTGCTGAGATGAGAACGAGTTGGGACCATGTTCAGTTGTATTCTGCTTACTGAGAGAAGAGGGACTGGGATGGAGGTTTGAGAGCTGCAGAGAAGAAGCAGGCGTATAAAGCGTGATCTGTGACTTCTGGTTTAAAACCACTGTTGACACCTTTGCTTATTTGTTTGCTGTTGCTTTTGTTTTTTTAAATTTTTTCAGAAATAGTTTCTCTGTGTAGCTTTGGAGTCTGTCCTGGAACTTGCTTTGTAGACCAGGGTGACCTCGCTCTCACAGTGATCCACCTGTCTCTGTCTCCTGAATGCTGGGATTAAAGGTGTGTGCCACCACTGCTGGCCCTTTGACACTGTCTTAAGAGGCTTTCAAAGTACCAGGGGCTCTGCTGTGCCGCTCTGAAACACCACACTCCCAAGACCAACTCTCTGACCTTTCTCCACTGTGTGCCTACAAGCAGGGTGCTTGACCTTAACCACTTAATCTACTATATTTTAAAATCATTTCAGTTTTAAACACTGAGCTTTTTGCTTGGGCTTTCTACAGCACAGGATAAAAACCATTGTCTGCAACAATCTTGGATATTTTTCAAAGTAACTACAGAGAGCAAAACTCCAACCCATGGAAATGATTGATGTCCCAGGAGCTAGAGGACTTTGGTACTTGATTATATGATTATATACTATGTATATTAAATTATCATACTTTGTACCATATACATGTATAAGTATGATATCTCATGAAAAGTACTAAAATATAGATCCTGAGAACAAGCCAGTTAACATGAGTAAAGGAAGAGATGTATATATAGCCAGTGAAAGAAAAATTCTGGAATAAACCTACTAAGTTAGAAAAATAAAGGTTTTTAACAGTTAAGCTTTTGAAGGCAACTTACTCTCCCCATTCCTCTCCCACACCACCTTGAACTTCTATACTCTTGTTAGTGAATGGCTAACACCAGAAGCCTTTGCCATTTTGTCTTGCTATTATTTGCTTTAACTCAATGCCCAAGGTTTGGTTGCCAACACAACTAATGTTCCAACCCCCTCCGGTTGTCTATTTGGAAATACGAAGGATTTAGAGAAAGAAAACATGATCAGTTAGAATCTCAAGAGAGTCGCTGGTAGAACACACTGCAGTGTTTAACCTCTCAAAAAGGAATAGAGATTTAGTAATAAAGCTTTATGTATAAAGAATTATATAACACAGTATTGCAGTAGCCTGAACCTGAGCTAGCCTCAGTATCTAGCAGCAGAGAAAAGCAGCTGACATGAAGCATGAGTGTGTTAAACATGCTAGTAGAATGCATGTATGACGAGAGCTGAGGAGCTTCGTATAGAACATGTAAAATTCGATTTTAAATAGAATTGCTGCCTACACACATGCACACTCTGAGTTTTCTATAATGAGATGCATATTTATATATTTTCTATAATAGAAATATATACCTGTGTAGTATTCAGAAACAGGTAGGGCCATACAGATATCATGATTGCAATGTTTTTTAGCAGTGAAATAGAAAGGAGTCTTGAGAGAACATCAGGTATTTATTCCATCAGAAATTAATCCCAGGTCTGGGTGTGTAATCCAATTGGTAGAGTGCTTGTATATCATGCATGAAGCCTTGGGTTCCAACTCCAGTGCTGTGTAAACCTAGGGTGATGTTATATACCTATAATCCCAGCCCTCAGAAAGTGAAATTGATGTGTTGTGGAATATTATTTTAACATGTGTTATATTTGTTGATGCCATGGAACATTTGTTTAACGATGCAAAGATGTGTTGCATTCTTTCATGTTGTATTTGTTTAACTCTGTGAAGCTGTGTTACCGTTCCTGTCTAAAACACCTAATTGATCTAATGAAGAGCTGAATGGCCAATAGCAAGGCAGAAAAAAGATAGGCAGGGCTGGCAGGCAGAGATAATAAAGAGGAGGAAAATCTGGGAAGAGAGGATCAAGGAGCAAAACAAAGGAGAGGAAGACTCCAGGGGCCAGCCACCCAGCCAGCCTTGGAGAAAGAAGTAAAGAAAGGTATTCAGAAACAGAGAAAGGTAAAAGTCCAGAGGCAAAAGGTAGACAGGATAATAGAAGTAAGGAAAGTTGGCTAGAAACAAATCAAGCAAATACTGGGCAATTAAAAGTAAGAATAAACTTCTGTGCATATTTATTTGGGAGCTGGGTGGCAAACCTACCCAAGAGCCAAAGAGTAAAAGAGTAAAACAAAAAAGAAAGAAAAAAGAAAAAAAGTACAAGGCTATCCTGTGCTATATGAGACACTGTCTCAAAACAAAAAGAATTAATTCTTGACTGCTGTATGTTTCCTGGAGATAACAACTTAGAGCTGTATGCAGATGTGATTAATCACACGTAGAGGTTATGATCAGATTCCTGCCTCCTGGATTTCCCTTCTCTGAGAGCAAACAGCCCAAAGCTTTGTGAGGACAACTTTGATTTTCAACTCTGTATTTTTTTTCCTTTTGAGACATGTTGGAACATGGAAGTACAAAAGCCACAGAGGAGTAGAAAATGCTCTAGAATAATCAAATTGCCCGAGCATCCTCAATCTCTTAAGTTCAGAGAGAACTCAATGTTTCCTCCTTCTTGCCCCTCCCACAGTCTTCTAGCACATTCCACATCAAGCGTCTGTGGCTCTTTCTACTCAAGGTTCTGAGGTAGCATTTGTATGTGAGCTTAGTTTTCTCAATGGATTCCCAGTCCTTCTTTTCAGTAATTTATCACATTACGATTTAGATGTGTAAGAATCATGATCTTGTCCCTAAAAGGACCTCAGATGTTTCCTTGTGGGGTGTGACACTTGCCTTCAGTCTCATAGATCAGTTCTAGTCAGGCTCTTTCTATATCCAGATCTCTTCAAGCTGTATCTGCGATTGCCATGGGGTCTATTGCAAAATGCTTTCTGTTAATTAGTTGATCTTTCTCATTTAATTTAATTAGCTCAGGTCTAAACCTTGAGCCTAATGAGCGTCTGTTGGGGGTATTTTGTTGGTGAAATAATAAGGAAACCATTATGTTTCAAAAATGCTATCTTGTGGCTATATTTTGAGGTGTTCATTTTAGCTATTAATGTGGAAATGGTTTTCATTGGCCTATCTATATATGCATGCCATATTTCACTTGGTTAAAAACATATTTTGGGGCCAGCAAGATGGCTCAATGGGTGAAAATGCTTGCAGCTTGCTGTGTACTCCTGGTGACCTGAATGCAATCCCCGGAAACATAGGAAACATAGCGGAAGGAGAGAACCGCTTCCTGAAAGCTGGCTTCCAACGTCCACATGTGTGCCATGGCACAGTCATACTCAAATTCACACATATACCATACACAGGCACACACACCAATTTTAGATTTTATTTTTTAAAATATATGTATATGTGTGTGGGTTTGTGCATATATGTGCAATGCCCACAGAGGCCAGAAGAGGGCATTAGATTCCTCAAAGCTGGAATTATAGGCAGTTGACTGGGTCCTAAGAACAGCACTTGCGTCTTCTGCGAAAGTGGTACATATTCTTAACTGCTGAGCCATCTCTTCAGCAATAATATTATAATTATAACATTTTCATAATAATAATATTTTATTTTTGGACTACTTACATTTTTAAGAAAGATAGCTGTCTAGTTTTAAATTGGGACTATTAAAGATTAAAGCTTGGGTACTGTTCCCATTTTATCAATTAGTAGAATTGCCAATAAAAAGATTAGCAATAGACTTCAGTGAGAGTTGGCTGGACACTTGGAATCAGCTTCATTCTGGTTGTAGGAAAGACACTGGCTAATGATGTTTTCATCTGGATCTAAAAGGGGACAGGATAAGCATCTGGAGACTTCATTTGATACACGTTGAACGACTAATATGTTCTCAGAGTCATGCGTGGCTCTGGGGAATACAGAAATGCATGGGACCTAAGTAGGTTCGTACTTCTTTCCCCATGAAAGTCAAGGTTAACTATGCGAGAGCAGGGAGCTCATCTCTCCGCCACTGTTGTCTTTAGTAAGATCCATTCAGTGGTTGGAAGTTCAGTCCAAGCAAGACTTGACTCTGCCTCATAAGACAGGAATGGTAAAAGGTTTGTTCTTAATTGCATATTGTACTACAAGGGTCAATCTTCACGACCCAGAGTCAGGCATTCTTCCTCCACACAGGAAGGAATGATGCACTTGAGTGGCAGTCAAGCTTGGAGGATCACTTTGAGTCTTTCCAAGTATTTTTAAAAGCTAGATCACGTGAGACCTTGCAGTTCTGATGACGTGTGTCACAAGTGACTTCTGTTGTACATTTCACATGGAAGCTGCGTAAACTGGAGGTCTGTTTTGGTATTCAAGTGCCTGGAGGCTGAGGCAGGCGTATAGAGTGCTCACCATGTGGTCCCCTCCCACTTTGTGCGATTACCGCAAGAGCAAGCCAAACTGCAGAACCATAGAGCAGCTAATTCTGAGTATTTTGAAAATATTTAGATCGTGAGAATGGTTAGGAATCAAGAAGTAAACTGATCCAATGACTAAAAATGGATCTGTCCCCAAACATCCAGTGCCAACTTGGTTGATAAGTGGACAGGCAGAATGATATTCTATAAAAAGAACAGATTTAGGAGCGGGAGAGACAGCTTAGTTGGTAAAATGTTTGCAATATAAGCATGAAAAAGCCTGTGCTTGGATTCTCAGTATCCATACAAAAGAAACAAACAAAAACCAATGAGAGGCAAATCCTTAGAACTTGCTGGCTAGTCAGGTTGTCATAATCAATGAACTCCAAGTTAGGAGACAGACACTCTCTCAGAAGAAGGTGCAGGTAGACTGAAGAAAGCAATATCAAGCTCTGGCCTCCATATATATATATACACCCCATCCCACCCACACACATGTACACCCCATCCCACTCACACACATGTACACCCCATCCCACCCACACACATGTACACCCCATCCCAACCTATCCCTCCCACACACATATACACCCCATCCCACCCACACACATGCACACCCCATCCCACCCCATCCCACCCACACACATGTACACCGCATCACACCCACACACATTTACACCCCATCCCCCCCACATGTACACCCCATCCCACCCACACACATGTACACCCCATCCCAACCCATCCCACGCACATGTACACCCCATCCCCCACACACGTACACTCCATTCCACCCACACACATGTACACCCCATCACACCCACACACATGTACACCCCATCCACCCACACACATGTACACCCCATCCCAACCCATCCCACCCACATACATGTACACCCCATCCTACCCTACCCCCTCACACATACAAGGCAGGGGGACAAATTTGCCATGCAGCTCTTCCCACTGCCAGTTCAGAAGGCTTGGGCAGATCACTTAGTCTCTGTCGACCTTCCTCGACCCCATCATAAAATGCTTCCAGTAATATTTGTCTTGCTGACCTCTGGGGTTGGCATTAAAATCCCTTGAGAGAGGGTGTGCTGACTAGTGGTATGTCAACTCGACACAAGCTAGAGTCATTTGGGAAGAGGGAGTCTCAGTTGATAGACAACCCCACTAGATTGGTCTGTGGTGTGTTTTCTTGATTGATAATATTTATGGGAGGAGGACCCAGCTCACTGTGGGCAGCACCACCACCAGGCATGTAGTCCCGGGTGCTATAAGACAGCAGGCTGAATAAGCCATGGAGGGCAAGCCAATAAGCCGAGTTCCTCCTCGGTCCTGTATCAGTTTCCCTCCTCTGGGTTCTTGCCTTGAGTTCCTTCCCTGGTTTCCCTGGATGATGGATGTTAAGATCCAGGATGAAATAAACCCTTTCCTCCCCAACTTTCTTTTGGCCGTGGTGTTTTATCACAGACATAGAAAACGTAACTAAGACACAAGGGCCTCAAAAGTTCTGTTTATTATAGCTGGGTTGTTCTTACATTCTTAGCTCATCTGTGATGCCCTGAGTGTTGCTTAGAAATCAGTCCACAAAGGGTTGTTCTCGTGTGTGACAGAAGCCTAATTGCCTAGTGACCAGCTGCTTCACCCCACCAAGCATTCCAGACATTTTAGTGCAGGAACGTGGTCTATGGGAAAAGTCAAAAGGAGACCTGTCAGAGGAATTCCATTGGCTGTTCCCAGGGCCCTGTGCACAACATGGGCCCCGTGCCTTGTTATTTTCCTGTGGCTGCTGGTGCCTGCTGCTTGCTTCCCGGAGCAAATGCAGATCTGGGCCATGGTGAATGAGCAGCAAGTGTGATGCTAACTAGCCTTCTAGTGCGAAGGTCGTGTATCTCATCTGTGGGATTCCAGCCTGCGCTGGGTACTCTTCAGACTCTAAATGCAGACAGCACCTGGTTGTCATTCCTTCAGATAAGTGCAATGAGCACTGGATGTGACATCTGCTAGCAGACGTGCTCAGGGCTGCACACTGGCAACTTCATCTTGTTATACACAAGGTGACACTAGCTTCTGATCGAAGCCTTGAGTCTAATAGCAGACCAGATTGCTTACTTCCATGAGTTGTGCTTAGGACACCTTAATGCATGACTGTGTAGTGGATAGCAAAGTTGGAAAGCACCTACCATCTGGGTGAAGCGGAGCAAGATTATTCGATTCCGGGTGCTATTTGGCTTGGGTTTTGGCTTGCTTTAAGCAACTGGACATAAAAGAGATCACAGTATCTAGTTCTGTCCTCAGGTATTGAAATGTTAACCTGTAAGTCAAAATGATTACTAGAAAAAGAGTGAAGACTTTGCTTTGCGGGCTGGAGAGATGGCTCGGTGGCTAAGAGCATTTGCTGCTCTTGCCTTGTACCCAGGTTTGGTTCCCAGCACCCACATGTCACCCTACAGCTGTCTATAACTCCAGTTCCAAAGAATCCAATGCCCTCTTCTGGACTGTGTGAGCATTGCACGCATGTGATGTGATCTGTGTGCATGCGTGTTGATAAAACACACATACACATAAATAACAAAGAATACTTTGCTTTGTTATTTTCTTTTTAATTGTGTATGTATATGTGACATCATTTTGTGTTTATATGTGACATATGTATATATTGTTTGTGTCTGTGTGTTCATGTGTATATGTGTGTATACCAGTTTACGTATATGCTTGTGGTAGCCAGAGGTTGTACTAATATTTTTTCTTAGTCACTTTCTATCTTAGTTTTTGAGATCAGAGTCTCTCACTAAACCAGAAGCTCGTCCATTCAGCTAAATTGACTGGCCACTGAGCTCCAGAGATGTGTCTGTCCTCTAAATGCCAGAATTATAGACGGATGCTGCTTGATCTGACGCTTTACATAGGTGCTGGAATCCATACTCAGTCCTTATACTGTGTGCAAGCACTCCATTGGCTAAATCACCTCTCCAGGCTCTGTGTTTTCATTTTTTCAGGTCAAGCTTGGCTATGTAGCCTAAACAAGCCTTGAATTCGTGGCAATCCTTCTGCCTTAGGCTCCTCGTTGTTGGGATTGTAGGAGTTCACCATCATACCTAGCCCATGACTATTTTAAACAGAAATGTATTCTGGGAACATGAAAGTCTAAACTCATCACTAAGTTGAGTGAAATGAACAAATTCTCCAAGTGCTTTGATCACATATGGTTATAAAGTAATAAAGTAAGACACTGCTTTGTAAATATTCAAAATTTCTAAATGCCAATTTCATTTTTGAGATTGTAAGTACATTGGCAGTCTTATATAAATAAGGAGTTCAATTTAGTTATATTGCTAGTTACTAGGCTTCTCTCATTGACTTCAGATCGTGCCAAATACTGCCGATAAAGCATCCACAATACATAGAGTGCTTGTTTTTCCCTAGATGTCAGCCATATTTTCTTGCTTTGCATTTTCTCCGCTTCACAATTCTTCCTCTGAACTGTTTCTGTTAATTTAGGAAGCTCCACAGAGAAGTATGGACAGAGGAGCAAGGAGTATTATATCCATTTGACTTGTTTGATCTGTGGTGTGTGTGTGTGTGTGTGTGTGTGTGTGTGTGTGTGTGATTTGTGCAGGTACCCACGCAGGCCAGAACAGGGCATTGGATCCCTTGGAGCAGGAATAACAAGTGCTGGTGAGCCATCCATTTCGGCGGTGGGAACTCAGGTCCTCTGGAAGATCATCAGGCTTTCTTAACTGCTGAGCCATCTCTCCGATCCTTTTAATATATATAAAAAATAAGAGCAAGTAACATACAAGACCTGCACAGGTTCAAACCAAGCAAAATCCCAGCATGGAGAAGGGAAAGTGGACAAAGTCCCACCTCTAACCGAGAAGCCATTTATAATTGATATCTGCAGGGAAAGAGAAAATCTGTTTCCTTCAATGGAGTCTCTGGATCTATCAGCCATGCTCCCATGCAGGCCCATGCCCAGGAGTGTTCGGCCAGCACAAAGTGGACTCCATGGTTTCTTTGTGTGTGTGTGTGTGTGTGTGTGTGTGTGTGTGTGTTTGTGTGCTTTTTGTTTTGTTTTGTTTTGTTTTTCCTTATTGGGTCTTCGTGTGTTAGGGTTTTTTATGTTGTTGGGTGTTGTTGTTTGAGAGAGAGAGAGAAAGAGAGAGAGAGAATGTGTGTGTGTTTGAGAGAGACAGAGAGAGAATGTATGTGTGTGTTTGGGAGAGACGGAGAGAGAGCGAGAGAGAGAATGTGTGTGTGTTTGGGGGAGAGAGAGAAAGAGAGAGAGAGAGGTAGAATGTGTATGTTTTTAGGAGAGACAGAAAGAGAGAGAGAGAGGGAGAGAGAGAGAGAGAGAGGGAGAAGATTAAGTTGAGTGGCTAGGAGGTTGGGAGGATCTGGGAGCCATTTAGAGAAGGGAAAGAATATAATCAAAATACATTTTATAAAAACTCTTTAAAAAAACTCAATTTTTAAAAAAGAACCAAATGATTAAGGACTGGTAAAACGGCTCAGTGAGTAAAGGAGTTTGCTATCAAGATCCTGACAAACCTGAGTTGGAGCCCTGGACCCGTGGAACGTCTGGGTAGCACTAATTTGGGGCTTACTGGGATATAAAAGGGAAAGAAGAAGACATAAAGGAAGGGGAAACGGAGGGGCTGGTGTGGGAGGTAGATAAGATTCAAGCGCATCAGGTACTTATATGAAATTCTTGAAGAGTAAATAAAAATTTGTTGAAGTGGAAGGCGAGAACACATGAGAAAGTTGTCCTCTGACCTCCACACGCACACTGTGGCATGGGTGCACCCGCCCCTCTCCAACACACCACACACACACACACACACACACACACACACACTCAATAATAAACTTAAAAGTGAAGTTCATCATTTCTTAGTACATTGGCACCCAAGCAGTTATTATCACACCAACAACACGGGAAATATCAACACTCATTGAGAATGATGATGGCAAAGGTGACCAATCGTGGGAAATCCACGCCAGAATGTTCTCAGCCCTTGGGCTTCTCCACATCCACACTTCATCCCTCAGGATGCTCAGTGGTTGTGCTAAATGCCAGCCTCAGGTAAACAGCAACTCTGCATCTTGAGTGTTTGTAGCCACAAGAAGCTTATCAAGCACTGAGATCAGTCACTTTCCCATGAGAAATCTAGATATTTCATCCTTGCATAAACGGCTCTTTCTTCCCTGTTTGCTTCCAACAAGTAGAGAACTCTTCATAAGTCTTTAAAAATAAACATCTGACCTTCCTGCGCCCTGCTCTGAATGCATTCTCACCACTTCTCCAATCTGAAATCATCTTGCCTAGAAAAATCCACCCTCGTTCTTCTGTTAAAAATGGAAAGGTCTTGGCTAAAGTAAGAGCAGCATGAATTATTCCCAGTCAGTGGAAAACCAGAAATGGGCCCAGCAGCAAGGAGCCTTGGTTGAAGACATCAAAGCCTTTTCTCTACATTGTTATGTGATCTTACTTTGTTCCAAAAAGGAAAGATTTCCCATCTTCATACTTTACAAATAGGCTCTTCTGAAAGTCTAGATCTAAGCTCCATTCTTTGCCTTCCTTGAAATTTTAAGAATTTGGCTAAATTTCCTTAACTTGTGTTGCTTATTGCAGTCACGTGATGGCACAGAAATAGGCTAAGGCGGTAGGTTGGGGGCATGGGATGGGGCGGGGGCAATGGTTGTTCTGTTTTCCAGATGCAGGATAACAATAAACAAGAAGAAGCTGATGCTCACAGTGTCTAAACTCCATGCCAGGTTCTTTTTGTATCATCTTGCCCATTCTTTCATGGACCCAACAGGCTTTTGTAAAACGTGTGCTATAGGCCAGGGAATGTACAAAATACCTGGCCTTCCAAAAGCTGGTACCTGGCCAAGTGGTGGTAGCACACGACTTTAATCCGGGCACTCATGAGGCAGCGGCTGGGGGTCAGCTCTGTGAGTTCTAGGCCATCCTGGTCTACCTAGCGAGTTCTAGGACAGTCAAGGCTGTTACACAGTAAAACCTTGTCTCGAAAAACAAAACAAAATGAAATAAAAAAGCAGAAGTTGGTATATCGGGGGCTGGGGAGATGGCTCAGAGGGTAAAGTGTTTGTCATGCAAGCCTGAGGACCTATGTTCTGACCTCCAGCATCCATACAAAAAGCTGAGTGCTGTGGAGGTGCCTGTAGAGGCAATGATACGAGGGTCCTGGGGCTGGCTGGCCAACCAGTAGAGCTGAATTGGTGACCTCTAGGCTCAGTGATAGACTGTCTCCAAATCATAAGATAAGAACGAATGACATTGGCATCTGATACTGATGGACTTCTAGCCCCCCAACACATTTATGTGTCAAGACACATAAACACACACACACACACACACACTCACATGGGGGGCAGTGAGGAAGACTAGGAGGGAGGGAGATTTTCGCAGTGACACATTCTGTGGCTATTTCTTCCACTGAATTTTTAACAAAATGCTACAGAGGCTGAGGGGAAGAAACACTCAAAGTGGTTTTTACAATTCTCAGTAATAATTTGATCCTGAAGGAACTGATGGGCCAAAAAAAATTCCCTAAAACCACAGCTCTGTTAAGTGCTATCTATATGACCCTACAGCCTGCATTCTTCCACAATCCCATGATGCTTTTCAGGGAAAGACCTATGCCCAATCTGGCTGAACACTTTGAATTCTCATTTTTATTAAATAACTGTTTTTCTTTATGAAAATAATTTCCATAGTTTCCCACTGCACTTGCTTGGTAGATAAGTTCCCTATATTAGTTATCCTATGAATACACCTAAGCCTCTTTTCTACTCATTTCTACAAATATTCTCATGTGCATAATCCCATAGTAACACTAAAAATGTGTTCCATGAAAAGCAAAAGATTCTTATTCAGGCATAAAAACCCATGCAGAAAGGGTGGAAAGTTGGTCCAACCGTTCACAGCACTTAACTGCTCTCCCTGAGGATCCAAGTTTGCTTCCCAACACCCACAGGCATCTCACAAACCCCTGTCATCCAGCTCCAGGGGACTCTACACTCTCTCCAAACCTCTGCAGAATCCTGCACACAAGTGATGCACACAAGCTCATGCAGACAAACATGCTCACATATAACACAGACAACTAAAAATAAATTGTAAAGCATATGTAAAGTCTACAACAGATGGAGTTTACCCAAAATACACAAGCAAAAGCTCAATATACTGGCTCACTTTCTGAAGTCTAGAGAATATCTTATTTAAGGTTTTGGCATGCATGTGGCTGCTGGAAACTGGTTTGGGGAGGTGTTGGTGATCGTGAAGAGGAGACATGGTAGACAGTGTGCAGTGACTGTAAAGCCTAGGGAGTTTCGGAGCATCCTAAGATAAGAAGTGTTTGTATTTGAATTGTTTTGATATGGACCAGTTGCAAAGATAGCCAGTATTCCCCTTCTAAGGTAAGGTAAGCCAAAACACCTATATGGAAAGTTCAGTCATTGGTAAATAATCAAGTGTTGGCTTTTCAGTTAGAAATAACTGACCAAATTGACTCCAGCCTTCCTTCTATGGCATTGATTTGTATTGCCTTGAAGTTTTCTCTCACTCTCATTGTTTGTCCTTCTTTTTATTTCTTTTTCCATCTGATACAATAGAGGGCCGAGCACACAGAACCTTGGTGACTTTACATGCTCTGATCTCTGTTTGTTCTCCTTGAAGACTGAGGTTTCCTTTTGGCCTAGGCACAGGCAGTACAAAGGACCTTGGAATGATGTATAATATGCAGACAAGCTTGTAGCCCACAACTGTATGGTGTGATGAATTTTCACAGGATAGACATACATGGGCAGTCAGCTTCTATGCTAACACTAGCATCCAGGAGCTCCCTTCATGCCCTCAGAAAGTCATGTCTCCCCTGCCTTCATGGCTACCCCATTATTACCTTCTTCTGATATTCAATGCCCAGTGCTCACATCTGAATTTATATTGATGGACTAAGGTGATTTGGGGTGTCTTCACTTCATGTCTCTCAGATAAGAGAGAGCCTGAGTCGTGCTGAGACCATTCTCGGTGCCATATTGTGTTTTATTCTTTGCCCCACATGGTTCCTTTGCTTTGTGGTTGATTGACATTACGATTATTTTCCCTGTGACTATGATGAGAAGTGAGGCCATGGAGATTCTACTCATGGTGTTTGATGAACATACACATGAGCTTTGGTTGCTTGCGACCTAAGAGCAAGATTTCTGCCTTTGGCAAAAACCACCAAACGTTTTGCCCATGACGTTTTGGTGGTTTGCATCCTCTCAGCAGCGAGTGGAAGTTCCAAGTGCCCACCTACACTGAGGGGCTAGGCTTCAGGTTTTTTTTTTCTATTTTAGAGGCATATGCTCTTAGTGCACTGCCTTTTAAAATGGGGTTGAATGCTTGCTGTCCATTTTAATACCATTTTTTCTGAAGCACCAACTGGAAGTTTATCCATTTTCCTATTGGATTATCTATTTCTTATTAATTTTCAGAAATTCTTTATATATTCTTGATTCATGTTCTCTGCTATATATATACACATATATATGAATTTTCATATATATACAAATGCAATTTTTTTGAGTCAAAGTTCCCACTATGTGGCTCTGGCTGTTCTGTAACTTCCTATTGTAGACCAGGTTGGCCTCAAACTCACAGAGATTTACCTACCTCTGCTTCCTGAGTGCTGAGATTAAAGGTGTGTACCACCAACTCTTTGCTAGATATTTTGTAAAGTCTTTACACAGACGTTTGTTTATCTCTGTGATTCTTAACTTTGATGTACTGTTCTTTCCTTCATACACACTGGCATTGATTTTTTTCCTTTTTTAATTTATGTTTGCAGTTACTTGTTTGAGGGGAAGGGAGACAACTTGTGGGAGTTGGTCCTGTCTCTCTACCACGTGGGTCCTGAGGATTAAACTCAGGCTGTCAGGCTTGCCAACAAGTGCCTCTAACTACTGAGGCATCTTGCTGACTGGGTATCTTTTAATTGCCTGAGAAGTGCTTATCTGCGTCCAGCGTGTTTTGATCGCATCCATACCACTCCCCTCTGTTCCAGTCCCTCCCTCATCTCTTCACGACTTTATATCCCAACATCATGAGGTCTTTGTGTGTTTCCCACTGAATCTGTTTCATCTTCCTGTGTGTGAAGGGGGAGAAGGCCAACTACTGGGACAAGGGGAGCCTCTAAGGCAGTGTTTTTCAACCTGTGGGTTGTGACCCCTTTGGGAGTCATATGGCCTTTTCACAGGGGGGTTACCTAAGGCCATCGGAAAACACAGATACTAACAGTATGATTCATAACAGTAGCAAAATTACAGTTATGGAGTAGCAATGAAATAATTTTATGGCTGGGGGTCACCACAACAGGAGGAACTGCAGTAAAGGGTCATAGCATCAAGAAGGCTGAGAACCACTGCTCTAGGGAAATGTGTCCTTGCAGAAAGCCTCCATTCCCAGCAGCCACCAATTGCTAACAGCTCCTCAGCTAGGGCTAGAAATTTAGGAGCACCTCCCCACCCCATGCTGGGATTTGGCCCGGCCATATCTTGTGCAAGTCTTGAGAATGCTGCCAACAACCACTGTGAGTTTATGTGCAACTGCCCTGCTGCATCCTGAAATAAGGTCCCCTTATAGTCATCCACACCTGCTGGCTCTTACAGTCTTCCTATCCTCCTCGTCCACAAAAATCCCTGGCCTTCAGAGAAGGAGGAGGTGTGATATACACGTCCTGGTTAGAGCTGAGCACTTAGCAGTTTCATTCTCTGTGTGTTGACCAGTTGTCCATGTCTGTGTTGCCACCTTCTATGAGCAACTTCTCTGGGTGAGGGCTGAGAAATACACTAACCTTGACTAAGAGACAAAAAGCACACATTGAAAAGAAGGTATCTCTAACAAATGGTAATGGGCAAACTGGAAAGCTCCATGTAGAAGAAGGAAGCTAAATCCTTCTCTCCTGGACTGCACAAAACCTAACTCCAAATGGATCAAGGACCTCAAAATAGTAGCTGATCCCCTGTGTCCCATAGAGGAGAAAGAAGAAAACATTTTTCAGCCAATAGGCTCAGGAAAGACCGTCTAAACAGGATCAGCGATAGAGGGAGGTGTAATGGCGTTTTTATGTCTTAGTTACAAAATTCTTATATATATATATATATTATACAATATTCTGTCTGTGTGTATGAATGCAGGCCTGCAGGCCAGAAGAGGGCACCAGGCCTCATTACAGATGGTTGTGAGCCACC
>LOEQ01000685.1:205415-218153 GCA_001685075.1 Bramus lutescens | reverse complement strand
TTTTTTTTTTTAAGATTCTAGAATGAATTCAGCTTATTTTCTCAAGTGTCCCCCACTTAAGTGAAATAATAAATCAGTTTGCCAAAGCGCAAATGAACACAAACAAGAGATTCATTTTTACTTCATTAATAAACATCAAGTATGAAGTTACCCTAACAGCAAGCGAGCCAAACCCTCTGACAGGAAATAGTTCCTGGGAAGACTTGGTAGGCGCATAGAGAGCCTTCCAGACTGTCACATGATCATTTCATCACTGAAGTCCTTGCTCCTGTCTCTCTTGCTTCATCCATTTGCAGGTCCTGTGTAGTTGAGAAGTGTGATTGAAAACTCACACTGTGGGACCGTAAGAGAGCAATGAAGATTGTTACCAGGACCTAACACAGGCATTGGCAAGCTTCATCTGTTAGCTAAACCGATTTTGTGGCCTAAGTTAAGCTTGAATAGGATCCTATTGAGTTCATATGAACACATCATTATGAGTCCACTCTCATAGTTTCTTACTGAGGTGGGACTGGCCTACGGTCAGTCATCGTGAACTGCATAAGGGCTCACAAGCCAACAACTTGAAGTCCATGGTGCCCTAAAAATGTGCTTCCTTGCACAGTACGTTTTTGATGTATGTTTTCCCTGTATGTTTTGATGTATGTTTTTCCTGTATGTTTGTATGTATGTTTTCACAGTATGTTTTGATGTTGTGCTTCCTTGCACAGTATGTTTTTGATGATGTTGTTTTGTTTGTTTGCTTGTTTGGTTTGGGTTTGGGTCGCTGTTGTTGTTTTGTTTTATTTATCTACATTTTGAGCAGGAATGTTCTTGGGGATGCATATGTTTCTTGTTTCTCCCAAAGCCACCACATCTGAAATATTTACTTCTCTAAAAGCATTTGGTTGGTCATGCGTGGTATAAAGGAACGATCCCATGATAAGCGGTTTCCCTGCTCTCGGGAGGAAGAAGATGAGCTGAACCAGAAGTGAACAATGAGATTCTTACCCGACGCGCTAACTGCAGGGTTCTGATGAATCCACCTGCCCCATTTCTATAAGAGTAGCTGCAGAAAGCAAATGGGAACTAGATGGGTGGAGTAAGTGCTTGCATGGAAGCACAGAATCACATGTTTAATGCTGTTTAATGTTTTCCCCATCAATTCCATTCAGCTAGTATTTCCAATGCGTCTATAATCACATAGAAAATACTCAAGACAGGAAGGGGGTATCAAAGCCCTAACATTGAACAGCTTCAGATTCTATCAAGACAAAGAGAAACTAGGAAATACTTGAATAGCCAAGCTACATGGTATTGAATACTAAGAGCGACGTTGGCAGCTGCAGTCTAGCCATTGAGTGAGGGGGATGGGCGTGGAGGCATGCCTAGAACACTAGCACTTGGGAGGCAGAGGCAGGAAGATGGTTACAAGTTCCTGGTCTATACAGTGAGTTCCGTGTCAGTAGGGCTGTGTAGTAGGAAGAAGAGGAGAGGTGTTCTGTTAATGATAAGAGTTGAGCCAGATTCTAGAGGGATAAAATATGAGATGGCGGAGCAGGGAGCAGTCGGTGCTTCAGGACCCAGAGAGCAAAAGCAGGGCCCAATGAGAACAGATCCTTTGGCCTGGCCGAGAGCTGGGTTCATCTGTGAGAGTGAGCATCAGAAGCAGCCATGAGAAAGCTACTGTCTACGGAGGATGGTGGCCCATGGGAGGGAGGTTATCCTTTCTCGGCAGGCCCCTTGAACACCTAAACCTCTCCATCACTAGCCCTCTCTGTGGTACGCACTCTCTAAACCAGGAGTCCTAGGTGCCCAGTAGCACCCCTGACCTTTAAGGCTTCACCAAACGGAGACAGCAGTGACCCTCAAGTTGCCTCTAAGGCATGCTTTGATCACTCCTCCTGCCACCAAAGGGTAGCCAAGTTGAAGTGAGACAGCCTCTCCTTGCTAGGGTCAGTGCAAACTCTTTTTTTTTCTATGTAACATCTGTTTTTAAAATATGACTGAGACCTTGACTTGAATCCGTTTAACTCAAAAAGGCAGCAAGAGAACATCTTGTTTTCATGAATGTCCAGGGCCCGTGTGTCAACAAATAAAAGATCGGTTTGTAGTATTCCGAGCGGTAAAGCTGCTTGTAAGATATCCTGCCACGGGGGTAAATTTCTTACAAGCTGTTCTTTTGCTGGAATTGGGAAGCAAAGCTTGAAAGCACTATGGACCAGCTTTGTTTCAACCAGAAAATCTCTTCTTGCCAGTGGGTGAGAAACATCCTTTAAACTGTCAGGTCATTGACTTGGATGGAAGAGAGGGCTGGCCTCTCTTTCCTGCATCTTACCCTAGTTGATATCTTAAATGGACTCCTCTTGTCTGCATAGATTCTAGCAGACAGCGTCCTGTTGGTCATTATTTTTGGATTCCTCAATAATGAATTATTATTTTTAGGACCTGGGTGGGAACGGAGGTGAAGACAGATCACCATCCTAAACAGTTGGCCTTCCTGACCACTTCTTTAGAGGAGAGGAATGGAAAGGATTTGTGCTTATTTGCGCTTAGAGGACCGTGCCTGGCATGTAACAGGTGTCAGTTTATGTTTGATAAAAGAATGTGAACTCTAGTGTCTATGTCCCCTTATGAGAGCCATCCTGTATACGGATGGATACCACCCATGTCTGAGAAGCAGCTAGCATCCAAAATTCATTCTGACACCGAAGAAACCTTTAGGCCCTTCCCACAGCTCATGCTCACAACAGCTTGTGGTTCTGTGTCTATCATTGCTGATCTCTGCCAGCAGTTGTAAGCTTGGGGTGGGGGCAGGCGGGGTAGCTACATTCACACCTCAAATCCACACTCTATTCTGGTGCGTATAGCTGCGATAAAACACCATGATAAAAGCAACCTGGGGAGGAAAGGCTTTACTTGGCTTATGCATCCCAGGTCAAAGTCTGGAAAGGAACTCAAGACAGGATCCTGGAGGCAGGAAGTAAAGCAGAAACGATGGAGAAATGCCTGCTAGCTTGCTCTCAGGCTCACTTTCAGCTACCTCCAAGGACCATCTGCCCAGGGCTGGCGCTGCCCACAGTGGGCTGGGCCCTCTCACATCAATAATTAGTTGAAACGATGCCCCAGAGACTTGACTGAGGCTAATCTCATGGAGGCATTTTCTAAACTGTGCTTCTCTCTTTCCAGATGGCTCTAGCTTGAGTTAAGTTGGAAAGAAAGAAAGAAAGAAAGAAAGAAAGAAAGAAAGAAAGAAAGAAAGAAAATTAGCCAGCATACCCCACAAAGTATCTGGTACACACGGCTGGCACTTCATAAATATTTATTGGCTGCCTTTTGCTGACACTTTCACCATGGTGACAATTAGACACCCACAACCACTCTTGATTATAGTTTGGTTCAAACACAATGAGGAAGACACTGGAGCTTATAATGCAACCTAGCTTGTAAAAACTTTTTGCATGGTGACATATCCATACTCATTTAACCAGACATTCCTTCCGTTACAAATGCCTGCTGAAAATCATGATGGGATGGGCCAGTCAAGCCTGTCTGTATTTTCTCAATGTAAACTTTTCAAGTTCTATCTGCCATCCAGACTATAATTAATGTTATAAGATAGCAGCAGTTTCAGAATGCTTAAAAAAACATTATTCATTATATTTGTGAGTGTTTTGCCCACATGGATGTATGTATGTGCACCGTGTGTGTTCAGTGCATGAGGAAGCAGATGAAGTCCCAAGATCCCATGAAACTAACATTACAAGCGGTGTTAGCCACCATGTGGGCTATGGAACCGAACAAGGGCCCTCTACAAGGGCAACCAGTGCTCCTAACTGCTGAGCCATCTCTTCAACCTCAGTTTCAGAGCTTTTTTTTAATCTCTTAGACAATTAACTCATTCCAGTAGAATTGATCTATGAAACTTTATCTCCATTATCAAGATATCCAGCTGGACAGTGGTGGAGCACGTCTTTAATCCCAGCATTTGGAAGGCAGAGGCAGGCGGATCTCTGAGTTTGAGGCCAGCCTGGTCTACAAAGAGAGTTCCAGGACAGGTTCCAAAGCTACCCCTGTCTTGGAAAAAGAAAGAAAGAAAGAGAGAGAGAGAGAGAGAGAGAGAGGGAGGGAGGGAGGGNNNAAGAAAGAAAGAAAGAAAGAAAGAAAGAAAGAAAGAAAGAAAAAGAAAGAAAGTAAGTCCTGGCCTGCCACCCTACCTGGTAAAGGCAGTCAGTAAGGTATTTTGGCAGCTGATGGGCACATGACTTAATGTCCGCGTCCACTTGTTCAGTGGTCACACTTCACCTTGAATGGGAACAGGGCGAGTTCATTCCTGCCATTTCAGTTTTGCTGTTTATGTAGACGGGGTTGACATTGGAGTGATTTGTGAGTTCTGGCATGTCCCAAGAGAAACGCTGGTTTGTTTACAAGAGGTGAAATTCCACAAGAGTTTTAATATTATTATTTGTGTATTTGAAAACATTCCCAAAGAAACAAATGTGGATGCAGGAAAAATATTGGGGGGAGAAAAGAAAAATAATACTCCAAATTCTGACCAATTCTATTTTAATAGGTCGAGCTGACTGCCAGCTGGCCACAGGGCTGACTACTTGTAATCTATACTTTTGGTAGGCCACATGTAGTTCTTGGAACTGTTTATATTAAGCTGCTGAAATTTAATTATTCTAAAATTGGCAGGACTCTCTTTGATTATTTAATACAGAATTGCTTAGTCATCTCTCTACATAGTGTGGACAGCTTTTGTTTAAGTGTGAATAATTGAAAAATGCAAATGAGGTCCCAAAAAGGTTTTAGGTCAGGTAGAAAAACAAGAAATGATATTTTAAAAAAATTTTTTTCAAGATCCTTTAGCAAGTGGTGGCCACATGTTTTAATCTGACAAGCAAGGTACCTGTCAAATTGAAGTCCTAAATTACAAGTCCCCTTTTCCTCTTTCCTTTGTGGATTTTGTCAGAAGCCAAACCTGCTATTGTGGTTTCATAGGTTCTGTAAAGCATGGTCTAGCAAGGGGATAGAAAAATCAAGAATCAGTCATGAGCAAAGAGCTTTCTCGTGCTCAGAGACAAATCTGGACGGTATTGCTGGGTGTCACAGACCCCCCTCCTCTTTTGGGTTGAATGTAGGTCTTGCCATCCTGAAAATTACTTACCTCTCAAACACAAAGCAGCTTCACAGCTAAGAGGAAACCAATAGGCACAATGGCATTCTTCCCTTTATTTTCAAGTCCAAGTGGTACCCAAGGTCTCCATTTGCTTCCTGGGAATGCCCATGGCAACCTCACACTCTTCTGGTGAAGATAGCAGTTCTGAGACCACTGGTAAGTCCTCTGTGGCCACTGGGTAGTGAAGCCTGGTCTGGGAATGGAAGTCTCATAAGCAAACATTCAGAACCGTGCCTTCTGTTTCTAATTACTGAGCATGGTTAGAGAGCGAAATCAGGCTACACTTTTTTTTTTCAGACTGATGGAAGCATTTAAATGAGCTCTCAATGTCAGTGTTTTCTAATTATGATGGAGGAGTGGCATTTCCAAAGGCCATGGAAATTTGAAGCTTTTCAGTTCAAGGCTGATTCTCTTCATTCCTTATAGATGTCTTTTTCCCCCCTTTGTATCCTCTTCCCTCTGATATAGATGTCTATCTACACCCGAAACTGGAATGCTCTTCGGTCTAGCACAAAGTTATTCCTCTACAGAGGAAAAACACCCAACTGTAATCAAAATATAAAACAGAGCTTCATTTGGCCACCAACATCAACCCCAAGTTCACTAGGCCTGGCCGTTACATTAGTCAACACCTTCGATGTTTGTCTGTGTACCAGTTAGCTTCAGTGAGTAAGCAATGCCCCGTGCTATATTACAGTCTAAGAAGCATGAGGTGAATGCTGAGTGGAGGAAAAGAAATTGGCTAAGAACTTAGAGGGGTACCGAAAGTTGTCCTCACCTGAAGGAAGCCCCCATCTTTCAGGGGAAATACACATGTACCCAGGAAGTCACATGTAAGCCATATACAAGCTGCCTGGTGGTAGGATTATGCTCCTGGATCAACTGTGGACTCAAGTCAATGAGCGTGCTGGTTGTTAGCAAGTCCCCGATGTGAGCCATTTCTTCTATAAAGCAAAGTCTAGACACTCCCCACTAACCAAGTAGTTGGACCTGCTGTTTGAGGGGGGTTCTTGTGGAAAGAAGACAGCACATTCCAATTCATTTCATCTGCCAGTTTGTATGTTTGACTTACGTAACGATTGCATCCAAAAGGCTTAGCGGATCGTGTCTGTTGGTTTGGTTTCGGTGCTTTTCATTGCAGATTATAAATTTCACAGAGACAGTTTCTAACTGGGTTCATAAATTGCAGGGGTGCATTTGACGATGAAGACAAACAGAAGTTTAAACATGTACTAAGGAACAATTAATATGATGTGATTAATATACGACCAGCCCTTCACAGAAGTAGTGCCCTAAACAAAACGCCTCTAGGTCATACCTTGGAGTTGTTCCTGGTAGCATGAACATGTATCTTGTCGTCCCTGTTCTTTCAGTCTCCGAATCTGATTTGATCACCAAACTTATGTGTTATGGAATGAGCCAAGCACCAAGAGCAGACATGTGTAAGTAAGTCAGTGAGTAAAATGATCATATATCACATATGGCGGCTCAGAACCTTCTGATCTTCATTTCCAAATAAACCTCTCTGGGACCTTGTCCCTCAGTGTGAAGAGTGATCTTTATCTGGGCAATGCCCTAGCCTCTTTTGAAAGTGACAGTCATATTGCTTTCTCACTTGCAAGTACCTTATCAAGCAACACTGCCCCACCCCAAAGACTGCCCACAGGACTACAGAGAGGGCGCCGATGGGCAAATCTGGATAATATTTTCTGCTCCACATTTCATTAATTCTTACATATATGTGCAAATGTGTCACTGTGTGCATGTGTGTGTGGAGGCCAGAGACAACCTCGGGTGTCATTTTTCTGGAGCCTTCTACCTTGGTGTTTTTGAGGCAGAGTCTCCCACTGGGATCTGGGTCCTACTGATCAGGCTAAACTGGCTGGCCAGAAGCCCCTGATCCTAAGCAGTGGGGTTATATATGATTGACCATTGACCTTTAAAAATAAACAAATAATAAAGCAAAACTCAAGTGCTCGTGGAGTAAGTTATCTCTCAGCTTCATTTTCTGTTCTATTCTGTTTGTCTATTTCAAGACAGGGTCTCACTATGTATCCCTGAATGTAGGAACTCACTCTGTATATCAGGCTGGCCTCAAACTCACAGAGATGTGCCTACCTCTGCCTCCAAAGTGCTGGGATTAAAGTGTGTGTCAATAGCGTCAATAGCCTGGCTTCATTTTCTGAATTTTTGTGCAGCCTCTAAACATAAGTGATTTCTGGGCGCTTGAAATGGGACTAGTGAAGCTGAGGAACTTAATTCTCAATTTCAACGAATTTTAGTTTATTTACATTTAAATTAACTGACTGGACAACACAGATTTACATGGCTAAAAATCTTTTGACTTCAACTTTACACAAATGGTCATATTACCTTGTATTGGTTATTTTTCTCATTCTTATGGCGAAAGCCACTTACATAAGGAAGAGTTTATTTGGACTCAGTGTAAGAAGGAATGTCAACTATCATCATTACAGGGAAGTCATGAAGGAACAGATGACAGATCACATGGTGTCTGTAGTCAGGAAGTGGAGTGGTCTGCAGTGGGGCTGCCTATCAAACCTCCAGACCCACCCCTGTGACTGTGCCCTCCAGCAAGGCTCCACCCCTAAAGGTTCCACTGCTTCCCAAGACAGCACTACCAGCTGGGGAGAAGAGTTCAGATGCATGAGCCTGTGGGGGGCATTTCCCCTCCAAATCACAGCTCACTTCTACCCTGTTCTTTTCAGGGATGCACGTTCACATGGCAGTAGTATTTCACGCTCTCAGCTGCAAGCACATAATTCCTGAGAATCCTTGGAGAATTCTACTGGTGCCAGCTCTCACTTGCCATCTGAATTATGTGTATGAATTACGTCTGATAATTGTGTCTATGCTTCAGTTAGTGACATATACACTGAGAGAGTACATTCAGACCCTTTTCTCCTTTTAAGCAAATCTACATATTAATTTAAATCATATGGATAGAGAACCATTATCTTTGCCTTAGGGCTCATCTCTGACACTGACTTTGTTTTCTGGAATCCAAGAAAGTATCAGTATCCATGTGCTGAGTCTTATTTGGTATTAACCTGTAACTTTAGTCTAACTCTCCTTGAGTATATTAAGGAAAAACAACTCAACTTTTAAGCAAGGGACAGAAGCATGGTTTTCTGTGCTTTCTCTTCTTCTCTTCATTCTAAGCAATGTTCAGGTTGCTCTAAGTATTAGTCCATTATCAGCCCTGGTTTCCTACTTCTGTGCCGTGGTTCAGAAGCTAAGGCCAAAGCTACCTAATTCTCCATGTTGTTTCTTGAAACGGGGATGGACGTCCTCTCTGTACTTGAGCAGATCAAATAATGGTAATCTCAGAATTTTTAGAAACGTAGAAAGCATCCGAATGAAGGTGGTGCTGTTCATGGTGACACTTCATGATGTCACTTGGAGCCATTAACCGTGTTGTCCTTCCAAGGGGTGGGGGGGATACAAACAGGTTTACTATACAACCCCACATTGGTCGACTTCCAGAAGGTGAAAGAGGGGTCTCAGAAACATTCTCATGAGTAGTGTGATGGCCATCGAGTCTCCTGCTTCACAGATGGGGAAAGGTACTTCGAGTGGACGGAGCAGCAAGAAAGAGGGGAAACCAGGCCATAGCCTGCTAACCTTCTCAGAGAGGGCTTTGTGCACTGAAGCCCAGTGGTTAGAGAGAAGACACAAAACGAGGAAGCAAGACTCCTCGGCCTTGCTCTTTTAATCCTTCCAGCCTTGGTGCGGGTCTTGAGACATGTGTTCTGGTGATGACTATTTCTCAAGTAGCATGGATTTTTGGAAAAAGACAGTAAAGGGTTGAGCTGAAGTTAAGTCCAAACTGTTCATTACAACCCATTTGTTTATTTGGCTTTTAAGTCCCCAAAGATCGATTCAGTTTGGAAAAGAGCAAAGCAAGTTGATGAATTGCTTTTTTAAAAAACAAAAACAAAGCTTCATTTTCTAAAGTCATAAAAAAAATGCTGCAGTTTTAGGACGGAACTATGGCAAATGTGCATTTACATTGCTTTAGAGATTCATATGTAATCTAGTACCAAGGTCTTGGATTCATTTTTTAAACGCTACAGTTAATAAAGTGCAAAGAGATGAATTGCATATAGGAATATAATTCCTATACTCAAAATAATAAATATCTAGTATAAAAATGCATGGACACAAACAAGGTGCTATTTCTGAGTGCCTACCATGGCCCAATCATGAAGGGCTTGTTTTTATGCAACTATTTCTATTCTTAAGTGGCCTCAGGGATGAAAACACACATGAAAAGTAAAATATCAATAAAGCAAAGAATGCTCCTTAAATAAAATAATTGATGAGCTATAGAAATTGTGAAATTATCAATTGTCAAAATGAGTTATGGTTCCAAGAGGGAGTGCTCCTTTTAATGAAGGTCTTCAATTGGGCAATTATGGAGGAGATGATTATTTGAGTCGGGACCTGATGACTGCATAGAATCTGGAGAGTGAAGAGAGAAAAGGTACTCATTCCAGATGGGTGGGATAGAATAAATAAAACACAGTATGAGAAAATTGTAAAGCACATTTGAAAACTAGTCAGATATATATAATATATGTGTTTTTTTAATTTCTGATGACATGGCACTATCAGCTTGAAAGGAGAATTAGTGATTTCTAAATCATAAGATTTTTAAAAAGAACCCATTTTGTATTTAAAGTTTTTATACTTAGAGGAAATACAGGATATGCCATGCTTAGCTCCTCTTCTCTACCAGATAAGAATCCGGAATAAAGGAATAAAGCCACAGCAGTCTGTGGAGTAGCTTGAGTCTTTGAATGTCATCTGGTCCAACTATCTCACTTACAGAGAAGAAAATCTCAGAGGGTTATGTTGTATTGTCTTGTCTTCCCGGTCTCCTAATTTCAGAGTAGAGGCTCATACAGGGGGACAGCTAAGTAGCTGAAGTGAGTAAAGATACTGCGGAGAACACGATGGGGAATCTACTGGGATGCTTTGTACCCAGAGATCACCCAGTGTCTTCCTGATGAAGAAAAGCATCACTGAGTTGCAGCACAGAACAGCTGATATTAAAACAAGTCTTTTCGATATTAAAACAAAATATGCCCCCCAACTCTCTTGCATGAAGCCCTGTATTCTGAGAACAAAAGTCGGTGACGGGTATGACCCAGTGTTGAAGCAGACAGTGCACCTGACTATTAGTCTGTGTTCTTCTGCTGTAACAAAATGCCTGAGGTTGAACATTTATAAATAAGGAGGGGACTTCTGCTCAGTCATTCTTGTGGAGACATTATGGTGGATGGCATCACAATGGCCAGAGTGCCTGAAAGTAGAGATCCTCCCCATGGCAGAAACCAGAGATCAGGAAGGTACCTATCACACTCTTATCCACTCAGGTGTGAGAACTGCCAGGGTCCTTTGAGAACGGCTTTAGTTCTTTTCCAACTTCGGGGTCTCAGGGACTGTCTAACCTTCTACTAAGGTCCCCCTCTTAAATGTCTCACCATCTCCTAATGTCACCATATCAGGGGCCAAACTTCTATCAAATCACAGCAGATAGAGCCAGACAGAAGCTTGAAGAAATACGAGGCTGAGAGAAATGTAAAGAAATACAGCATCCAGGAAGGCAAACACTTCTTTGCATTATTGTTGCATTCTAGTGATCCAATCTTGAGTACACCACAGTACAGGCATGTAAATTATTTCTTAAACATTGTTTATAAAAGTAATTTGGAGGGCTTAATTGGATGCAAAGCTAGTTTAGGGGTTAGAGATGGCTTAACACCTAAGAGTGCTTGCTGCTCTTGTGGAACACTTGAGTTTGGTTCCCAGCGCCCACCTTGCAAATGTCTGTAATCCAATATCCTCTTCTGGCCTTTTCCAGTATTTACACTCAAGTGCACCTACCCACACACAGACAAACACTCATACACATTTGATGCATGATTAATAAAAAAAAAACTCAGGGTCAGAAATTGGGGTTCAACCTGAAGATCCAAAAACAGCCAGCTACTGGCTCTTACCTCAACCTCAGACTGAAATGGCGATCCTGCCTCCTGGAATCTCAGAATGAGATTATGTCTGAGAGTTGTCTCTCCCCTCCCCCCATTTTATATTCCTCTCTAGGGCTGGGATTAAAGGCATAAACCACTGGTGTTAAAGGCATGCACCACCCGATTTCTATGGCAACTAGGGTTAAAAGTCCATGTCATTGTGGCTACTGACACTAAAGATGTGTATTCTCATAATCTGGTCTGTAAGGCTGACCAGTGGACTGTTTTACTCTCAGATCTTCAGGTAGTCTTTATTTACTAAAATACAATTGAAATGCCACTGTACACATTTAATTATTTTTTAATTAAAAACAAAATAAATCTTTAAAAGATTAGTTTAAAAAGAGCTTATCTAATGATGAGCTTAAGTGTTGGAAGACCAGAATTTCTTGAGATGGTAGAGAGATGTTTACACTGAAGACAAGGCCATAGCAAGCTAGACAGAACAGATGCGTGATAAGGAAAGTGTGGTATTAGAGCAGAAACTTAAGATATCAAAGATATGACACTTTAAGATATATACCATGGTGTCAAATACCTTACTATTCCATAACAATCCATACAAAGCACCATTAAGAGCTTCTTTGTGACTTGCTAACTTTCTGATTTAAGTGGATGTAAGGGCAGCTTTAAAGGCTATTCTGATCTCACCACTACAGTCCAATAATTAAACTGGAGAACTCTGACAGATGTCATCTCTGAACTGGTCAGAGACACTCCTAATCATTCTTTGAAATGAAAAGCGACTACCAGACTAGCTCAAGAACAATATCATGATTGAGTACATAGTTTGACAATATATATAATGGGGAGGTTATAGCAGCTGCCTCATAAACTGTCTGTTTTAACATAGCAGAGCTATACGGTTATGGAAAGACTTGGAAGAAGTTGAACGTAGTGGTGCGTGCCTGTAGTCCCAGCACTTGGAGGGTTAAGGCAAAGAGCCATTCGGGTCATGTTGGGCTACACAGGACGTCTGAGGGTCTGAGCTACGTGAGACTGTTTCAGAAAAATGAAGAGACACAGAAGAAAGGTAAATTCTTATTGTTAGTGAAAGAAGCCAGTCTGAAGAGGCCATCCATCCAGGGAGTGATTCTGAGAATATGACATTCGGGAAAAGCCAAGGTTCATTTCCTATGGTTGGTGTAACAGAAACCCCGGTGTGGGAGGTCTGAGGTCTGAAGTCAAATGGTAGGCAGGCCGTGTTCTCTCGAAAAACAGGAAGAAGGATTTGTGTCATTCCTTACTCTTCCCCTTCTCATAGTGTTCTCTCTGTCTTCAAATTATCTTTCCTTTGTATATGTTTCCTTTTGTCCCTAATTTTCTTTCTTTTAAATAAGGACTCCCTTGTATTAGAACAGGGTCTGTCTTAATCACCTTACCTTAACTACACCTGCAAAGACCCTATTCCAAATAAGGACATATTTCAATGTACTGGAGACTAGAACTTTAACATTCTCTTTGTGTATCTGTCTCTAGCTGTCTGTCTGCTCTCTCTCTCTCTCTCTCTCTCTCTCT
>LOEQ01000685.1:162765-193574 GCA_001685075.1 Bramus lutescens | reverse complement strand
GACTTAGCTTTCCATTGGATTCCATTGTTCCATGGGAACAAAAGGAAATCATCCCAGATGTTGAATGACAGTAGAGTAACTTAGCCTAAAGTAGAGTGGTTCCAAGAGTCGGGACTATGGATGCATTTGTCCATTCCCAGCATGTTGTTATCAGGCATCTCATCTGTTCTAAGCTGGGTCTGGGTTCCAAGGAAAGGATGGAACAGCAGAGTGCAGAATTAGGAAGAGCATGGGGTGTGTGCTCAACATATATAAAACCAAAAGATAAACAGAAAACTGTGGTTTTTGTCACCTCAAACGTAATATGTACCCTCATACTGGTTTGTTCACTAAAGCTGGCATAGGACCTTGGTATACATCACCCCTAAACCCCTGTGCAGAAAAGAATATCCCAGAACAAAAAAGAGTCTATTGGTTTTCCTTACCCACTAAGACTTTCCAAGTAAAATATCTTGTTTTAGTTTGGTCTTACTGACTTTGGTTAAAAGATATAATTCTGATTTTCAGTGATAAATAATTAAAAACTTATATTCTCATTGAATGTCACAACCACAAATGAAGCTAAGCCAGGTTTCCAGGCATTTTTATTCCTTAGGAAAAGCATTTTTAAATGATCATTTCACAAGCCAGCCGCAAGGCTAGAGGGATGGTACTTGCTGCTTGATTCTAAAGACTGGAGTTTCCAGCACCCATGTCCAGCAGATTACCAAAGCCAGTAGCTCTGGCTCCAAGGGATCTGACACCCTCTCCTGGCCTGTGTGGTACCCACACACACCCTCACACAGACATATGTACACAGATGTACACACACAAGTAAGATAACATTGAAATAAATTAAAAGCTAACTGCACATTTTGTACCGTGTTGTCTTTCTCGCTCCTGGACTGCCATGGCCGCCCAGAAACTCTGCCATACACATACCTTCCATTGTATCCAGCTTTCCCGTAACATAGACTCTAAGCTGACATTATCCGAAGTGCTCTTCACTTGGTCACACCTGTGACTCTATGAAGCTTTCTGTGCTGGTGGTCCTTGTCCGTCGCTTGGCCTTCTCGCTTTATCTTTTTGTGACGAGGCCTTTAGAATTACTAAAAAGGAGACACCTCATTCAGCATATAGGCCTGTAAGCCCAGCTACCTGGGATCCTGAAGCGGAAACATTGTGAGTTCAAGACCGGCATGGGCAGCTTAGTAAGATCCTGTTTCGAAATAAAAGTGCAACAAGGACTGGCTGGCTATGTACTTCAGGGTGGAGAACTTGACCAGCACCCTCAAGGTTCTAGGTTCAAGACCCAGAACCACAGAAATAGATGAAGGAATGAATGAATTAATGAAATGTTATAATAAATACATATATGCATATACAGAGAGTATCTATGAGGTGCAAAGTCCTATACAGAACTGTAGAGACCAGCAGTCACCTGTAGGTAGAGAGCCAGGAGTCATAAAGCTTGTACCTCGGGTGGAGTAGAGAGCTCTTAGCCAAAAGCAGAAGAAAGACATTGCAATTGGCAGAAAGGAGTCTGTGCATCATCCGAGAAAATCCTGAATGGATTGTTTCTAAGCAAAAGACATTATCTGTACACATTTCAAGTTCAATTACTGTTTAGTTAATTACCTATTTGACCAAATGAATAAGTAAATCAATACAAATTTTCTTTTGCTTCTTTTATTCTCCACTAGCCTCGTGGGAATAAACAGTTACTCAGCCCTGTTTTGCCGCTTTTTCTCTTTCTGGGTTTTACTCCACACCTCCCAACACTGCCGGCATCTCTGGCTTCCTCAGGGCACCTCCTTGTATCTGCTGCAGGTCATTGTCTTCTGTGCTCATCGTCACAGAACTGGAGCTCCTGCTTCTGTATCTCTTCCTCTTCTTCCTCCTGGACTCCCTGTGCTGACTGTGGATGCACGGGCATTCGTATCGCTGAGAAATGCAGACATCAGGGAAGGACCAATCCATTTTCAGGGTCAACTCCTTCCTACTCAAGTACAGAGACGCTCTGGGCCTTTAAGATGTAGCCAGTGAATATGGGCCAATAATAACACCTAAGTAGACCTAGCTGAAAAGCATAGGCAGATATAAATAAGATAAGAAGAAAATATATATGCTCTATATAAACAAAAAGGCACCACGAGGCATCATGATCAAAGAGGCCAAGCTTAGCAGTAATAGTTATGGGGTTTGGCACTAGGATCCTTGGTGCCAATCCTAGGCTTGCCCTTTATGGGCTGCCCATTGTTAAGATGAGCAATCTTTCAAATTTTCTGCTTGTCCCTGTGTAAATTGAAGACAATGAAAGTATACACTTCATAGATCTTTATAGCATGAGAAGAGATAATACACGAAAGCACTGACAGAGATCTTAGCATTTTGCTTCAGCAGACATCACTCTTAGTCATTAGTGGTTCATTTGATTCTCTGAACACACGCACGTAACAAAACCAAAATTAAAGCTGTAATTGTTTTTTAATCGGTATTTTGTTCTGTACATCTCAGAGAATCGCAAGCATCCTAAGCTAGAAAGCTGGAGTTTGCTACTTCGTGACAGCTGTGCCAAGTGGGTATGATGGGGGTGACAAGGTTCCATCAGGCAGAAGAGGTAGCGTGAGTTCACGTGGAGCGGTTCTTTCCCACCTAGCGGGCAGGACTCTGAACTTCCATGTGCCTCCTGAGAACCAACCTGCAGTGCTATCTCTGTCTGTGCAGAGATCTCTGGTGGCCTCACGTTGTCCACGCCAGGTCCCCTGGCCTCCAAGTCATGATCCCAGCAAACGCTTTCCGCACCCAGTGCCGGCTCCTCTTTCCATCAGAAGAAAGGCCTCCATTGTAGGCTCGTTATCAGATTCCGAGACTCTGAGACATAAATAAGGGAAAGAAAACATGTTAGCTGTTTTCATCATTCATACATTTTTATGGGCTTCTGAAATATTTCAGTGATTAGACATTTGAAAGTAAATATTTTTACTGCTCTAGGAAAACAAGCAATTTTAAAAAATCCATTTGATCCACAAAAATTCCCTTCTAGAACATATCATTGACATTTTTTCCCATGATTTAATACCAAGGCCAATCAACAATTAAACTACAGACAAATACATAAAAACACTTATTCAGAATGTTTAGATCGCGACCTTGAGTCTCAAGTACAAGTCTTTAAAAATACATTTTAAAATGTCTGAACAGAACATTATTTTCCATTAGGAAATTAAACGAAACATTCTTTTGAAACTTTATAAATCATTAACATAGTTACATTTGCCAAAATTGTTCTCTTAGAAGATTGATTATTCCAGAAAGAAGGGGGTGGAGGAAGGCTAGTCTTTGGTATCAAATTTTGTTTCTGTTAAACAAATTTTGTTTCTGTTCTATTAAAAGTTCTTTTAATAATTAGATTGAAAGCTACTTTTAAAATGTTGCTGTAGCATTTTAAGCACATGTTTTATGATTTATTTTTGTTTGTGTGCTATGTTCGTGTGTGTATGACACACATGTGTACTGAGGGAGAGGAGGGCCCTCTGAGGCCAGAAGAGGATTTTGCATCCCCCAGAGCTGAAGGTATGTGAGGTTATGAGCCACCCAGCTAGGCTTCTGGGAAGAAAACCGAGGTACTCTGAAAAAGCAGGAAGCTGAGCCATCTTAACCATTAAGCCATCTCTCCATTCTCTCTTTATGCATATTTGAGAGCGTTCAGTTTCAGTCCAGTTTGAGTGTTGGGAAATGGAGAAACGAGGTGACTTCCAGTGGCCGAGCTTTGAGCGCGATCTCTCCCCTTCAGGCTTGTGCGTCTGGCTGGCAGAACCGTTTGGAAACGTAGAACCTTTTTGGACAGGGGGCCTAGCAGGCAGAAGTAGAGACATGGGACCGGCCCTGAGAATTACAGACCAGCTCCCCATCTTGGCTTCCTGACCCCGTGAGACGAGCGGGCAGCGAGTGTGAGGGTGACGGTGTCGCAGGATCTGATTCCACCATTGCGCCTTTCCCACCACGGTGGCTTGAATTCCCTAAACCCCGAGCCAGAATGAACCTTCTTCTCTTACGTTACATCTGCCAGGCACTCTGTATCTCGCCACAAAGTTCACTCGCTCATGCAGCATTCCCTTCCTTCATTCCTCTCCTCTTTTTCTAGATTGACAGTATCTTTACTCCTGTCAATTCCTAGGTTAAGTGACCCGTCTAAACCAGTTGACTCGAACCTAGTAATTCTTCTGGACCTGAGAGTACCCTACCCTGTAGCTCAGTGGGGCATCAGGAAGTGGCTCTACCTAAACTGTAACACCAGAACTCTTGGTACAAAGGAACTGCCATGCTGGTCTATAATTTTATTCCCATCTGAAAAACTATCTGGCATATATGATAGTCAGAAGTCCTTAAAAACACTAGTGAATTTTTCTTTAAGTTTCTATATATGATGCTTATAAAGAACCAGGTATGGGTTATCTAGGGGGAGACAGGATGATGTGGTGTTTAGGTATTCTGGTGCTGGTAGCTACTACTATTATCTTGAAAAGCTATGCCAATGTCTCTCACTCCTCTTTAACAGTGAGAGGGAATAATGAAATCTCTCACAGTCACGACAGGCTTATATATCCATGTGGAGAAATCAACACAATGACCGATGCAGAGGTTCAGCGTTACTCAGATTATATCGTTGCTTTGATACAAAGTAGAGTTTTTCAGAATTTGAATGTTGTGGCTTTGCTAACTACATCCTCACAGCAAAACTTCTTTCTCTTAGTAATCTCGATATCCAGTGTGCTGTGTCTGCGGGGGTGGAAAGAACTAAGCCTTTTAGTTGTCCGTGTCTAAGCTTGCTATACTAGGATTTCCAAATCATGCATTCGTGATACATACTTTATTTTCATTGTAATAACCATCACATCGCTCAGAAAGTCACTTTAAGAATTCAGTTCAGCCAAAATTGTGGAAATAAGCATTAACCCATAATTTCATTTAATTTTTGGAGAAAGGAAGCTGTCATTTGTTCACAATCAACCATGGGCCAGGTTCTGGATCACAGACCTCAGAGACATTGTCTCTGCTGATTGTCAGAGCAACCCTAGATTTCACACCATGTTCTCTGGGTCTGAAAGTTTAAATAACGTTTGCACGTCATTGATCAGGGGTGCAGCTCTGCCTGCCCACCGCAAAGTTTAGGAACTTCCTCTATAGCAAAGGTGGCAGTGGACATTTTCACGTTTTGACTGATGAGCTGAGCTAAAGGTCTGTGGGCGCTCCTTCATCGCCAAATAACTTCTCCCAATGGGGAAATCTTCCAGCACGCGTGTGTGCTCACAGGCTGGAGGAACTGCTCTTCACGGTCCCTGGGATAAACTGCTGACCTGTAGAGACTCAGCAATTGTGCTCCTCGCCCTCAAAAGACAAAAACCTCCTGTGTGATTACCGTGTCGCAGAAAACGGAAACCGAGGAGGGTAGCTTTCATCCCTTAGGCTAACCAAGGCTGTTGGCTGTCTTAGACCACTGACTTTTCCCCCGAGTTGACAGCATTCAGAGGAGATTCTGTCACGTCACTCACAAAAGCCTTAGGCTGTCCTTGTAGGGGACCACAGATCACTTGGAGACTGTGGCAAACCTATGGACTTTGCTCCAAGAGAAATGCATATGCGCACCCCCAAATCATGGCAGCTTACTTTTTCTGGTCCCGTGGATCTCTATCCACAGACCTCCTGGCCCTATCATCTCAAGGCTAAGAATCTATAATCTAGGGAGTTTGGGCAAAAACTTCAATTTGCATATGAAAAAACTTTAAGAGTTTAAGGACTGCCCGCTCCCCCAGATCTCTCCTATCTAAGCTGTGGTGAGCCTGATTACACAGTATGGATAGCTGATGGCACCTTGATTTTTATGTCTGTAAAAGGCTGCTGCTCAGGAAAATGGGGCACACTTTGGGGAAGAATTTACATTAAGAATTTACTCTATTTCATTTAGATTTTTTACATTTAAAGGCAACTTATGGATAATATTTCTAAATAAAATTATATTAGGTCATATTGTAATGAGCAAAAAAATTTAAGGTAAGGTAGGTGCTGGATTAATGGCTCAGTGATTAAAATGACTTGGTTCAGTTCCCAACATGCATATCAGGTGGCTCACAGTCACCCATAAGTCCAGTTCCAGTGGTTCTGACGCCCTCTTCTGGCCGCCATAGGCATTGCATGCTTGCAGTGTTCACATAGACAAGCAGACACACACACAAATAAATACATAATTTTGTTAAGGTGAGAGGATAGGCCAAATGGGAGCAACCAGCTTCAGGAAACTGGGACTCAAGGTTGAATGAAGAGGAGGTGAAAGGAGCAGAGTTTGCAGCTGGAACTCTCTTTTCTCCGATTTTGAAGTCTGTTGCTTGGCATGATTTCTTTAAATAGCCCTCCGCGGTAGAACTAGGTTGTCAGAGTCTCTGTCCTTAAAGTTTCACAGTAACAAGTCAAACACACCAAGGGGCTTGTTTCTCTAAGCACGTAAAAGGTGACAGCTAATTGGATCCTCCACCAATAAATTTGTCCTTCCCCTCTGCTGTTACTGTTGCTGAAGGAGGGCAGAGCTAATGTGAGAAAGAAACAGATGCCATCCAGAGGGCAGGAATATAGCTATGTGGACTCAGGTTCAAATCCTGGTAAGGCAGTCAAGTTCAAGTCCACCTGTCCTCCACGACGCCAAGTTATCACCTAGAAAACAATCTCCCGATAGTCTCCTGCCAACACTGCGCCTGACATAGAGTTCACAGCCAGCATTTGCTCATACTGTTTTCTTCATAGACTAAGTTAATATCTCCCAGGAAGCTCAACCTATTGACAGCTGCCCTCTGGGGTATCACTGAATCAGAAATTGCCCCTGTGTTGTTAGCCTAATATCTAATTGCTACTTGGATCAATTCCACATTAGCCTGCTTGAAAGCAGTTAGAGAACCATATTGAAGGAAAGTGTACCTTTTTGTTAAGAGTATTTACGGTTTTCAGTGGTTTGAAGTTAAAGCAATAGTAAAAGGTAGTGTGGTCCCTAACACATTAGAATTTATCTCCGGTAAATGAATCTTTATGTTTATTTTCATTGTATGTTTCAAATACTTTTGCCTTATGAAACCACAATTTTTCTTTGTCACATTATATAATCTGTGGCTTCAATACTATCAAAACAACGATTAAGTTTCCCAGCAGCAACTATATATATGTGTGTGTGTGTGTGTGTGTGTGTGTGTATCTGTATATATAGCACACATATATACTAATAATAAAAGTTATGAGTCTGATTTTTACAAAAGAATTTTGAATCATTTTATTCCAAATAACTGTTTTTGCCTATTTTAATCATGAAAAAGTTGACATACACAAAATATGATACGCTACAGATAGAGGGGTCCTAATTCATTATAATGCACAGCCCTATGCGCTCCTAGCTCTTCAGCGCTAGCACATTTGCAATGCCCTGAGTGCCCTGAAGGCTCCTCTCCAAGGCCTTCTTTGACTGCTCTGCTTAGGTATGTAGCCAGCGTTCTGAATAATCCATTAAGTTAAAGCACGGTTCCGAATGAGGTCACTCGACTTCGGGTAATGACTTTGAGAGAGCCTTGTTGTGAGGCATTCACAAAGATTACCTCTAGACTCTCAGGTGAAGATGGTAATGACTGCCCACTTGCTCAAGAGGGTTTGGAGATTTGCCTTTCTGAAGTCAAAGGAGCAAAGGATTCACATGTTATCTCCTGCTAGGAACATCAGTGAAGGATGCAGGCCTATGAACCAAAAATTCTCATCCAAAGGCAGAAAAAAAAGGAACAAAGACTATCAAGTTCTCTTTTTTTTCTTTTCTTTTCTCTTATCGGTTTTGTTGTTGCTTTTTTCCTTGACTATCAAGTTTTTATATCAAGTCTGTCACTTTGAATTTTTCTCACCCACCAGTCCGTCTGAGAGATCCGCATTTGTTACCACCATTTGGCCAGGTGGACCTAGCAGGCCGGAATGATTGTAGAATATTCTAGAATGTGCACTAGAGGAACTCTCACTCAATTGTTTGGGAGTGTTCTAGTGAGGTCCTTGATCTTATCGTCTCTCAGGTCCAGAACAGTGCTGTAAGACACTACCCTGGGGCTTGAAACCCTCGTGAGCTGGGAGGATGAAGCCCTGTAAGTAGCTTCCCATTCATCTGGGAAGAAGGTGACAGAGCCATGAGCCGGCTTCATGAGTAACACCAGATCCCCATTCTGGCTGTCTGTGCCATGAACGGTGTTCTTGGGCAGTCTTAGAGATGTGCTTTAACTTGTCATAACTCTGCATTAATTCAGACACCTCTGGTTTTGAATTCTTAATTATTTATAGCAGGCTTAGGAAAAGTATAACTCGGAACTATATGTAAATAAAGGATTTGATTAACATGCGAAATATGTAAGCTGCATTCCAAGGCTCTGTTTTTAAACATCAGAGAACACGTCCTTGTAAACGGTTTAAAATAAGTCTAGAAACATTCGCTTTTATTGGAAAGCTACTTTCCTGATCAGAAGTCGTTTTTCCTTTGTTCATTTCTTTCAGTACATGCCTGATTCTTCTGTTATTCTGGTAAAAGCTGCCAGATATGCCTGTGTATTTTTCAAGGCCATATTTCTGTTAAAATGTCTCTTCATTTACACTGGCCTCTTCTTCCAGCAAGTCTAGATTAGTGTGATCTCTGCTATTACATTTAAGGTAATAATTACTACTTAGTATGGAATAACCAAGTTTAAAATAGGGGAGTCTAGTGTTCAACTCAGTCCCTCCCTCCCTTCCATACAGTTCCTTTGTTGGAATAAACCTCTTGGTAAAGTACACCTCAGCCCCTATAAATAGCAGCGTAAGCCTGCCCATTCAGGACAGTCTCCAGAGAGTGCGTTTTAAACCCACGTTGTTTAGAATAGGAAACATTTCTGGTGCTCATATTTTCCACTGTGGATGACACGGATTGCCCCATGTCACACACCTTCCCTGGCTCCCAGCTTCCTGTGCCCCTTAGGAATCTAACTAGGAGATTCTAGGGGATCACTCAATATGTGGTTCTGATTTTTCTATGGGTGCCTTGGGAATTTTGCGGACATCTTGGGGCTCTACAAATGAAGCCTTTGAGAACTCAGAGAGCAGAATTTTCCTCTGGGTGACAAAGGAGGCCTTTCTTTCTAGAGATGGCCGCTCAGGTGTGCCTGCTTAGAGTAACCGCAGTCAGCTCCACAGTAGACTCCCACAGGAAACCTCGTGCCATTGGCAGGCCTCTCCGGGGGAACTCGGGAGACTAATAAGGACAATAAATGGGCAGGAAGTGAGTGAGCACACAGGCAGCATGAAACAAGAGGTTATCATGCCGGTTCCAAGAGCGGGGGGCATCGTCAGGTCGAATTATGCGGCACCTTTCCCAAGGCACTATTGGCAGCTCAAGTAGCTGGGAGCCTCTGCCCACGCCCACTCCTTCCTTGAACGGTTTACTCTGTCCCTGTATTCAGAGCTGTTGTGTAAACCTTTATTTTTTTTAAGTGGGGGCCTCTTGGGGAGATGTAATGTCTCCTCTTTATTTCTCTTTCCTTGATGAATAAGAAAAGAACTACTGTTGATGGGACCCAGCTTTTGTTTTGTTTTATTTTGTTTCTCATTTTTAATGATGCTATAGACAAAGATGACATAAGCTTCTAATAGCCCTCAACCCTCCTGTCTTACCATGAAAGCTACCCATACCAATTAAAGGTATTTTCTTTGAGCCAGTATCTGCATGGCATATCCTGGCTACTCAGGGAATGCCATCACTACTGCTGCTCGGTGCCTCCTGAATGGAACAAAATGATTTTGTAAAATTAAAGACTGCAGCAGAGTGGGAAGTCCCAAACCTTTTAACTTTTAAGCACCTCACATCACGGGCACCGAGATAACAATGGCCTCACTGCAGCACTGTGGCAGAACTGAATTAAGGAGGATAAGGGGCCGGAGCCCGTGAGAACCGCCTCAGGATTACCCATAAGAGCTGGTTCTGGTGCTCTGCTGGTTATCCGTTCAGAAATGAACACATTTGTGCTTGCAGTCTGAGAAGGGGCTGAAGGTGCAAATCTTTGGACAAAGACTTAGGAAACTACCAAACCAAAGAGCGACCAGCTCTTTGTATAGTTCATAGCCTTAAGCATAGAACTCATGTTCTCCCACTCTTACTAACTTTTAAGTTACCATGCATAACTCCAGCTCCAAGGGATCTGACGCCCTCTTCTGGCCTCTGTAAGTAACTGCACTCACACATACGCACATACCCCCACACAGACATACATGTATACACATAACTAAAATGTGTTTTATATATATGTGAAATATATGAAAATAACCTATAGATCAAGGATGACAGAAAGGAGAGTAGATATAGCTTTAGGAGATCATTTACACAGTTGACATCTTTTTAGGTGGCTGATGATGTGGAAAAAAAACTACCCAAAGTGTAAATGATACCATATGACCCCACTATTTCTCCCCAGGGCTTACACCCAAAGAACATCATACCATCCCGTAGACATATCTGAACACCAGTGTTCATTGCTGCTTGATTTTCTACAGCAAAGAATTGGAAAGAACCTAATTGTCCATCAACAGATGAATGGCTAATAAAAGCTATATATACTCTGCAATACTATCCAGCTCTCAAGAAAAATGAAATCACCAAACTTGCAGGAAAATGGATGGAATTAGAACGTTATATTATAGAGGTCACACAATCTCAGGAGGGGAAATGCAGGTTCTCCCTCATATGTGGAATCTAGCCAATACATGTTCATATGTAAACAAATCACACGTGGGTACAGAATTAGCATGAAGACAAGATAACAAGAAAGGCTAAATACCAGGGATGAGGAAGGGCTGAACACAGGTAATAGAGAAAAAAGAGGGTGCAAAGCTAGGGTTTTCTGTCTTTTTATCTTTAGTTATATCATAGATTGTTTCATTTTCAGTAGAGGGTAACTGTCTAAAATATATATTTGATAAAGTATGAAATCCAATGTAAAATTCCACAGCTTTCATTCCAAATGACTACTGTAACCGTATAGAAGTTCACTGAATTATATAGTTTTGGGGTTGAGTTAATTGCAATACGTGATTTTTTTTGCAACTTTTTTTTAATGAGAGGGTTTTTTTTTTAGTTGTTTTGATGTTTTGTTTTGTTTTGTTTTGTTTTAAGGGTAAAGGGTGAAGCAGGCAGACCTGCACTATGCTGACGAGGCGTGATGATTCACGGCCTTCTGATTCCTTTCTGTGTTAACTGTGTGGGGAGCTGCAGACTGCGCTCTGGTCATACACCGTGTTTAAAGGAAACTAGGACTTCTCAGCCCGTTTCCTTCATCCATCTCACTGGCCCTCAGGCCTTCCAGGTTCGGAGCAGAGAAAATGCTATCAAATGTCACTCCTCCTAGAGTGCGTTACTTCGCCAAAGAGTTTAAAGCCCAAAAGCCTTTTTATCTTCCTTTTCCTGAAGTTTGGAATGGAGGAGCAGATTGAAAAGACTTGGAACAGGGAGGGATATAACGTTGCTTTTCACAGTCTGACTTGGCTTCTGAGCAGGCAGCAGTAGTGAAGAGGGCTCCCTGCTTGTCCATGCCGCTAATCTCCTGCCAAGGCCTCTTGTAACGGAATTCTCCCCGGAAAGGTTCAGACACACACAGAAGGACTGATTTCTCCCCTTGGGTCTCAGATAACACTTTTAGCACGTGTGAATCTGTACTGACAATTTTGTATTTGTTAGGTCTCAAAACCCAAAACAAGCCGGCAGAGGCGGTACAAGCTTTTAATCCCAGGCAGAGGCAGACGGAGCTCTCTGATGGAGGCTAGCCTGGTGTACAAAGTGAGTTCCAAGACAGTCAGGGCTGTTACACAGAGAAATCCTGTCTCAAAACCAACAACCCAAAAAAAAAAGTAAGAAAGAAAAAAGGAAGAAAGGGAGGGAGGGAGGGAGGCTTTCTTTCTTTCTTTCTTTCTTTCTTTCTTAGAAAGAAAGAAAGAAAAAGAAAGAGAAGGAACCCAGTGCAAAATGGCTAACTGAGGTGCCTGTTTAACACAGCAAAGCTGGCTCTGGCTCTGGCTGGGGTCTCTCAGTCCCTACTGAGTTCACTCCCCTTCCTGCAGCTTCCCTCTGTAACCCAGCCATCTTGGTCCTTTTGGACTCTTGGTCTCTAGGCCCCCTCTCTTTCTCTTCCTTCTCTTCCTCTCTCACTCTCCCCCACCCCCTCCTCTCATGACCTGGTTCAGTCTGGACCCTTCCAGATGCCTCTGGCTATTCTCTCCCTCGTATCTACAGTAAGTCTTCTCAGCCACACGTACCTAGAAGCAGCCATGGCCTAAATTTTTTTTTACCCAGTTTTCATGTATATCCACACACCAAATAGAAAATAAGACCCTAGATCACAAACTACAACTCCTCCAGGCCTAGCACACAACACTGAACGAGTACAAATACTTCTGTATTTGTATCTGTGTGCAGGCAGAATTTCGTTAGATTTGCCAAGTTGCATAAGCAGAGGCAGAAATGTCAGCAACCTTTGGAGTATCTGCCAAGAAGTAACCATTAGGCTCTTTCGTGAAGTTCCATCACTCCCAACTGAGCCTTCCAGCCACCAGATTTGAATCCCCTAGCTTCTGCTCTGGATGTATGAGGAGATGGGCAGCGTTTATTCTTCAGATTATTGCTGGACTTTTGTATCAAATAATTTTGGCCATCTGGCACTCGGTTGCACTATGGGAGAAAACGATAAGAATAAAGGAAGAGTCCATTTCCTTGTTTGGCTGTAGCACTTAAGCCCTGAGTATCATTTGCACTTGGTATCTGCATTGTAAAACCAGATAATGGTCAAATTGAAGGGTTCAGCCCCAAGCCTCAGGAGTCCAACGGTGAGCGGACTGTATAATCAAGGCTTTCTCTAATGAAAGGCCAAGCCTGCGGTTGGGAGCAGTAGAGTGCTCCAGCTAATCCCAGGAGGATGGGAGAAGCAGTCGATGACCTCATGCTAGTATTTACCAACTCTTTCTGAAACAGAGAATGGCTAACATGTAAGTCAGGTCTGCTGTTGAGATGTTAAATGGTGCATTGTTTTCTAGCGTTGGGAAATTATGATGGAGCAAGAAAGGTAAGAACAAGGGGAAGGAAAAGCAATACACTACAACTAAAGCTTAAAAAAAGAAAAATCAAATTGTGTATATTTTATTTTTAGTAAGGAACTTTGTTTTCTTCTTTTCATAAATAGTTCTGCTTGCGCTAAGGGGGAGGGGTGTGTCTAAATTGAGTTTCTTCATTACAGAAGTAGACGTTCAATTCTCTAACACTCAGTCTGTAAATAAAGTTAATGAGCTAGAACATAAAGCATTGTGGGCCCCGGAGAACAATTTGAAGAGCCTCAGAATTGTGTCTGTTAATTAATTTCATTTAATTTTTGATTCTTGAATCTGCTGGGAAAGAGTCAGAAGGAAAGATAATTTGGAGGTGTCTTAGGAAGGTTCTGGATTCTGCAATGCCTGGGAGAATCTCAAGTTCCCTCAGCCCTCTCTCCTTTGAACCATAGTTTAGAAAGCTGTATTCAGATTGCATGTCATTGGCTCTCAAATTTAAAATCAGTGCATGCTTTATTATTATTATTATTATTTTGGTTTTTTTCTATACAAGGTTTCTCTGTAGCTTTGGATCTTGTCCTGGAACTAGCTCTTGTAGACCAGGCTGGCCTTGAACCACAGGGATCCACCTGCCTCTGCCTCCTGCTGGGATTAAAGGTGTGGGCCACCACCACCCAGCTCAGTGCATGCTTTAAAGAAGTATCTCCATTTTATTTTCTTTAAATTGAAAAGCTTTCCATATCAGTTTTGGCTTATATTTGTGGGGGAAAAAGTGAATATGACTTTTGTATGAAATGCCCCGCCCCCACCCCACCCTGACTGAGTTTAACAAAATGAAAGGAAATAAAAGCTCCTTCCCGGTCCTAGTCTGTAAGTGAATGAACAGGGTCTAGAGAGATGGCTCAGCAGCTTAGAGTGCTTTCTGTTCTTACAGAGGACCCTAGCTGAGTTCCCATAACTGCCTTTAACTCCAGGTTCAGGCATCAAACGCCCCCTTCTGGCTGCCATAGGCATCACAGTCCAAGGCACGCACACATACACACATACACACACACACACCCATACACATGCACACATAATTAAAAGTAAAAATGCAGTCTGTAAAAGTAAACAGACAAAGAAAGAACTCATTTGCTTTTCCTTCTTAAATAATGAGCTTGATTTTTATTGCCGAGTAATTCCAAGTCAAATTGCATCCTGATGTTGAAAACCTTTCTTCCACTTACCCATTTCTGATCTCCTGCTGTGAGGTGCCCCAAGAAAGGCACCAGGAAATTCTGCAAAGGGGAGTTTTTGATGAATCTAACATGTAAAGTTCAAGCAATACTGACAGCCCAGCCTGGTGCAAGTAGAATTCAATTATAATTTAGCAAATCTAAAGAAAGAGAGGATGAGAAGGAACAACCAAGCTCAAAGCCAGGGTTGACACTGGGTATGCCACTCACTGTGCGAGGCTGTGTCTCCCTCTGCATGGGGTGAAGTATTCTTTGGGTTTGAGTTTGTCTCTGTTCTGATTCTGTATTGAGGAGGAAGTCTTTCTGCAGCTTCCTGACATTATGGGCTGGGAGGTAATGTGGCCAGCGAATGAGCTCTGAGGGTACTGAAGAGCTAGACCATCTCTTTTGTCTTCATTATTGACATTATGATACGGATGACCATATCCCTTGTGGGCCACCAGCTGTCCTCCCTGAGACCTGCACACTCGGAACTCCTGAGATTCTGTTCCGGAAGCAGCAGAGTTCCTAGGTTCCAGGAAATACCAGCTGTGGCCAACGGGCCTTGCTGATGCAGTGGCTCTGTTCTTGTCCTCTTCAAGTGTCAACTACTTACTGCCTATCTGCTGTATACCTGAACCGTTCAAAGCTTTATCAGGTGCAGAAAACTCTTAGGCTGTGTCTCTGAAGCCAAAGGAGTTATTTTGTAAGAAAAAGTATGTCGAGAAGGTTGCCCATAGGTACATATTTATCTCTAAAGGTGTCATAATCGTATATTGACCATATGATATGATATTATAAAACAGAATGGCACCTAACACATATACATACATACAATGAAACGAAATGTCACTCATAGTAGATGAGTAATGACCACAGTGACTATAGTAGTCAAAACGCACAGTAGACTATTTCTCAAGAAACAAATATGCTTTAATCCAGGTCTGATTTCCATAAAAAGAAATTAATGCTTTTCAAGACCTTATATAGTGTCAGTGGGGAAAAAAATCTGGATTTGATTAGAACCATAAAAGTCGTGTGCAAATTTAATATCCAGATGTATAACTGGCCACCAGAAAAAGCACTTGTGGTTATGGGAATATCTAGATACTTTGAATAAAAATAATCCACACCAACAATGCTGTGGCTTCTTTGAAGATATGACCCTTTCCCCTGTATTATAATATATCCTTATCATCCTTGTGATTAGCTCACGATTTCTTTTGCCATTTAATTGCATCTATTTACAATAAATCTATAATGTTCAATAATCTAAAATATATTACTATAACTGGGAATCATTTTCCTGTGTATGAAAGTCCTATGTACTCTCCTTTCCTAGAATCATACAAAGTAGATGACTATAATATGATGATGATGATGATGATGATGATGATGGTGATGATGGTGGTGGTGATGATGATTGTGATGATGGTGATAATGATGGTGATGATGGTGGTGGTGGTGGTGATGATGATGATGATGGTGATGATGGTAATGATGATGATGGTGATGATGATGATGATGGTGATGATGATGATGATGGTGGTGATGATGATGATGGTGGTGGTGGTGGTGGTGATGATTATGATGATGATGATGATATGATGATTTTCACTAGGACCAGAACCAGGGCTTTGTAGCAAGTACTCATTCAAGGAACTAGTTTGGGCCCTATCATTTCCAAGAACTTTTTACAGGTGTGTTTCAAACTAGGGGTAGGGGATGTGTCGTAGAGACACATGTTCCTTTTTCATTTAGGATGTGCATTGTGTGTTCAGAGAACAGCTTCTGACAGATGGTTCTCTCCTTTCATTGCATGGATTCCAGGGATGGAGCTCAGGTTGTCAGGCGACAGGCACATTTATCCACTGAGCCATCTGTCCAGACCAGTAGACCTTCTAAGATAGAAACTTTTCTCTCTGAAGCAGGAAAGAGTAAGAAAGGGAAAAGAGAGTCAAAGGGAAATTATGCTTATCATGCAATATGTACCTGTAAGAAAAATTTAAGTAAAAATTAATGAAATGTCAATCAAAAAAGAAAATGATATATCTGGTTAAAACCTTCAGATTTAAAACAACAACAACTAACTAACCTTAGTGAGAAAACTTAAGAAATTGGTGCAATGGAATTTAAATGGAAAATAGGCGCATTGAAGCAAGTTAAACTGAAAGGCTGATTCATATATTGCCATGTAAGTATTTCTCAAGGACATGCAAACAGAGTGGCCCCAAGCTTCCAGCTCTCCCCTACTAGGATGACCAATTACAGAGAAATAAAGTCCAAGCCAGGAAGAACTCATGGAGGGGAAAGCCAGACACTGGTTCTTGGAAGATTGTTGGAACTCAGAGAAGTGGTGTCTGAGGAACAGGCTGTTCTAGAAGGGGTGCCTCAGTGATTGTGGGGCTGTGTGCAGAAAATTGTCCTGTTTCAACTTCTATCTCTACACTCTGGTGGTTTTCATGGCAACCCTATGGGGTGGGACAAGAGATAGGTACCCAAAAGGAAAAAGAGATTAGCTCTGACAAAAGTCACAGGAAGCCACCAGACCGGAAGAAGAAGCTACACTGGGTGGGAAGGGTGAAGGTGTCATCTGAGGGACTCCCAAGGGCACTAAGTTCTTGAAACAAGTCTCTGAAGTTACATTGCCTGTACTGTGTGTGCTTGTAATGGGAGTTTTTCATTCATGCTAGCTTGTCTGACCTCAGAATAAGAGGTGGATTAAGAGGTAAAGCGTTCTTAGAGCGTTATTCTTGTCTCCTCGACCGAGCTTGCTCATAGATTGAATAGAGTCATTTTTAAATAATATGGCTCTTAGTCCCTCTGTTCTTGGGAGCCTGTGCTGGACCAGCCCACACAAGCTCATAGATGCCATGCTGGATTACTGTGAATCATCACTATGGATCCGGTGGATCGTCCTTGCTTCCCTCTTTGAGAAAGTCACTTGCAGAGGGACTCCATTTTCACAGAGCCCCTCTAGGCCAAAAGCTGGACCTCGTGCCCTGTGATCTATCTGGCCTTTGGAGGCACCAAAGGGGCCCTGAGTTCTCACACCATCCAAGTGGAGACAGAAGTAGAGAAAGCTGCTTGGTGTCACCTAGGCATCCACGTTGGGCCTACACTCAGACATACGTTGTACAAACCATTCCTCAGCCACCATTCCTGAGGCACAGACATGTGGCATTGGTGCTATGCTGAGGCCAGAGAGAGTGAAAAGAAAGCTGGAGACATAGCTCAGTGGTAGCAGGCTTGGCAAGACCCCGTGTTCGATCCCCAGTACTATCACCAAACTGAGTTTCTTAAATTGTTATTGTTGCCTCTCACGTGGGTAGATTTCTGTACAAAATGAGCAGATCTGTGCGCATACGTGTGTATGAATGGGTATGTATACATACGAGTATGTGTGGGGATGCAACTGTGTTCATGAGAAGGCATATGCGCTTGCGTGTGTGTATTTGTGTGTGTGTGTGTGTGTGTTATGTGCATTAAGGCAATGGGCACAGATCTCCCACATACCTCTTTTCCCTAGGGAATTGCTTCGACGTAGAAGTTGTTCTTAAACAACCATTGCAGACTAGGAAGTCTGGAACAGATCATGTGGCCCAGGCTCCTACCTCTGCAAAGTCAAGTTATTTTTTATATCATATTTTATTAATAAAGGACCACCCTGTGGTGGGAGTTGTTCCTTTCGACCATGCTGACCTCCATCAAACCTTCCCAGTCCAGAATCTCAGTGATGAAACATTAAGTAGATTGTGAGAAAATGAAAGCAGCAAGGGGCAATATGAAGATACTTTGTGCTAGTCGGAGTCCTGACAATGTCATCTCGTTTGTGATGCCTACTATCTTGCTGGATGAGGATGACTGATGGTGGAGCTGGATGGTCATTAGATCAGCTCTCAGCCTCACCAGTTCCGTAGGCTGGGCCCTCTCTGCCAACTGCTAAAGCACAGATGGCCGCACAGAGTATGTGCCCATCCTCTCAGATGATGGCGCATCTTTGACCCCGCCACCCCAGCCACTGGCTCTCTGATGAGCATCCCATTTCTGCTTTGAATTTCCGACTGTCATATCTTTCTGCCTCACTCTGCCCATCATTGACCTCTGTGTTCTTTTTGTCCCTTCCTGGTTTAAGAGCCTCTCTTCTCTTCCCTATTCCCATTTCTATGCCTCATGGATATGACACCAGTGCATTTAACCATTAGGTACTTAAGACAGGCAGACAGACACTCCCTCTATGTTAAAAGCAGGAAGCCAGCTTGAGACTATTCACATGGTTTTTCTTTCCCTGTCTCTATAATGGAAGGAATAATTGGGTGGATATTCTTCCTACAATTGTGCATTAGCGAACCTTCAGTGCACGAATGTTGGTGATAAGCAAAAGGATGACCACATTCTAACTTCCCAACCCCCAGGAATGAGAGAGAGAGAGAGAGAGAGAGAGAGAGAGAGAGAGAGAGAGAGAGACTATTAGCTTGTAAATAATCACATTTTTTCCCCTAAATGTCTAGGCTACTGCCTTTTATAAGCCTGTTCTGGATGTGTCAAAACTATACTTGCCACTCCACACAACTGGGGTGTGTAGAGATGGGAGGGATCAAGAAGTAAAATGTATTCCCAAGATTAACTGTGTCTTATACGCAAACCAACTCGTCTCTGTCTCCCTGCTGTGACAGATGGCTACCGGTGTGTTGGCCTTAAGCACAGCAGATTCACTATCCTCAGGCCTATGGACATCTGACACAGAGCCCAGTAGACTAAATCTAGGTGTTGGCTCACAGCATTCTTTCTGGAGGTTGCAGGAGAGAATCCATTTCCTGCCTGCCCCTGCACATGCCCAGAGGCTAGTGCATTCCTGGGCTTTCACCCTCCTTCCTCCAGAGCCAGCCTCCTGGCTCCTCTCTTCCCTTTCTCCTATAGTCCTAGCTTCCTGGGAACTCAGGGAGAAAGCCCTTTCTGTTTTCAAGCCCCATGTGATTAGGTTGAGCACACCTTGATATAACAGAGTAACCCCACACACCCCCCTCACTCCAGCTTCCACATCCACCCTTGAATCAATCACATCTGAAAAAATGAAAGATAGCCTATTGTCAAGTTCTGGAGGTTGGGAGCCGGGTGTGGACATCTGCGGGAGGGGCAAGCTGCCCTGCCTATGACAGCAAGTCCCTGAATTCTATAAGCAATACAAGAGAGTAATGAACAAAATTAGGTAGGGAGGAGAGCAGCAGAATGCCTTGATACTCATTTACATCCCAGCTCTAGAGAGAAAATGGGACAAGCCTGGAATGCCAGTCATCTCGCAGGAAGAGGAAGACAAGCCTCGCAGTTTGTAGAGTGTCTTCTGCCCTTGAGTTAGTATGTGCAGCATATAGTCAACAAAATACGTGTAGAGGAGTAATTAATGTTGAAGTCTACCAAATTCCACTTAGCAGCTGTGGCATTGAGGTCAGCACAGGGGTTAAGCAGGAAAGCTTAAAGTCTAGCTAGTTGGAATGAGGAGTAGATTTCGCTTAAGTGAATTAAACTGCTGTGATCTGAGCATGAGAGAAGTTAGGTAGCTCCACTCTCTGGCACGGAGTAGGCTTTTAAAGCGCTGTTTGCCAGCGTCCTCGTCTGTGTGGGACATGAAGCTGTCCATCAGAGATTCCTTTCACCCTCTGCTAAGTCCCTCAGGACAACTGCTTCTGCTATTTACCCAAAGAACAAGTGAATCCTGTGGAACAGGGACCTGAGCTGTTCTCAGTTGACTGCAAGCCAGGCCCTCCAACCCCGGGGCCTTCGCTGCTATCAGAGATGAGGAAATGTATGCATACTGCAAGCCAAGATGGGGTGTCATCTCCAGATACAGTCAACACCACCCCCTCCTCAGGGACTGGAATTTGGCGGCTTTCCAAGCTGTCAGTGACCAGCCTCTTTTGCCAGGCTTGGTGATGAGATCACCATCAGCGTGCCACTGATGCAGAAGGGCCTGCTGTTCTGGCCTGCTACCAGGCTGACTACGTACTGCCCTCCTCTCCCAGGGGAGTGGAAACATGGGACACCCTGTAAGGTCCAGCCCATCCCTGAGCCAGACCCTGACTCTCCCTCCTTTGTGCGTGGGTTCCTTTTCTCTGTCATGCATCTTTTCCTGGATAAAAGGGATGAGAGGGGTTTTTCTCAGATTTGATTTCTCAGTGGGATCTGTTTGCTTTGGAAGCCACCTACACCAATGCTAATTGAGAGCAGAGCTCAGAATGAGGGCCTGAGAACAGCCTGGATGAACTTTTGGGGGGGGCTGATTTCAGTTCATCTTGTCAGAACTGGGCTGTGAGTACATGGCATAATAGCAGGATTCGCTGTTTCCCAAAGGCTGCACACAGCAGCAGGTTTTCCCCTTTGACTTACTACCTACTGCAAATGAGTTATTTATTTCTTAAAGTTAAGCATATAAAGTCTTCATTTAGAAAGTTCCCAGTCATCCTGGCCCCTAAGAAGCCAGCGATTGAGAGTCTGCAACTCTCCAAGCGCTCGGTAGCCTCCAGGTCTAAATTTGATGGGCTTCTATTAGAGAGATTACAGTAAAAAATAACAATCAGCTCTCCGATGATCCCTTGTGGAGGGGAAGGGTGGGGAGGAGTAGATTTGGCTGAGGACAAGCCCAGACTTTCGTCACAGGGACAGACCCAAGTGTTAACACAAAGGGAAGACAGGAGCATCCTGCAGAGCACATTTCAGCCCCAGATACCATGGCCTGCACGCTGGCCCAGCCCATGCTCTGACCTCCAGGCCAGGTTCCCCTACCTCAGCCACTCCTGCTCTGACCAGCTGCAGACATGCTTAGCGGATCCGGGTCCCAGGGAAGGCGCTGCCTGGCCACACTCTCCCAGTGAGTTCTGCACTTTGCTTTTTCAACGTCTCTCTTCTTTCTTTCTTTTCTTTTTTTTTTCTCTCTCTCCAACAAAAGATTTTTTTTTAATTGTGGGAGTGGGGAAAAGAGAGACTTGGAGGGGGTTGGGGGAAAGGAGAAGGCAGGGAGTGTGTAAAAACTTTGCAATTTCAACTGCGGGGGTGGTTTGGAGTCACTGGTTTCCTGGGTTTCCTCGCTAACATTTTCATGATGCCTTAGCAAGGGTTGGTTTTACCTAGGACAGGGCTTTCTCTCTTCCAAATCCAGGCCAAGGGGCATTGTGCTGCGGAAGGTCTGCTGTTAATTTAGACCTGAGCCCTCTGCCTCGCGCAGCAATCATTTGCCGAACTCAGAGATTTCAGTGAGCCACGGTTGCCCAATCCCTAAAGTAAACAGCCCAGAGCCCTCAGCACACTGCCCATCGACTGGGCCTGAAGGAACCCCAGAGCATATGCTATTGATCAGGGGGCTGTTCAGATAACAGGGGGCTCCGAGGCTTTCGGATACTGAGATCCTGGAATGTGAAAGCCAGAAGGGGCCTCTGGGATCCTTCGGGGTGATGCTGTCTTTCCTTAGACATGGAGCCCAGAGAGACAACTCTGATTACCAAAGCCAGACAACAGTCCACGGAGGAGCAGCTCCTCTGTTTCCCCTGTCCCCAGAGCAAAGGCCCTTTCCACACTGGTCTGTGAAGACTGAAAACCCTACCGGGTCTTAGGAGAAGGGAGCATGGAAGAGTAGGGAAGCAAATGGCCTTCCGATGAGTTTTCCCTGTTTCTGAGCGTTTTGGCACCCATTCAGGATCACAGTCACTATTCCTGCTGCCCAGTATTTGTGCAATAGTTGATCAAATAAATAGAAGACCTTGATGGGGTCCTAAAAAGCGAGCCCCGCATCCCCGCAATATTTGCAGGTTTCTTGGTTAACCAGTTTCTGTAAGTTGGTCACTCAAATGGGAGAGCTCAGAGGGGTCTGGGAAATTGTCTATACAGTCCAGTACTTGTGAAGCTTCAGAAAAATTAAACTTTTAAGGGGTCCTATTATGTAACAATGGTGTTCTGGCAAAGTGAGTTTGATCTAAAGCCCTGAATCCCCGTTACACTGTCCAATCACAGCCCCATTGGACATTTCTTCCCCCTCTCCTTCTGGCCTTCAACCCAAGTCCAACCGTCTCTCCTAAAGCTTCCTTAGGATCCTAGGGCTCCCTTGAAAGGCTCAGAAAGCACCGATCTTTCCTGGTGCCTTGATTCCAGATGATGAGACGAAGGCACGTGGAGGTAGAGGCCTTGTCCAGATCCCCGAGCATGTCGGTCGGCCGCAGAGCCGGGAAGGGAAAGGCCTCTTCCTCCATTCCCCTTCCCGCTGCTCTCCCTTTCCCACCTGAGCCTGGCTCTCACCCCTCCAGCATGCCTGTGGTTCTAGCAATTTACTTTCGCCATGCTTCTCTCTCTTCTACTCTGTCACTTCCTACTCCCGGCCTTGTACTTGGATGATGGAGATTTCCGCCCGTCTGATCCGAGGCCGAGGCCACTGTCCATCCCATTCCCAGACCAGGCCATCTTCATCTGTGAGGCTGTAAGAGCCCACTTTCCTTAATACAGCAAAGTTTTCCTTCTCATCATGAGGGCTCCTGCTCTGGGCCAAATTAGTGCCTGCCACCTCCCAAGCTAGCACTTGCAACCTGCCCCCATCTCATCACACACTTGCTGCCTTCCTCCTTAAGCATCCCCAGTTCCTCTATTCTCTCCGCTCTGGTAACCTGTGCGCATCCTTCTATTATTAGCCTAACACCAAAGGTAGTGGACAACGTGTCTGTCTTCTGAAAGTAATTCATTTGATGGCAGGAACTGTTTTGAATGTTCAGAATCCAGATGATGCTGATACTGGACTTTAAACACACACACACACACACACACACGGATATGGATTCGGAGGTAAACATATTACTGAAGAAATCCAGCTTACTTACTACGAGTCTCTACTTCTTTACTCACTGTTTCCATCATTTGAATGTACATAAGGCCTCTGGACACTTTGCTTTGTAAGAATTATTAGACTAAATGCTAAAGCAGATGCTCGACCAAGGGAACTAGAAGTTCCTGTGTGTTTCTATCGGGTGATTTATCTCAGTTTCATCACCTACGGTGCAAGATTAGCACTGATTTTTTTTTTAAAGAGGTGCATTAAAATTCCTGAACACCAGGAACTACGCAAGGGCCATGGTATTTTCTGGAGCAGGTGTGAATGGCTCTCCAGTTCTTCGGATTCTGGGCTGGGTTTAACTTGTCCCAGTGAGCATATTGACGGGTTCCTTCCCTTCCAGCTCAGTGTTTCCCTTGCAACTTTTTCTCATGTTCCCAAAGTTCATGAAGTTTACTTGAGTCAAGACTTGGGGTTTCCCAGAAATACTAATTTTAGTCCAGTAAGAGTTGTATTTCTTACTGACTTTCAGGATGAAAGATCAAAGTTTGGTTTTTGTGGGGCCAAAATGGACAGACGTCCTTAAAGCTACAGAACCAGGGCAGTGGGGAAACCATGTAGTTCACCCTACATCTAAGGGAGGGAGTTTGAGAACAATGCAGTGAATTAATAAATGATTGGCGTAATCTTATAAGGCTTTTTAGAAATGACAGAACAAATTGTACCCAGAAATGTCATTGTCAATAGTACCGGGGGACTGGAGAGATGGCTCCATGGTTAAAACCACTAGCTGCTCTTTCCGAGGACTTCCAGCACTCACACGATAGCTCACAGCAGTCTGTAGCTCCAGTTCCAGGGTGTTCAAAGTCTTCTCCTCTCTGGGTACCAGGCACGCACATGGTACACAGACATACTTGCAGGCAAAACACCTATCTCCATTAAAAATTTAAATAAAGAGTATTACATTGCCTATTTCATCCAGTGTGTTCTGGGAATATAGCATTTTGATTTCCCAATGGCATGGCTTTCCTAATAATAACAGACATTATTTCTTTCCTCTCTTTATAAACAATATTATAGTACATTTAAAATATTTTCCAATTTCCGGGCATTGTCATCATTAGCGTCAATCTTAGACATACAGTAAAGCAGCAATGCCCATCCCGAAATGTGCCCACCACCACTCTGAATTTCTGCTGTTGCCTTTCCTAGTTTCTGTCAGTGCACTGGCTTCTCATGTCGCAGTCTGTTCTGCAGTAGCCTGGGGTATCAGGAAAACCATACATCAAAGTGAAACAGTCCAAAGACAGTGGCCTTTTGTCTTACAATTTGTGATTGTTACTTTCTGTTGCAAACTGGATTTTAATACATATATGTGTGTATCATACCATATATATCATATGTATCACATGATATATATATATAATACACATCATATGATATATATGAGATATATAAAAACTTTTATTTGGTGTGTTGCGTGAGTGTGTTACGAGATGTGTTTAAGTACAGGTATATACATGGAGGTCAGAGGACAACTTTTGGGAGTCAGTTCTCTCCTTCCACCTTGCTGAGGCAGGTGTCTCTTGTTTCCACTGCCCTGTGCATTCCAGGCTAGGTGGCCTATGATCTTCTGGCCTATTCTGTCTCTAGGTCTCATCTTGCCATAGGAGTGCTAGGATTACAGATGTGAGTCACCACATTCAGCCTTCTGTGGGTCCCAGGGACCAAATTTGGGTCCGCTGGCTGTATGACAGGCACTTTTGCCAGCTGAGCCATCTCTCCAGCCCCAAAGATAGGGTTTTAAGTGGTTGTGTTTTCTGGGCCTCTTCTTTGGAGCAGAGTAAAATGACACTATTTATGAGGCATAGGAAAGAAGGGCATAAAATGGATAAGTTTGCTTCGCAGGTACTGATCACTCGATCAAGACTGTTGCTGAAATGGGTGGGGAGTTCCTGCAAGCCACCATGGAGACACTCTTGATTCTCTGCACGTGTCTCCCCTGGGAATGGCCAGTTCACTATCTAGGTGCCTGGTCGCCACAGAGGATGCTGTTTGTGTAGCTTCCTCCTTTCTTTTCCCTGCCTTGGTTGGGGAATAATCCTTCACTTTAAACTGCTAATCACCTCCCTCCTCACCCATCAAAAGTGGTTCTGCAGAGGCTAGACCAACAAGAAAAAAAGGGCACAGGCCCAGCTCTCCTCAGCTAACTTGCTAACTGGGTATGGTGAGATGTGTTTCCCATGGGCACACAGCTGCACTTCTCTGCCCTGGCATCTGCCCGCATATCTTGGGCTGAAAAGGTGGCTTTGGACTCTCTGGCCTGAGATCCCAGCTACCGTGTGGAGTGGTGCTTGAAGCTCCAATGTGAGACAAGTGAAAGTTTTGGAAAGGTCTTCCTAGAAATGTAGCACTGGCTGGATTTGTTTCCAACCCTGATTGAATTTTTAAGAGGAGTCTTCTAAAATGTGTAAACCTCCCTCATTTCCATCTAGTCATTCAGCAAATATTCAACTGAGAATTTCCGGTACGAGTTGGTCTTGTTGTATCAGGCACTAACAGCATTAAAAAGAACAAAGGGCAGGCTATGTCCTCAATCTTATGTCATTTTGTAACCTCCCAAATACTTCATGAGTGTTTGTTTAGCCATCCGTCTACATCTACCACACACACACACACACACACACACACAGAGCTGTGCCTTCAGTCAGAGTAGCACAGGTTGCTCGCTGGTCAGCATTATCTACACCAAGGGTCTCAGTTTGGTTTTTTTGTTTTGTTCTGTTTTGTTTTTCTCATGACCCTCTAGAAAGAAATTCACTTTTCATTAAGGCCATATATTTGAATGGACATATTATCTCTGTGTATAATATGAATATGTCAACAATGTTCTCTTTTGTAGTATATACTATTCTTTGACATTTTCTATACCACTCTATTTTACATTAAAATGTTGACCTGACCCACTAGGGAGCTTTCATAGGCTGCAAACAGGTCACATTCAGAAGGGCGAAGCATGGAGCGTACTGAATGAGCATCTTTGCTTTGCTCCCTGCATTCATAGCAGCTTTTGAACCTCTCTTCACCCAGGCTGGAGGACCCAGGGGTCAGCCTGAAAAATGGAAGAAAGGGGATTCTGGATGGAAGTGAGCGAGCCTCAATTCTAGACTAATTGTCTAGTCTAATTAGTCTAGACTAATTGTCTGTAGTTTGTGCCATAATCTCTAAAAAGTCACCTCACCTTGCTGTGACATGGCTAGACTACTATAAAGGACATGCTGTTGCCTGCTGTGTACTACTCAAGGGTGAGCAGGGACATTCAGCATCATGGTATCCATTGACGTATGTAGAAAATCATTAAGCACAAAACCAGTGAAGTTGTTGTTCGATAACCTTGCTCTCCCAATGAAACTTTAATACCAGAGGAACACTTAGGGAGACCATGTGTTCTCAATAGAGCTCAGCAAGATTTCTGAAACTCGCTGCACCATGATGCAACTTCGTAAATGAAAATCTCAGCGTGACATTTGTTTGTGATGTTGTAACTAGCTTCACAATGAGGTCACCTCACCCTTCTGCCCTTTAAATACTTTTGCTGGTTGTAAAATCAAAGAAGTAACTAGGTGGTCGGTGGGTTGCAAGTTCTGAGCTAATTTGTGCAAGGCACACTTTGCCTGATGTTTTACTCCACAAGGTTGATCAACATTAATTTCCACTGTGTTTAAGGCCACTTTTTATTAAAGGTCACTAATGGTAAACAAAACTGTTTGGTAGAGGAAGTTTAAAAACAATAAACTAGTAGATAAAAATATGGTATTTTTTCCACATTTCCTTTCTAATTTATTCTAACCCTCATCTTGCACAGATGCTGATTAAAATGAATGTGTCTTTCAACTTGTGCCAAGTCCCTGTTGAGAGTTAGAATCACTCAGGACATTTCCCCATCGCAAGTTACCTCTTCCTGCTCTGTTTCATTCTGTCTTTGTTTTACCTTCCCATAGCTGTTTGCTAGTAGTGTTCTTTGGCTTTTCATTTGCATTGACAAAATTGCCTGAGCTAATGAACTAAGTATGCAAAGGTTTGTTTTGGTACATGGGTTCAGAGGTGGTCATTGTCATGGGTCTGTGGTCCTTTGGCCTTGTGACTTTGGGTCTGCTGGTGGTACAGTGCATCATGGCACAAGTGCATGATGGGAGAGACAGTCTGCAGACTTGGCTGCTGGGAAGCAGAAAGACATAAAAGGATCAGGACATAGACATTCTCCTGCTAGCTTACTCCAAGTAGGTCCCACCTATCAACAGTAGTACCACCACCTCCTACCTTGTGCTACAGACTGGACCAAGCCTGCAACCCATGGCAGCTGAGTGGAAGCCTTCAGTCATCTCTTCTAGAATTTTGTTCTCCACATTGCTCTGTCTTTCACTTTGGGGGTTGGAGACAGAAAATAACAACCAAGTAGAAACTGTCTCCCCATTCCTAAGAGAAGAACGTGCACTGGTCACTTCTGCACTTTAGAGCAGTGAACTGGATCAGAGGCAGCTCATCATTACCCTGTTGCAGCAGGCTTTCTTTTGGGCCACCAACCAGCTCCCGAATCATGCATGATGACTTATTATTAACTATAAATGCTCAGCCTTAGCTTAGCTTGTCCCACTAGCTCTTATAACTTACTTTAACCAGTTTCTCTTCATCTACACTTTGCCTTGGAGATTGTTACCTTTCTTTCATTCTGTATATCTTTTCTGTGTCTGGGTAGCTGATGGCTGCCTGGGTGGTTGGCCCCAGGCATCTCTCTCTCTCTCTCTCTCTCTCCCTCTCTCCCTCTCTCTCTCTCTCTGTCCCAGCCTAGATTTCTCCTCCTATTTATTCTCTCTGCCCACCAGCCCACCTATCCATCTACTGCCTAGCTATTGGCCGTTCAGCTTTTTATTAGACCAATCAGGTGCCTTAGACAGGCAAGATAAAACAGCAACACATCTTTCCATCATTAAATGCAGCATAAACACAAGTAGCAATCTTTACACAGTTGAAGTAATATTCCACAACACCCTGCAGTTTCCAGGGGAAGAGAATAACATGAACACTGCTAAGCAGCGAATCTATGATGCTTACGACGTGTCTCCGCAGACTCTTGTGTTGTACACTTAGTCCCAGCTGGTGACCTCTGTTTTGAGGGGTTGCAGAAACTTGAAGAGGTGGAGCCTAAACGGAAGAAGGTCATTGGGCAGGGGGTGGGGCTAAGAGGAGGTTTGGGGGGATGGGTGTATTGTCCTGGTGGTTTGCTGTTGTTCTCGGCTTCCTGTTCACCCTGAGGCGAGGTGAAACACATTCTCTGCTACACGCTCTCACCACCAAGATGCTTTGCCTGAGCTCACAGAGCCAGGTAACCATGCACAGAATCCTATTGGTTTTTTTAAGTTTTTTTTTTTGTTTTTTTTTGTTTTGTTTTGTTTTTGTTTTTTTACCTTTACGAGGCTGCTTTACCTTGCCGGCCTAAGTCGAAAGCCACAATTCTTCCCTGAAGGTATTCCCTCGAGTGTTTGGGTCACAGCCACTAGAAAATTAACAACAGCAAACAGGGTGTTAATTTCACTGCGCTCTGACTCTCCCTCCACCTGTGGGAAATAGCAGGTATTCCCTGCCTTACAGGCTAGCAAGAGTTAAAGGAAGCTGCCCCCAGAGCACATGAGCCTCAGTGGAAGCTGAAATCAGCATGGTATTACCCCATACCACTGCTCTCCCCTCTGAGCTTTCTCCTCCTCAGAGACCCCAGGGTCACTGAGGTTGGGGCAAATGTAACAGAATCCAGTTTGTGTTGACCTGTGCTCATTATAATGTTTTACTTTTCAGAAAGTCAGAGTTCCTTGTCTCCGATTTCGCTTGCTTTGTTTACTTCCTACTAGAAAACATGTAGCCATCCTCAGGGCAAGTCTAATCTTCAAGTACATTTGTTAAACACTGACTTTTTATTTTTCTTGTTTGTCCTAAACGGGATATACTGGGAAGGAGAATATGGTGAGAGGCAGGATTTGCTTGCTGTTGAATGCCACCAGTTCCCAAGTGTTCTTGACAAGTTAGGAACGTGTAAGTTAAAAATCCTGACTTGAGCATCCGAAAACTCTTGGGTCCCACTTCCATCTGTTTCTCAGCGGTGTGCACCCAGACCGAGGCACTTAATGTCTGCAAGTTTCATACTGCATCCCTCTACAAAAGGAAGAAAATGACTGCAGTTAACACAGCTCCTGAGTTCAAAAGGCAGGAGGGGTAGGTGCCTTACAGTGAGAGCCAAGTATGGGAGTCGGTGCATAGGAGATGAATGGAGGGAATCGCAAAAGCAGGGCCAACTCTGATGGGGTGAATTAGTTTCCTGGGACTGCCAGGGGAAAGTACAGAGACAAATGGGTGATTCACAACAGTGGAGGCCTACTGTTTGGGAGGCTGGAAGTCTGAAATCAAAGCATCAATGGGGACTCCTTCTAGAGACCTTTAGGGAAGGTCTGTCCTGGCCTCCCCCCAGCTTCTGGTGGCCCTAGATGTTCCCTGGCTTCTGGCTTCAAGGCTCAGAGAGTTTCACCTGCCATTCTTGGTATCTCTTCAGATGGCCCTCCCTCTGTGCATGTCTGTGTTTGTGTCCAGAGGATACCAGTTGTACGGGATTGCACGGTACTCTTGGGACCTCAGCGGCACCGCGTTACATCTGCGAAGACCTTCCATCTAAGTCATGAGAGATGCTTCCGGTTGCGATATCACTATACTTCTGTGGGGAATGCAGTGCAGCTCATCAGAGAGTGTGTGGGCCTCCTAGAATGACGTGACACTCAACAGGCCCAACCATGCTTTTAAAGTTTGCTAATGTCGCCACAAAATGGACAAACCTCATATATCCTGGAAAGGGCTATTAGATAGGCTCTTGAAAAGTGAGTTTTCTAACCACTGGCATTCCCTAGACCTGAACACAGCAAGGGGCTTTTCTCTTGGAATGACGGACACCCAGGAACTGTTTGTCACCTTTGTTAACTTCAAGGCAGAGAGGAGAGCAGACACGGATAAAGCTCAGGTTCACGTGAGCTCATGCTTCTCCCCCTTTCCCTGCATACATTTTAAATGTCTGACCTCACTTACATATGCACTTTGGTCCATGAAATATCATGAGCCTGGGTCTCAGGATTGGCGAGTTAGGAGGAGACCATGGAGAAACCCCTACCCCAGAGAGTAGAGCATCCCTGTTACCCAACTTCTCCCAGGTGGCCTGAAAGGCTAAGAATTATTAGCTCTGCTCAGAACTACAGGTTAGACTCCCCAATAGCCCCGCGTTTGGGAAGACTCCAGGAACACAGCTGAATTGGAAAATGAGCAAATGAAAAGATACATTTAGAAGTTAGGAGAAACAGCATTTTAAGAATCAGGTAGACTGAGTATCAATACAGTGTAGCTAACTGTTCTCCTAAGCATGTTATGAGTGATTGTTAACAAAGCAGAACTGCTCAGACCTTAAACTGAGTCCTGTATTGCTTTCCTGGGGAGCTCCCTAACAAAGCACCGCTCACTGAATGGTTTAAAATGATAGGCAGTGGTCCTTGCATGGGTGAGTGGGTGGGTAAGTGCCCCTCTGTAGTGAAAGGGGAGCAGGCCTGCTTTTTATCCGGCCCAGCTCCCGCACAGCTAGCTTATACCCCGAAATAACA
>LOEQ01000685.1:141460-156563 GCA_001685075.1 Bramus lutescens | reverse complement strand
ACATTACCCAGGGTAAGCTGGAAATATAGATGGGACAGTCATCAGCATAGGTAGACAAGCAGGTTGAAGGGGGGGTGACAACACCCAGGGAAAGTGTGCTGAGCGAGAGAGAGAGTAGAGGAAGAAACCCGTCACAGGACACAAAAGAAATTATAAAGCGAATGGTTGGCAGAGAATGTCACAGAGGAATGTGCTTTGGTTTAAATGTGAGGTGCCCCCCACAGCCCCACGCTGTGAACACTTCTCCAGCTAACAGTTGTGTCTTGGGAGGAGGGGCCCAGCGGAGGGAAGAGGGTTGCTGGTGAGTAAGGCATGGATTGAGAGTTAGTGCCTGGTCCTACCTCCTTCCTGAGTTCTCTGTCTGCTTAGTTGGTGACTTGTGACAAGACCCAGCTGCTATGCCCTTGCCATTAACTCTACCATGACCTTCCCACAGTGATGAACTGGACCTTTTCTTCCTTTTTAAAGAAACAACTATTTTTAAAAGTTTATATATTATTTTTCAAAATTTATGTGTGTGTGCGCACACGTATGTCTGCTCCTCTGTGTGTGTCCGGCATGTGTGCAGTATCTATGAAGGCCAGAAGAAGGCATCGGGTACTTGGAAATTGAAGTTACAGTTTGCTGTGTGTCCCTCGATGTGGGTGCTGGGAACTGAACTGAACCCAGGTTCTTTGCAAAAGCAGCGAGTGTTCTCAATCCCTCACTATAACTTTTTCAAACCGTGAGCCTAGGCAAATCTTTCTTCCCACAAGGGGCTTCTGCGAGGATCTTCTGTGTCACAGCTGCTAGAAAAATAAGTAACACAGAGAAATATCCTCAAGCGAAAGGTTCAACGTGAGGTCAGATAAAGCAAGGTGCTCGGGAGGTGCCCCTAACCTGGGGCTTCACTACACTGACTTCTAATCACCCCTGGTCATCTCTGCTCCAACAATACTAAATTGAAAATTCTAGACATAGTTTGTACGTTTTAAATGATATTGAATATAGTATGTCATTCTAATGATGTTTTGTTATTAGCCCTGGTCCTATATCTCTTACTTGTGCCTAATTTATTAATGAAATTTCATTATAAGCACATACATCTCATGCTATATGTAATATCAGCTATCAGTAGAAGGCCTTAGACCCCATCCCCACAGATGGCAGGTTGCAACTCTATATAAAGCACAATTTTATACACTTCGTGTCAAAGTATAGCTGTAAAGAGTACAAATCCATGATACAGTCTTACTTTGAAGTTATAGCTAGTAATGCATGATACCACATTTAGTCAGTATAGTGTTCTGAGATACTTAATAGCCAGTCTGACTGTTATTTTAGCTTTTACTTAGAGTTGACAGACAAGTAGTTAAAATGTATGGAACTAAACAAAATCCCTGGCCCCATCAAGATTCATACCAAAGTAAACCTACAAAGTAGATTATACTAGTTTAAAAGCATAGCCCTGAAATTAAATGTAAAACTTGTAAGATAGCCTATGATATGCTGAAAGTCGCCATTTTGTGTTTCTTACACCAACCATTGGATTACAGAGCCAGTTTTGCCTAGGGCTCATTAAATATTTCTAAAGGACTGGCTAAGTCAAATATGCTGCTCACCCTGAATTATTTTTGCTTTCTAAGATGTCACAAAAAAAGTCAAAATCAATGCCAGGCTTGTTAGTGAGACGAGAAAGAGTGTAGAGAGTATACAAAATTGGCAAGGGAAGATGATGGTCCAGAGTCTTCCTCTTCATGGCGAGGAAGGACATAGCCCAAAGCATCAAGAAAAGAAACTCATGAGCTGAGTCATGACCTGTCACATGACAGTGGGAGAGACAGGTGGGTGGCACGTACACATTTGTGTACAGACACACAGGAAGATAAGCCCTTGAAGTGCACCAGAGTCCACAGTTGAGTGGAAACCACCATTTGACCCAGGTTTCCTTAGGCTCTAATTATTGAACAGTCAAGTCAGATGTTTTTCCTGTCCACCACCTGTTCTTTTGTTGTGTTTTTTTTTTGTTTTGTTTTGCTTTGCTGCAGGGCGGGGGTTGTTGGTGAACCTTTTCTAGTTCTGAGCTCTGAGGGCATTTGAATAATGACCTCTGCAGATAAAGAAGCACAAAAATGACAAACATTTATAATAAATTCACTGAAACATTTTTGTATTCTAGTCAAGTCTGCAAAATCTACCAGCCACTTACCCAAGCAAACACTGGAAAGAAAGTTTGCGGCCAGGAACTGCTTTCAGCATTTAGAGGGAAGGATATGAAAGACATGTGATATGTTGGGACTCTTGCTTCCAACATTTAGAGGGGGGATTTGAGAGACATGTGACATGGTGGAGGAGTTGCTGCTCTTGTATTTGTTGTCGATGTCTCTCCTGTCATAGAGCCTGGCTTTGAAGCTGCTGCGTCACTCTGTTTTGGTTTAATATGGTTCTGCTCTGTCACCTCATAGTTACAATATTGAAACCTGAAGGATGTTTCTCCCCTCAGTGAGATCCCTCACACTCCAGGACACATTAGTTGCTTTAATGCCCTATGTTTTTCTTTAATGCACTTAGGCATTCCTAATGAATGAATGTAGTATGTGAAAGCACACAAAAGTGGGGAGTCAAACATAGAACTTCACTCTGGCTTTCAAGAAACATGTGTGACAATCTTTTCCCCCACCAGCCCCAAATAATGACACAGAGGCTTACTATTAATTATGACGGCTTAGCCTTAACTTAAGCTTGTCCCACTAGCTCTTATAACTTAAATTAACCCACTTAATCTACATTCTGCCACATGACATTAACTTCCTCTGTACTGCCCATCCGGCTTCCACTGCGTCTGGTTGGCAACTCTCCATCTCTCTTCTTCCAAGAGCCTTCTCTATGCCTGGAAGTCTTGCCTATACCTCCTGCCTAGCTATTGGCTGTCAAGCTTTTTATTACACCAATTATAGCAATACATATTCACACAGTGTACAAATATCCCACAACATTTCCACCTTTTTGTCTAAATAAAATGGTAGGTTTTAACTTTACTACAGTAAAATTACATACAATAAGAAAGAATTACATTCATGATGTCCAGTCCATTTATATTTGGCAAATTTGGAGAAATCACTCTATTATCTGTCTTATCTTGATAAGTCCAAAGTGTTATACCTAAGCCATTTTCTATCATAACTTTTACTATCAACCTAAAAATACCTTTTAGACCTTAAACATTTTCTTAGGTAAACAACTTAAGCTTTTATGTTTCTCAGTATACTTTACACCTCTGTGATGAGCTTTTTGAAATTTAATAACAAGGAAAATTATAACTATCTAGTTTTAAACCCCGTCAAAGACCTGAGAAGGATATAATATTACCTGAGTAAACAGGAAATTCAGAGCAAACAATTGCTAAAACTATAAGAATGAGAGAAATGGCTGGCTGCTTGAACAGTCACCCAAGTTTCCTCTGCAGTGTTGGGGCATCAATCTTCAGCCTACAGGCCCAGAATATCTGACAGACTTTTCTTTGAAGCAGGAGTTTTTGAAGGACTTATCCACCTTGTCTTGGTAAGGTTTGGCAGTCACCTTCTTTTGTGTCCTGCTTGTCCAATTTGGACAACATACTGCCAGCAGTTGCAAAAAGACAGGGTTGGGTTTTTTTTTCTCCCAGTGGCTAAATTTGCCACAATGAAAGTAGACTCCATATAGAGGTTCTTTGATGTCAATCATCCTTTTTGGAAGAGCAGGGGTGCTGCCAGGAGGAGATGTGTCTCTCTGTCATGAAAAGCCTTTGGTTATTAAAACATCTTAAATGCCATATTCTGTAAATCTTTGAAGTGTTTGAAGATGACCTATCTATCTTAAATATATCTCTGTTTAACCTTGAAAACATACCTAACTACAAATTTTATTATTATAGATGACTATATACTAACTTGTATTTCTTAATTATAAATTTCATTTTTAAATGAGCTACATAGGTACAATACTTTAAATAGGAGTAAAAACACACATACAGTATAATGAAAATATTAATAGTTGCTTTTTAGTTTAAAGTAAAATCAATAATATACCCTTTTATCCTTTTATTCTCACATCCCCCTTTTTCTTTCCAGAAAGATATACCTGAATCTAATCTCCTTTACTCAGCTTTCTCCCTGACCTTGATCATCAACAACTTGTAACCAATTCCCCTCAATTATGACAAGCATCCATAACCCACCAAATCACAAAACCCATCCACTCTACCTCTACAGAATGTGGTCACTGTGTTCTCTAGACTGTTTCTTGTTGTGTGGGGGCATCAATATCTTTAGGGGACCCTAAGAAAATTGAGATAATGGTCACGTCCTGGGAGAGCTAGTTACATTATTTTTGTTTGTTTGTTTAGTCTCTGTGTTATGAAAAGGTGTAGAGCTTATCTGAAGTGTTGGCTGGGTAGTCTGTGAGGCTGTACCATCTCAGCTAGCTATTGGCCATTCAGATTTTTATTACACCAGTCTTAGCAATGCATCTTCGCAAGTGTACAAATATCTCACAACAGACAACATAGGAGGTGAGATACTCAGATGCAAATAAAAAAATATGTGACGCAGACCTTGAACAATCTCAGTGACTTCACAGTGCCAAAGTCCTCTTCTCTTCAGCCAGTCTAAGCTGCATCTAAGCTTAACCCAAGGGATGTTGGTTCTCAAGCTGGTAAGTGGGGAGGCAGGGAGACCTTGATGTAGAGGTAGTAGGGCAAGGGAATAGAAAGTGAAGTTAAAGGGTGAAGAATGGAAGAGTTTCTGGTGTTGTCATACTTTCTGGTCCTGACATCATGCATCAGTCCCTTTTTCTAGCCATGTGTGGTCCTTAGGGAGGAGCATGTGCTCCACCCCCAGAGGGAAGAACAGGGGTTAGGATGTATGGCACACGTGGCCCTTTATTCTCAGTGGGGTCAGAGGGTTTATATGCAGTAGGGCTTATCTAGTTTAAACTTCATTTGTGAAAGAGGCTTATAAACGTTTGTGCAGAGGCTACCGGTAGAAGGGAATTTGCTCGAAATACAAGCAAGGATGCCCATCCTGTGGAGTGAGCTTGGAGGAGCACTTCCTCAGCCCCTCCCCTACTCCTGTCTGCCGGCTGTGTGAGGCTCTAACAGCTTTCCCCTAAAGTAGTCGTTACTGAACACAGTTCACACTTCAAATGCACAAGCCCATAGTTCCTAGTATGCTTGCCCACTGCACTGACATCCCCACAGTCACGGCAGAACATTCTCATCTTCAGGAGAAACTCGTGTGGTGAAAATTATGTGGAAATAGCCCTTTCATTTGTGGTTTTATTGTTGAAAATATGTAAATGTGACCTCTCAAGACAGTTATGTCTTCATACCTAGACCTTGAAAAAAAATTTAACTATTTCAAATCTCTCAAGGAAATCATTTCAGTAGACATTAAGGCAATTTATTTAAAATAATCAGCACTTTTTCATGAATTTGAAAGAAGAAATAGTAGACATCAGTACACATGGATATTGGGGAGATTTAGTGTGTTCGTGCCATGCTTCAGCACACAAGTGTTTGTTTCCTCTCGATGCACACTTGCATTTTTCATAGGCTTTTAAACAAAGCTAAGGGTCTGGAGAGACAGCTCAGCCTTTAAGAGCAGTTGATCTTGCAGAGGACGTGGCTTCAGTTCACCATGTAATGAGGCTCACAACTATCCATGACTGCAGTTCCAGGGGATCTGACACCCTGTTCTGACCTCCTCGGGCACCAGGCGTGTACACAGTATTCATGTGACAATTCAACCAAACACTCATACACATAGAAATTTAAAACTCTGAAAGAAATAATAATAACATCTAAGCTGAAACTGTCATTGAAAATCAAATGCAAGAGTAAATTGAATCTCGTGTTAGACAGACCTTCAAATAACTGCTCACAGTAGGCTAAAACCAAGATTAAAAAAGTGATAGACATTTTATGAAACTGACAAATCACAATTCACTTTGGTAATTTTTTAATATTGTCCTTTTACATTTCTTTCATGTTTTATAATTTTGTAAACACAATAGTACTGTATTGCTTAATTTGTAAATAACTGAATACATATAAAGCAAGAGAGATAATTAGTGGCACCTATCTCTTTTTTTGTAGTTGTTGTATTTGTTAGTTTTTGAGACAGCGTCTCACTATGTAGCCCTGGCTGGCCTAGAATTTACTCTGTAGATCAGCCTCACAGGCCCACCTGCCTCTGCTTCCTGAATCCTGGGAATAAAGATGTACATCACCCCGCCTAGCTCTTTTTAATTTTTGATAGGAACATACTATAACAATTTGTTTTAAAGCCGTTGATATAGACCAATTAACAGCAAATAACCTTGTTTGGTTAACATTTTTTAAAACACAGGGCCAAATTTGGGTGCTATGCAACTTCTGCCCTTTAACTCAGCTCTGAAACTGAAGTCCCAGATGGACCATAGACAAGATAATAATTCTTAGTTTCCCCAAAAATAACTTACAGAAAAGATGCGTGGACTGGATTTGACCTGCAGGCCACCATCTGTCAGTCTAGTTTCCATGATGGAAGGCCTTTGTTAATCGGCAGAACACCTTGAGAAGGTCCCTAGGCTAGGACTTTAGTCATCAGGGATGGTAACTAAAGAGTTGGGTCAGTGCTGGTGAGAGTCACTTACCCACTCAGATCCCAGGCTACCATGTAACAAAATGGTGCTTAAATTAAAATAACCTCCCCAATTCCATCCATTCGTATCCATCTATGCCCCTAAGCTTTTAACACCTTAACACAGAAGTGGAGCTTAGTTGGGAGTCTGAATAGAGAAGGCATGAGATGCAAGTCTGTTGTGTGGGTAAGGAGGATGGGAGCAAGGCCATGGGGGGGCAGCAGCAAAAGAGAGAGAGAGAGAGAGAGAGAGAGAGAGAGAGAGAACAGCAATTCCATTCACAAAGAACTGAAGGCCTAGCTTATTGCTCTTGAGAAGTCTGCCACAAACTACTGTTCTGAATGACCCGGGGATTTGTTGAGATGAAGGCTCCTCTTGCTGCTGAGATTTATAGAGCCCTTGATATTGTGGAGCTGGTCCTATGTCTTTTATTTCCCGAGGAAAGCTGCACCATGAGTTGAAACACCTGGAGTGGAGACAGAACTAGAAAACCCTCCTCTGTACATGCTGCCATCCCTGCAGGTCATGCTTCCACAGGGCCGGACCTTCTAGAGGGATCTTTTCTCAAGATCTGCAGAATGGCTGATCTGCCCTTTCTCTTATCAGATGCCATGCTTGAGTTTAGACCATACACAAGCAGAACTTTCCCAGTGCCCTTCACACCCCGTGAGCCCTGGTCAGGCAGTTGTTTGCTTTTCCAAGTCCACATTTTCTGGCTTTGCCACCTCCCATTGTGCTCTCTGAATGAAGAAAGGGCCTCTTCCCCCTTCGCAGATCCCCAATCCTAGGTCAGGCTCAAGTGCCACTCTCTCCGTGAGTTCTTCTCTGATCCCACAGTGAAAACTGTATTATCATCCATTAAGCTTTCACTGTGTATGTCTCCCTTAATATTCACCACATTTGAACTCCCGTTACACCCTTGCACGTTTCTTGGCTCACCTACCAAATTATTACTCCATGTTTAGCCATGTTAAGCCTCTTGGCTTCATCCTTCTGTGGCTTGAACAGAGCAACTGTCCCATCGATGTCTTCTTAAGGATGGGTTCCTTCTGGCCACCTGGTGTCAGTGCCAGCCAGCATCCCATGCCACAAGCCAAAACCTCACCTTGGTATCTACCACGTCCCCAGTCTCCTCCTCATATTCCAGGTGTCTACCTACCCCGTCTTGCCCACAGTTCATTGGTCTGGTCACATAACTAAACTGAACTGCCCTCCTTCAGAGCCAGGGTCCAGGTGGCCAGTGGTTTGGCTAGAGAGAGGAATGTACACAGGATTAGAAAGCCATATGCTCACGCTGCTGTTGCAGAGGGTCATTTGTAATTAAACTGTGTGACAGTTTAACAGTCTTCTGTCTTCATTGCTTCAGCAGTGGTTGCTTTCATGTTTAGTCAGAAAACAGCATAAGCTTTCCTGGCTAGTCATCGCTTGGAATACAGATCTACGAGTCCAGATGAGGACTCTTCAAGGTATTTTAAGTGCCATACAAGAAAATCTGTAAGGCCCATATTACCCTTTCAGAAGCCTGGTAGATCTCCAGCCCTTCAGCTAACAATGCTGCCAACTTAATCAGTACACGCAAACATGGTGCTTCATTTTGAATGATACTCTTCTGTTAATATGCGGATGTGTCTGCCTTTACTTGAAGGGTGTCCTCAAGCGTGGAGATGGGTTGCCTTTGGTTTGGCTTTTTACCAAGCATAGATGAGTGTCAGCTCATCTCTATCTTGAACAGGGCCTGTCTTAAGTAAAGTTTCCCCTGACGGGACCATAACCCACCAAGAGCAGAGAAGAATCGACTTCCGTTCCCAACAGCAGGGCGGCTAGACCCCGAGGTGGCTGCCAAGTCCCCTGCAAAGACACAAGTCCTTTCCCTTGGGCCAAGTGTCCGGGATGTGGCCCTTCATTTTCCATTTCCTGCCTCCCCTGGAGGTTTACCTTCACTTGTAAACAAGCCGCTAGCTGCAAGCCAGGGGATTCTAGATGAGTTCGTGGGTAGGAACCACCCCAATACGCTTTCTTGTTAGAACGGCAACCTTGCCTTTCACGGGCGATGCTAGAAACAGGGGCCCTGGTCTCATGGACCAGTGTGTGAGAACTGTCTGGTTCCTGAGAGGAGCCAGGGGACAAGCAGGGAATCAAGATGGGGAGGCTGTGCCACCCAAATGGAAAGGACGTCTTGGAAAGGAGGAAATGAATAGTAAATCTTTTTCCAATTAAAACTGAGAGTGGAAGCAGAAAAGCTCTGGAGGGCACTTTTCAGGGAGGGAGAGATCATAAAAGGTCTGTTATGAAAATCCATTATCCATAAATTCCCCCACATTAAGCACCGCCTGTCTGTCTGGGGAGGATGCTGACACAGGGTCTGTGAGGACAGGGCAGCCTCAGCCTCCGCCTGCTGTGCGCCATTTCCTCCGTGTCTGCAGAACACTTTCCTTCGCAGGGATCCCCTCTAATTACCCGCAGCCTTCCAATCTCCATTTAAGGACATCTCGTCTTCGGTTTTTCCCAATCCCTTTGTTTCCTTTTGTCGAATGTTTACCCACCTGATAATGGCACCGTAATTAGAAGCAAAACCACATGAAATTATGGACCCGTGTATCGCATCACGCGAATTCTTCGAGTTTGGGAGAATGGCTGAATTTTTTTTTTTTAGAGCACTCCAAGACTCATCTAAGATGACTTCATGTCTTTCACACGAGAAGAAGGAAATGCGTGTTTGAAAAGAATTTGCTTATTGCTACACCTGTGGTCAGATGCAGTTGCAGCCACGTGGGCTCATGGAACTGTGGGAGTCGCCCTCCAGCCTCCATTTAGCAGATGTTAGTCAGCTGTATATCATGTCTAGCCTTTGCTGCAAGAGAGAGAGATGATAAATATGGTAATGCCAGTCATAGGCACCTGGGTTTAAGTTATTTTCTCATGTTTGACTTTAAAAATTATCTATGCTTAGCCTTATTGTCCACGCACTATATCCATTAAAGCAAGATATCTTTTGATGGGTATGACATCCTGAGAGCATCCCCATGCTGATTCTACCCCTTTCCCTAGTTTTACTTCTGATTACCATTTTTTTAAAAGTCAAAGAACATTAAGAGTCATGTTTTTATAATTTGCATGTTCATATTTACGTTTATATTCATTATTTATGGTGTTTATTAGAGAATCTTAGGTTGGGATGTAAGACAAGCTAATGCTAATTTCCTTTTAATTAGCTTCTCATCCATTTAATCTTTTCCTTTTATCCTTGTAATACATTTCAGCCCAAGTTTAGCTCAGGCACCAGCTAAGCAGTCTTATATATCTCTTCCATCATCAACCCTCTCTTCCCATACCTACAGTCTTAGTTAGGGTTTCTATTGCTGTGAAGAGACACCATGACCATGATAACTCTTATAAAGGAAAAAGCATTAATTGAGGTGGCTTTCATTTTCAGAGGTTTAGTTCATTATCATCATGGTGCAATATGTGGCATGCAGGCAGACATTGTGCTGGAGAAGGAGCTGAGCGTCCTACATCTTGACCCATAGGCAACAGTAAGTGGTCCGAACTAAGTGTAGCTTGAGCATAGGAGACCTCAAAGTCTAACCCCACAGACTTCCTCCAACAAAGCCACAACTACTTCAACAAGGCCACACCTCCTAATAGTGACACACACCCACCATGAGCTTATGGGAGCCAATTCCATTCAAACTACCACACCTACCTTTCTTCATTTTGTTTTTTTAAAGACTTTAACTGTGTGAGTGTGGGTGTGCACACACTTACACTCACGTGTGCATATTTGTGCAATGCTGCAGAGGCCAGAGGTGATAGATACATCTGGTGTTGCAGGGTATTGCAAGCTACCGGAAATGGGTACTAGGAACTGAACTCAGGTCTTCTACAAGAGCAGCACAGGGTCTTAATCATGGAGTCACCTCTCCAGTCCTCTCCGGTCCTTATACCGACCCTTTGTAAACTCCATAAATTAAAAAGTAAGTGTCTGTGCCCTTTGTAAACTCCATAAATTAAAAAGTGAATGTCTGTGCCTGAACAAGCTTATTGTTTGGATATGGTAGGGTAGATGGGATGAAACAAATTCAATCCTGTCTGTGAGAACATGAATAGATTTTAGTTTATCTCAGGAAGCTGTTATGGAATGGCCCTCCCAAATCTGAATTTAATGATACACATTCTCTCTTTTCAGAAGAAACATGAGAAAAATAACAACTCCATAAGAATATAAATCTAGACCTTATCCATTTTATTTTCTACTGAATAACATAAGCCATTTAATTTTTTTAAGTTAAAGAAAGTGGCACCCGTTGAATAAGGTCATAATCATTTATCCCATCCAAAGCTCTAGTCTCAAGAAAGATTTGGAAAGCATGGTCGGGTCCCATCTATCTTTATAAATGACATGGATTCCTGTAAACATGAAGGCATGTTGTTGTATGAAAGTCATCAATCATGGATTGCATATGTTATTATTATATGAAGTTTTGGACAGACAATCTTTTTATCATTTGAGAATGCACACCATGGTGTAAAACTACAAAACAAGTGTAAGAGGGTAGTACAGGCTCTGCAAAATTCAGGCAGGGGTGACTGGGCAGCAAAAGAGAGAGGAATAGTATTGAAAAGAAACATATAAGCCCCTAGTTAGCTACTGGAGGTACCCGAGTTGCTAGGCGTGTACATGTCAGTTCCGTTATTACTCTTTAAAGTGAAGTTACACTATATTCATTTGCACGTACAGCACAATCTATGACAAAACTTTCTAATCTAAAAACCTAATTTCAATCTATTGGACCGTTTTATTTTAAAATTTCTCGTGACTATATGCATTACTTCATAAACGAGCCTTTCACTTGGAGACTCTGTTTGTCCTAGGGTAGGACCATTTTAGGATGTTCTCAGATCTGGTGCCCTCGATGTCTTCTAACCAAACCCAGTCTTGCTTCTCTTCCCACTGTCTGCTGCTCTGTAGCATTTGGCCTCCTTGTGGTCTGTGATTACACAAGTTTGTGTAACTGTGGGATGCCATCTTTGTCTAAAGTCAGTGATGGGCTGGTGGTGACAACTGGTGAGGACATGCATACGAACACGAACATGAAAGCTAGCAAATATTAAGGAAACCCAAATAAATACGGTTGGCATGCAAACTCTAGTGACTCAAAATGTTCAAGGGATGGGGGATGAGAAGGAGAAGAAAGATGAATCGAGATGTACTTCTCTTCCTGGATAATTGTCTTCAAAGTAGCCTGTCTCCTTGGATGCCTTGACGCCAGTAAATGTGGCTCAACTGATACGATAAGCCACCCAGCCCTGTAATGAATACAGCACACGTTACTTTTCTAACCCCACCAAAAAAGTCTTTTCAATCAAAGAAGCTTGTCTTTTCACTCTCTCCTTTATTACTACATACAAACCTCTTTACTTTCCCATATTCTGAGAGAAAAGATTCGTATTTTCTTGGGTTTTATTTTCCTCCACTATAACTTTCAATTCCCTCCCTCTTAAGGATGCCAAGGAAAAAACTTCAGAATTGGACTTTATATGTATTCAGACCGCAATATTTTGCCGACACCACATGTAAAGAACATTATATTTAAGAGCCTGAAATGTTTCAATAAACTTAATTTCCAAAGGTGTGCTAAGCCTACTGAACACAGAGGACTCTTTTCAATGGCTCGGGATTTTCCCTCCTTATCACAGTGTGGCCTCAGACTTTCTGAGAGTGAATAAACAGTTCACAGAGCTGATGAGAGATGCACGGAGAATCGGCTTGCATTTCATATTATGAAAGAAAATCCTTGGGGTTTTGGTACGAAAACAATAATGGATGGACGTGAGTCATGTTGCCTTCAAGTAGCTGATGAGCATATTTTCAACCCACAGAAGGTTTTAACACTTTAAATCAGATTCTGTCATAAGAACCTCATTAAGACAAGGACGTTGGCTGGGAAGCCCGCATGGAACAGAACTAGGTCCTCTGAATGTGAGTGACAGTTGTGTGGCGTAGTCTTTTTGTGTGGCTCCTGGTAGTGGGTCCAGGATTTATCCCTGGTGCGTGAACTGACTCCTTGGAGCCCATCCCCTTTGGTGGGATGCCTTGCTCAGCCTTGATGCAGGAGAGGGTCTTGGTCCTGCCTCAAGTGATCTGCCATGGGAGGCCTTACCCTCTCTGAGGAATGGATGGGGGAGGGGGGAAGGGAATAGGAGGAGAGGAGGGAGAGGGAACTGTGGTTAGTATGTAAAATGAATAAAAAAATTTTTAAAAAGACAAGGAATTGGCAGAAGTGATAATTAATAATAACAATAACAACAGCAACAACAACAATAATAATAATAGTTGCCAAAGAAATGCCCTTCTTGGAGGCTGTGAGGCCCAAGTCTTCTTCTACTACATGTAGCCTACATGGGCAGTGTATAGCTAGCTGTAGGAAGCTGGGAACAAGACGGTGGCATCTCAGTGACAAACCTGAGATCCCTTTTAAGCAACATCACTTTCTCAGAGATGGCTCACACAGATGTGGAGGTTCAGTGAGATGCAGAAATGTCAGAGCTGATCTGGGGGGGGGTCCACCAACTCTCTACTGGCCTCTCAGCTACTGGGAATTCTCAAATGATAGATTTCCATAAGGTTTATTGTTACAGGTGAGGAAATTATTCAGTCTGTTGGCATTTTAGGTGCATTCTTTTAAAGATATGGGAACACAAGAGGAACAGTTGAGGAAAATAGACTCCAGATTTTGATCTGAGTGAAGTATTATAACTGATCACTTTATAATACCTTGAGCCTCTCATTTTCTGAGGCTTTTCTCATTGAACCAGTGAGTTTTAAAGCTCTTAAACCTGTAAGGAAATTGGCTCCCCGCCTCCAGTGAAAGTGGTTACTAATTTTTCTTTCCTTTCTTTTAAGTTTATATAATATATTTTGACCATGCTCATTTCCTTCCATCAGCTCCTCCCAAATCTGCCTATCTTCCTACCAACCCACACTTCTTTCTCTCTCTCTAAAAAAAAAGAAAGAAGAAAAACAAAAAGTGAAAACCAGAAATAAGAAAATAAATAAGACAAAAATTAGAGAAAACAAACAAACCAAAAATGCACAAAAAAAATAGAGCCCTTTTTTGGGGGGCTAGCTCCTGGGATGGGGCCTGCCTTGGAGTGTGGTTGATGCACCCAGGGACACTCCATCGGAAGAAACTGTTTTTCCCTTTTTCAACAAGTATTAATTGCAAATAGCTTCTTGGGAAGGGATGAGCTTTGGTGTTCACTTCCCCTCGCAGTGCTAGGATTTTGTCTGGTTTGAACCTGTGCAGGTCTTGTGTTTGCTGTCAGTCTCCAGGAGAAACTGCAGCTGACAGACCAGGGTTTCGTTGTTGTTGTTGTTGTTGTTGTTGTTGTTGTTGTTGTTGATAAAATGCTATTGGCAGCATTGCATCGGAACTGTAGTGATACTGGCGTGTAGTCTCAACTCAGAAAATTAGCAAAATGGAAAAAAGGGAAGGGAGAATAACATTCTAAAACAACAAAGGGAAGAGGGGTGTTTTTAAAAACCATTCTATAGATTTATTTTCTCCTTTCTTTCCTTTCCTTCCTCCCTCCTTTTCTTTGTTTCTTTGTTTCCTTGGTGGTGGTGGTGATGTTGCTGCTGGTGCTAGTGCTGGAGGTGGTACAGAGAATTAAACCCACAGTCTTGCATACGCTAGGTTAAGCGCTCTACCACTGAGCTACATACCCAGCCATTTTTCCTCTGGTTTTGAGACCTCATCTGAATTCGTTGCCTGGGCTGGCCTTGACCAAATAATCCCATGTCAGCCTCCCAAGTACCTTGGAGTACAATGTGCACCACTATACCTGACTGTCCTGCAGATATGGTGAAAAGAGTCGCCTCCGTGTTGAGCGAGCCTTGAACTAAAGTCCATGGTGACTATGGAAGGAGGGGAACACAGAAGCGAGCCAACAGCTAATATGTTGCTTGAAGACACCTCTATGGTTCCTTTCCTTCAGCCAGTGTAGTTAACTCTTGACAGACTGATACAAAGAAACTGGATTCTCAATAATTCCCAAGTTCATCATGTTTGCAGTGATTTTATTTGTTTGAACGTTTCCATTTGAAAGGCCCAGAATTTAACAAGGTCATATATGGAGGTAGCGGAGTTCTGGTGTTGAAGACTTAAAGTCATTCTCTTGGAACAGCCAGATGTTATGAAAGAGTTTTCTTGGCATGTAGCTCTGAGCTTTCATATCAAGCATCAGCAGGGCCTTTAAGCAATGGTTATAAGAATGGAAGGAACACCAGCTGTAGTGAAAAGGGGAGCGGGCCCTGCTTTTCGTCCTGCCCGGCTCCTGCACGGCTAGCTTATACCACAAAATAACAACACACCAATTGTATTCATTTAAGCATTGCCTGTCCCATTATATCCAGCCTCTTTTTAGCTAACTCTCATATCTTAATTAACCCATTTTTAATAAT
>LOEQ01000685.1:120981-141265 GCA_001685075.1 Bramus lutescens | reverse complement strand
CTTTATTAACCAATGAAAGTAACACATAGACAGATGACCCTCCTACACCAACCAGCCCTTTGCTTTTTCGTGCTATGGACACACATGTCCGATGGCATGTAATTATTATGAACTTTGGGGACTGTTTGCACTAGTTTATAAATACTATGTGCAAATACATGGTGGATTTCCTCTCGTCCCAAATATCTGCTGAGTCACTTTGCTCATACCAACACTGACCTTTCACTAGAAAGGTCCCTCAAATCCCCAGGTGTTTGTGATGAGACGCGAGCACAAACGATTGCGAAGAGACAAAGCAGAACACTCCATCCATCGTAAACCCGCTCACAGTCAGCATGGCTCAGGAGCTCACGCACCCCCAGATGGTTTAGTTAATGGAGGTGTTGCTCAGTAGACTTGGATATTGTCAGTTTTTTTTTTTAAATCACAATGATTAAAACTGTATGAAATGTAGTTGAGTTTGTCCCAAAGCATCTGGGAAGGTGGTTGCTTCCGTGCCATGGACACAAGTGAACGGACTGGTTAATACTGGGGTCTGCTGAAATTTCCTAGAAGTAAAACTGGGCTGTTATGCCTCCCTGACCATCTGGCTAGGTTGGAATTTTGTTAGTCAGCAGCATTTCAAACAAGGTTAAGGTTGATGTGTGGAAAATCCGAGATGCTAATGTTCTGTCTTTGATGTAGAACAGAGCTACTGCTACTGCAGATGTAGGAATCCTGCATCCTTGTCTGTCTCTTTGGACAGAGTCTGGGTGATGGTGAAGTGGGCTTGCCCATATGTCACTGGAATTTTGTTACCTTTCTGAAGGCCAGTTTATCAGAGCATCAAAAGCCTCCAAAAAAACTTCTGAGAAGTTTCAAAGTTTCTGTACCACTGCTTGGAGGAGCATAAAGTTGGAGAAACATATTTAATAACCAGCAAGAAAAATATTAGGTTATAGTATATCTGCATAATTACCATCTGGTGCATGTAGATATAAAATACTGTTTCCTTTGACATAGTTTGTTGATGTGTTAAAACATAGCCATGACTAAGCTTAATTAAAGGAACTGTTTGTGAAATAATACATATAACATGACCCTACTTTATTAAAAAGGTATATATCTCCACACCTACAGACATATGTACCGAATACCTCAAACTTGCATCATGTTAGAGCTTAGTTTATATGATCCTAAGTAGCTGATTTTCAATTTTGTCTTTATACATTAGGTAATTGCCTAGTTTTAAAACAAAACAAGAGTCCATTACTTTCAAAATCAGAAGAAGTTTTTTCTTTCTATAAGAAAAATACATCCTAGCTGGGTGTTGTAGCACACACTTTTAACCCCAGCACTCGGAAAGAGAAAGCAGGCAGCTCTCTTTGTGAGTGTGAGGCCAGTCTGGTCTACAGATTGAGTTCCAGGACAGCCAGGGCTACATAATGAGACCTATCTCAAAACTCCCAACTGTCCCCCGGCCAGAAAAAGAAAGAAAAGAAGAAATAAATCAGTGGTAAAAGTATAAAACATAGGCTGCTTTTAGAAGCCATGTATTTCTTGGTTCTCCAAGGACCAGTGTAGGAGTCTTGCAGTTGAATAGTTTGTCATCCATATAGTTGCACTTATAATGTCAGCTCATAGTTCTTTATTGGCCTCATGTGTATGTGGTTTGTGTGCGTGTGTGTGTGTCTGTGTGTACATGTGTGTATGTGTGTGTATATGTGGTGTGTGGTTTGTGTGTGTGTACATGTGTGTATATGTGGTTGTGTGTGCGCATGTGTGTCTGTGCATGTATGTGTGTGTTTGTGTGTGTCTGTGTGTGTACATGTGTATATGTGTGTGTATATGTGGTATGTGCTGTGTGTGGTTTGTGTGTGCATGTGGGTTTCTCTGTGTGTGTACATATGTGTATATGTGGTATGTGTGTGTGTTTGTATGTGTGTACGTGTGTGTTTGTCTGTGTGTATGTGTGTGCATGTATGTGTGTGGTGTGTTTGTACATGTGTGTATGCGTGTGTGCAGGTGTATGTGTATGCATGTGTGTGTATGTGTATGTGCATGTGTGTGTACAGGTTCATGTGTACAAGGAAACTAGATTGATGTCAAGTGTTTTCTTCAGTCTCTCTCCACCTTGTAAACTAAGGCAGGGTCTCTCAGTTGAATTCAGAGCTCACTGACCTAGCTAATCTAGTTAACTTAGTCTGGGCATTCCCCTGTCTCAGTATTTAACATGGTGCTGAGGATTTTAACACCAGTGCTTACACTTGTATGGTAGATGGTTTACCAAGAGTAGCCCCTGCCTTGTCCCGCCTGATATAGTCTTCATCCAGAGACTGGGACCGTTAGGACTGAATATAGCATGAGACCATGACAGTTGTTTTGTTATTGTTTTAACTTGGTGAACAACTCTAATCCCTCCTTGTATTAATAACAGGAAAAGGTCATTCTCAGGCAGTCTCTGGTAACTGTGCCCAGAATGGGGGCTATAAGCTATAAGAGGGGCTATCACCCAGAGATCTTAAGTTTTAAGCAGGAAGGATTAGAAGAGACAGTGGAGTAGTAACTCTGCTCAGGTCACTCCTACAATGAGAAATCTAAGAGGAAGGCAGGCTTGCTGTGTCCCGGCCATGGTAGGAAAACCAGTTTATCTCCCAGTTAAATGCAGTCAGCACCTATGAAGCTCTCAGGGTAGGTGGGAAGAAGATAGTGACATCTCAAATATCTTGGGAAACCCTGGCTTCAGTCTGATGGCTTGCAGGAGGGAGAGCATTGTTCTTAGCATGAGGATGACCTGTATGGACGTTCCACATCTCCTGCTTGTCTCAGAAGAAGAAGGCTTCAAAACAGAGGATGCTTTCATGGCTGAGTCCCAAGATGGAGAGACCAAATAAAGAATTCCTCTTTGATTAGCTTGAGAGGCAGTTGTTAAATACTCTTCTCTCTGCTGTGGTTAGAACGGTCTGCTGAGAAATAAGCCAAAGAATATTAAGCCAAGAATCCACAGGTTAAAGCCAAACCACTGGGAAGGGCTCGCTCCTGCAAACGACACCATAATTGAATTAGAAGGGAACATTTGTGACATGTCATCTTGTCCCCTCACACTCAACACGTCCACAATTGAACTCCTCTTTCCTCACCAGGCCACCCCTTAGCTGAATTTTCCTTAACAAGCAACAGGATGCCACCGTTTACCATGCTCTCTCATGGCAGCCATGATTTCTGTTTGATTGCCATTCTGGGAGACTAGGAAACTTAGGACAGGTTGTTCGAAGGGCCAGATATTCCTAAGAAATCAGTTCTGAAAACCAAGTTCTCTGTTAGTCTAGTCCTACATTAATTCTACCGGGCTACTCTCCCCTCCATATATGTGGCAAATTACCAGTCAGTTTAATAAAATATGTAATAGATATATAGATGGAACATATACATACTTTATTTATAGTGACATTTGACCACTAGCAGATTTCAGTAAGTATAAAGCCAGATTTTCTGAAGCAGCAAAGAGCAAATAAATGGAAGTTTTAACACTCATAGTACTATTGAAGGAAAAAGACGCCACAGATAAAAGTACCAGATCTAAGCCTACACAGGCCTGGTTTGTAAATCCAAAATGAGCAAACTACCATCAGTTGCATATGGACGGTTTGCATATGGTTCTGATGTTTTATTGTCTTTAATTTGAAAATGAGCTTATCTTGGCAATTATGTACAAACTGAGTTTGTGCCCACTTAGGGACATCTCTTGCTTTGGGGTTGAGGAAACTGCTCAGTGGTTAAAGTCCCCACCACATAAGCAGGAGGACTGCAGTTCAGACTCTTCATGAGTGTAGGTGGACACATGGTGCCCCGCCTGTAATTCCAACCTCCAGCAAGTTAGCTAGCTGGCCAACAGTAACTCTGGTTCATTGAATAAGGCAGAAAGCAATCGAGGAAGACCCCTAACATCAGCCTCAGGGCCTCCATACGCCTGTGCACACATGTGCATGTGTACACATATACACACAAATGCATGCACACACACATGCACAAGCAGTACAACATGTGGGATATTAAAACGTTTTAGTGAAACAAGAACTAATACACATTTTAGTGAACAAGAGGTGACTACACACTATCACAATGCACCTACTGTGAAGCCATCAACCAAAGGCCAATGATACACACACCCGGGCATAACAAAATCTGACCAAAGAAGATATTCAGTGTCCTCGATTTTAGTGAACAACCTTGGCTTATTAGTACTAGAGTCTTGCTTTAATAGTAATGGTCACTGGAGTCTTTTCTAATCTTTGGCACAGTTCTGGCTCTGGTTCACAATGTAGAGTCCTTTTTAATTCATGTTTTAATTCTTTGCATTCAATATTTGTTATTTCCACTTCTAAATCTTGCATGTGATAATCAGCTCAGTACAGAAGTCCAAACGTGCTACCCCACAGTCTTCAAAGGCAGTCTTCTCTGCTGTAGATGCTCTGGCTTCTTTGATCAGTATAAACTGTTCCCAGAGTCACTGGATTAGTGCTTTTCAAATACTAAAAGTTTGAAAACAAATTGGTTGGGTCTCCAAACTTGGGAAAGCGAACCATCCTTTTAGACCCTGGCTCATTAGTAGCCATTCAAGGCTGTGTGGCCAGAACATTGATGACAACACTTGTCAGATGATGTGCTCAGGAGCTTGTCCTTATGTTACAGAATTGCCTACCAGAGGAACGATGATGACGAAGAAGAGGCCGCCAGGGAACGGCGTCGCCGAGCCAGGCAGGAAAGGCTGAGGCAGAAGCAAGAGGAAGAATCCTTGGGGCAGGTGACTGACCAGGTGGAGGCTCATGCCCAGAACAGGTACTGTCCTGGTCTCAATGAGGCATCTCTGGCTGTGTCTTAGCCTGCCCTGTTAAATGGAATTTGCTAGCAAATTAGTCCCTTCTCAGACCAACTCAGCCGTTATGGTTTGGTCGGTTGGTTTTGGTTGTGCTGAGATGGGTTCTGACTGGCTAGCCCAAGCTGGAACTCACTGTGTAGCCCAGGCTATATGTACTTTTGCTTTGTTGCTTTTATTTAGTGTATTTCGAGAGGAGGCTGTTAATATCTCCATTAACTTGGTCTATGTTTTTTAAAAAATCTTCCAAGGAGGGGTCACAGGCTCTTTGGTTCATTTCCCAGGGTAGTCTTACAAATGTACAAGACAAGTTTAATAAGAAACTTAATGTTTAGGTAGAAGATAGCAACCTTGGTCATTGGTAATTGGTTCCTAATTGAGGAGGAAGTGTTGCCAGGAGGAGTGGAGGGGCAAGTATGATCGCTGGGATTCACTCGCTGGCTTTGAACCCCAACTTAGCAATCTGTGTCAATCTGCTCAGCCACAGAGAAATGTGAATGCATGTAAGACGCCCAATGCCTTGCACACAGGAAGCACGTGACACAGTGTGCTCTTGGCAGAGGCTCACAGAAAGGGGACAAAGGGGCCATCCGTTGCCCTTTTCTGTTTCCAAGCCAAAGAGAGGGGCAAAAATAGTTTTTAAAATGACATGTTGAGGCCTTTCCTGAATCTGGTTATTAGTGAGTGTTCAACAATGGTTTTTCAAAGTTATGACTGATCAATAGGTTCAGCTTCTGAAAACCTTGCTTCTGGACTGAGGTAACAGTGCTGGGCAGGTCTCGCCTGTAAGGCCCTGGGTTTGAGCTTCTACCCAATGGTAAAATCAACAGCACATACCTAGGTCTTGTTTCTACTTGTACTTCATTTCAGCTTTAATTTTATTATTAGCTATTTTATGAGATTATCTAAATTTACAAATTCTTTCACCAAGCATGATGGTGCAAGCTTATAATCCTAGCACTCCAAAGGTGGAAACAGGAGGATCAGGAAGATGTTCGTGGTCAACCTTGGCTTTTTAGTCAGTGCAAGGCTAGCCTGGGCTATATGAGACTCTGTATCAAAAAAAAAAAAACAACTAAAAAACAAAAAAAGTTTTTAAAATGAAATATATTCAGGTCTGAACATGTGATTTCTTGCAGACATTAATCGCCAACAAGTACAAAGCCCCTTCTTGGGGCTAAGCATCTCTAACTGACACTTATTGTTACCATGATCTTAAAAAAAAAAAAAGAAAAAGAAAAAGAAAAGAAAGGTTCAGCTGAGTCTGCTGATTTCTTAACAGTAATTTCATCAGGCTAGCACTTTGGAATTTGTAGTACCTTTTTGAAACATCAGAACTCAGTTGGTCCAAGTGTCCTATGTATAGACCTTTGCCCTTAAACTCCCAGTTCTTAATGTTTCTGTGGACAAGCAATCTGAATGCGGCTAATTCACAGAGACAGTGTCCTCCAGCAACAGCAGAGGCCAAACGGGCTTAAAATCTAGGATTTCCTTGGCCATATTTTGTTGTTAAATATGAAATGTTCCCTTCCAAAACCAAATGAACTTGAACATCAGGAGAGCCAAGTTTGGTATGAACCATGAAATTTGATGGAGTTTCTAAACATTGCAAGACATAGGCTTCCAGCTCTGGTCACAGCTCTGGTATCACATGACTGGTAATTCCAGCCAGGAGTGGCCAACGCCCTTGGTCTGGGCAGTGTCCAGCACCCTGAAAGAGTGAGGAGATGATGGACATGTTACAGTTTGGATTTTACATTTCTTTTTTTAAAAAAACATTGGATTATCCGATCTTTACCAATTGGAGAGAAGGAGAAAAAGGGTTTTATTCCTGGAAACCTATATAAAGAAGTTAGGTCAGCTCGATCAGTTGTGGTAATATAGTTGTGATGGCAATTTCAGTATTATAATACAGTAAACCAATGCATTGCGGATATTCTTGTGTACTAGATCGGGTGCTCTCCACCTTACTTTTATTTTGTTACTTTTATTTTTGGTTGTTATTTGTTTGAGTCAAGGTCTCACTGTGTATCTCTGGCTGTCCTGGAACGTGCTATATAAGCCAGGCAGGCCTCAAACTCACAAAGATACCTCTGCCTCTGTCTTCCAAATGCTAGGATTAAAGGTGTGCACCACCACACCCGGCTGTCCACCTTATTCTGAAGACAGGGTCTGTCACTGAGCCTGGGGTTGACTGATTCAGCTAGACTGATTGTCAGAGAGCCCCAGGGGTCCATCAGTCTTTCTTTCCCCTATGGCTCTGTCAACCCTAAGGATCCAGAGTCTTCGGAGCACCAACAGAACTGGCGAGCACAGAGAATATGCACCTGTTCAATTGCTTTGGCCTGGGTGCATCATTTATACTCCCATTTCATTGTTTCCCTGGTCCAGATGCAATGAAGGGCAGATGGTAGGAAATGCCATCCTTGACTGGCCGTCATTACCCCATGAATTGTGAAGGATGCTTAGATGTCTCCAAAGTGCAGATTGCTGGCATAAATGTCGAGCCTCCTCACTGGACATACTCTTCCCGCTCTAAAGACCTCGAGTCCCACCAATCCAGATCAGAAATGACTACGTGGCTCGAATATGAAACTATGATGCTCAAGGAATTCACTCATTATTCTGACTTTATCCTCGGCATAGTGGGGATCCACAGTGACCCAGATTCTGAAATCGTGGTTTAAGCACAAGTAGCTTATAAGGTAATCCCAGGAAACAATGGTAGGGCTGTAGGTAAGTGAGGGACAACCATGTAAAAGTTGCTTTGGGGGATAAGTGGCCACTGTGGTTATTTGGAACATAACTTTAGTAAGAGCCATGACTGTAGAATTATCCTTTGAAACAGAAAGGCCAAAGTGTTTATCTGATGCTGCTCCTCAGGTTCTGGTGGATGACATTAATATTCAAAGCTACTACAGCAAGTAGAGGAGACACAATGTCCTGAGAAAGCCCAAGAGCAAAGGCTCGGCTGGAAGTCAGACAAGCAAGAATAGAGGGGTAACACCTAGGGGCATGTGAGCTAGATACTGCTGGCATCTGCTCTGGTTATGGGTGACTCTAGATGACTGGTTAACTGACAAGTTGTCTTTGGTGTTGTTCCTTGTGTCATCCAGTGTTCCTGATGAAGAGTCTAAGACAGCCACCACAAACACTCAGGTAGAAGGTGACGAGGAGGCTGCCTTACTGGAGCGCCTGGCTAGGCGTGAAGAGAGACGCCAGAAACGCCTCCAGGAAGCCCTAGAGCGTCAGAAGGAGTTTGATCCAACTATAACAGATGCCAGTCTGTCAGTCCCAAGTGGAAGTATGCAAAATGACACAGCAGAAAATGAAACAGCAGAGAAGGAAGAGAAAAGGGAGAGTCATCCAGGACGATACGAGGTGGAGGAAACAGAAGTCGTCAGCAAGTCCTACCAGAAGAACAGCTATCAGGATGCTGAAGACACAAAGAAAGAAGAAAAGGAGGAGGAGGAGGAGGAAGAGAAGCTGAAGGGAGGGAGCGTTGGCGAAAATCAGGTAGAGGAGACGGTAGAAGAGAAAACACCAGAAACCCAAGAGGAAGCTGTGGTAATGGTATTGGAAAATGGGCAAGTCAGTGCGGAAGAGTCCAAAGAAGTGGGGGAGAGGGAACAAGACACAGAGGAGCTAGCCCATCAAAAAAGGATGGAAGAGGAAGAGAGAGAGAGAGCCGAGGCAGAGAGGCTGAGGTTGGAAGCAGAAGAAAGAGAAAGACTCAAAGCTGAGCAGGACAGAAAGCTAGCAGAGGAACAGGCAAGAATTGAAGCTGAACAAAAGGCAGCTGCGGAAGAAAGAGAAAGGAGGGAAGCCGAGGAGCGGGCAAGGGTTGAGGAAGAGCAGAGACGAATGGCTGAGGAGCAGAAGAGGGCCAAGGCAGAGGAGGAGGAGAAGGCTAGGCTAGAGGAGCAAAGACGGAAAAAGCAGCTAGAGGAGCAAAGGAGCGAGAAGCAGGAAGCAAAGGACAAGGGGGAGAAGGGGGTTGAGAAAGCAGAAAGGAAAGGACAAGAAGACAGACTTCAGCCAGCTGTCCCGAAGCAGCAGGTACAGTACGCACTGCGCCCCTACTGTGTGATGCCTGCGACTCATGAGACATGCGATGCACACCAAACGGGGGGCTGAGGCCCTCCTGCGCTTCCCCTCACCTGCTTGATCATTTGGCGAGCTGTTCATTCTTTTTAGGCCATAGCAACACCCAAGCATGATGCAATCGAACCATGGCCAAGTACACAATCGATCAACCAAATTGATGGGCCAACCGGAGAGGAATCAATTGCTCTGTGCTTGGGTGTTATGGCTATAAAAAAATGAATCAACCCAAAGACGATGAATGTGTGGTGGGGCTGTGTCAGCTTGTTTCTGCGTCTGCATCTGAACCCCTTCTTTCTGACATCTTTCCTGGGTGTACACGAGGCAAGAGGCCCAGACTTCTCACCTTGCTCCGGTGTTCGATAGTAATTTTTTTAATTGTAGAATTAGGGGTTGGGGAGTAGAAATAAAGATTAAGTTCAGACACGAGTATCAAGACAAAAATACATAAATCCTTTGAGATCAACTGACTAAAGGAGTGAAAGGAGACGATTGAACTCCTTCCCCCACAAAAACATCAGCTTTGAAAGCCTGGCTTGCCATCATGTAGACCCGGGTTTAATGTAGACTTGCAGGAAGTCATTCGGCAAGGGTAGTACCAGTTCAGCATTGATAGACGACTGAGAGCATGCAGTTTGCTCCTTTCGCCATGAGGGTAGCACAAGTTTACGGGGCTCTAGGAAGGATACGAATAGTAGTTGGGAAATGAAGTGTAAAATACAGTCTTGTGAGGTTTTCTTTTTTTCTTCTCTGTCTGCAAGGCTGCATAAAAAACCCCTTGTAAGCGCTGTAAAGGAAACAGACACATTTGCACGGTCACCTTTCCAGAGTGAACCCATTGCCACTGCATCGCGCCGATGTTGTTTTTCACCCCTGCTTCTGGGTCAAGGGCTCACGCACCTGGCTGTAGTTGAGAAGATCATGGGCAGGATGTAGACACACACCTGGAACACGCTGTCATGCTAGATTTCAGTGAGCACAACGGGAGGCATGGGAGAAAAAAAGTCGGGTGGGGTGGGACATGTCACACCTGCTGATAGAAACACTAGCACAGGAACCACGGGCACCCGGGGGTCTGAGTATGGCGTTAGGGCAGCCACAGAAACATCACAGCCCACACGGAGTGATCTGAGCACCCTCTCGCTCTTGCAAGCTAGAAAGGGCTTCTATTTACCTGAGTGACCTTCACCATTCTTGAAAAGGAAAAGGATGAAGAAAAGAGAACTAAAGGGCAAGCTCAAAAGTCCCAAGATGACAAGCCCGCCTCCAAAAAGGAAGAGGTAAATGCTGTTACAAATAACCAGACCGAGCGTCACACACAAAGCAGCATCCCTGGAGCTGATCTGGGAACTGCAACCCCTGTCCCAGGGTTTTCAGTCTATGACTCATGAGTCACTGAATGATGGGATAGTGTATTGTGTCTCGTAACTAATTAACCCGGCTGGAGACATGGCCCAGTGAGTAGAGCTGGCCATTCAAGCAGGAGGACTTGAGTTTGGTACTAGCATTCCCTAGCATGCACATAAAAAGCTGGGCATGGCATAGGGGAGTGTATAATTCTACTTCAAGGAAGCAAAACAGAAGGATCACTAGGGGTTATCAGCAGGAACTCATGGGCAGGTAGCCACTCTAACCACCAGTGAACTCTAGCTTCAGCAAGGGACCTTGTCTCAAAAATTAAGGTAGAGAGCCATGGACAGCACCCAAAATCAACCCGTGCCTTGCACACACACACACACACACACACACACACACTTGAACAAACACATTCATACACACTCATATACCACACACATGTACACTTGATAATCAGTAGTTCAAAAAAAAATAAAAAGAGGAACTTGAAAGCATCTGAGGGCATGTAGACAGTAATTCTCATACAAACTGTCTTTCTTAGTGGGTGTTACAGCCAAGCCCTTAGACAGCCTTGCTCCCCAGGCTTTCCAGCTTCCCTCCCCTACAGTGTGACTTTGGTTTTCTGTGAGTCCTTCTCTGCTTGCATTTCAATCATGAAGTCTTTCCAGCTGGCTTTGACTAACGCTTTAACCTTTTCAAGAAAATTCACCCTCCCCCAACCTAAATCGCAGTAGACAATTGACAAGCTGAAGATGATGTCTGGTTTTCAAAAGGGAAGTTTGGTCAAATCTTCTGCATTGCATTTATGAGGTGCACACACGCACAGGGGAGCAGGCACCAGGGTGTTTGTAGGTAAGTAAATGAGGCTTCCACATGCCGAGGGCCACAGCACTCCAGCATATAATGCCATGCAGAAAGCCCACCTCATTCTAACCATCCTGACTGTGCTAGCCTCAAGTGGCATTACAAATTGCCACGTTATCCAGTAAGTTCAAATAGTTTGGATATAGTAAAATAGAACCACCAGAGGTAGAAATGCCAGAGTTATGTTGCCCAAAAGACTGATGAAGTGATCTGTAGCCATTGGATACTGGCCCAAATGGGTTCTTGCTACATTTCTCTGTTAGCATCCATTAAGAAAATCCAGAACTGTAAAGAAAATTCCATGTGTGGAAAATAGATGGCTGTATTAAGTAGCGAGAGGGTGGTTTTCTTAGGTGACTTTGTAAGGTTCGTATAAGAAGAAAGTCCATGTCATTCATACAGCATGTTACACTTGCTTTTTAGACTTTTGTTCCTCTCTGCTTCTAATAGAACTTGTGGTTTGAATGTGAGCACTAGCTATCTGAAGGAGGGAGAGAGCGCAAAAGCTGATGGCCTGGATGCTCTACCTGGCAGCTAAGGAGGCAGCTGAACACACTGGGACATCTTCCTACATGGGAAGATGGTGTGAAATTTGCAACCCAGTGATGAAATATGGGAAGGGGAGACTGCAGTAAACACCCTCCGGTGTTGTGAGAGTTAATTCACTTCTCCAAGCTACTGATTTCACTTTTAACGGACAAAGCAGCCCACGCCCACGTAGGGTGTCTGAATCAGAAGAGGCTCATCCTCCAGTCGTTCATCTGCCTCTGTTCAGATAAGGCCCTGTCTGAGGTGGCGGTTAAACACTCCAGCAACAGCTGGTCCCAGCCCTGCCATTATCCCCTCCCCAGTTTGCCCCACAGCACACTCCAGTTCTCATCATTTCTGGCTTCGTTCTTACGCCAGTCTAGATAATCTCCAACCAGGCTTTTCAAAAGATCCATCTTAACATTTTAACATTGCACAGAGAAACTGCTGACTGAATGGATAGAGTCTCCTCTTCCCAGCTAGCTGGACTGCTGTGCTATGTAGGCAACTTTGAATGAGTTTTGCATGATTCAGTCATTTTCAACAACCTCTTTCTATTTTTTCTCTTTCTTCCTTCCTTCCTTCCTTCCTTCCTTCCTTCCTTCCTTCCTNCCCTCCCTCCTCCTCCTCTTCTTCGTCACAAAAAGCAAACATAAACCTTGCTTGCCTGGCAGGAATCCACACAGCATAAGCAGGATAGGTCGACCACAAGTAAACAAACATTCCACTGACCTTCCAGGGGAAACATTTCCCAAAGTCCCTCCGGTGCTCTAAAAGACAAACAAACAAACAATACCCAGTTTTCCTCCACTGCAGCTGAACTCTGCGGCAGCCATGGGGTGCAGACAATCTCCAACCTCGAGACATAATTGACTTTTCTGTCTTTTCTCCTTGATTATAAGCTGTCTCTTTTTAATCCTTCACTTGGTATCTATTTGGTTTTTCCCTTGGCCTTTCACAGAAAAACAGTTTCTAGCAGAGAGGGTTTTTTTTTTTTATGACTTTGAACCTGATATTCCTGTCACCCAGTTCCACACGACCTGAACCTTAGTGTGCAGATGCGCCCCGGAATTTGGTTGGGGAATGATCCCGTCACTCTAGGCTGGGGTCTGAGAACTCTGCTGAAGGTCTGAGTTGTCTGTGAATCAGGAGTACAGAGTCAGGAGAACACCCATAGTGGGGAACAGGGAGCCAGATGAGGATTCAGGAGTCTGAAGCTAACCAAGGTATGCTAACTGGTCTGAAAGCCTGTAGCTGACACCCAGCCAACTCTTGCTCCTCTGGAACTTAATCATGCAGGGGACACGACAGAGACTCCTGTTCAGGTGGGTCCACCTGCTCCCTTGGGCTTTTGAGTTGTCTCTAGCTTAAGGCCATGCCTCTTAAATTCCAACACCCCCTAAAATTCCTGCACATGGTCATGTTTTCTCCCATAAAGCAGCCCAGCTCTCTGGAGTCTCATCCAAATGGGCAGGTGTCTGGAGGCTGTCTTGGGAGCACACCCGTGTTATTTGTGAACGAAGCATGTTTGCTCTTTCAGTATTCATGACCACCTGCTAACTCTTTGGCAGAAATATTTTTCTGGGGCAACATTCCACCCTAAAAGGACTAGTTCTTTTCCCAGGGCCTCAGAAGGCCATGGGTTTGCCATGAACTTGCCATAGAATCTAATCCATTGTATTCTTTAAACTAAAATTTGAAGATCCTATGGAGCTGTTTTATTCATTTCTCAGGAGAAAATAATTTTCAGTCAAACCCATGTCATCATTATTAGATTAGGAATGTTTCTAACAAAGTTTCCCACTGAGAGGACAAGCAGGCCACCCACCATAATCCTTCCCAACAGAAGCATAGCTTGGAATAGGGCGGGAGGCCATTCTGGTAAACATTTGTTCTTTTACAAATCTATTTGAAGTATTATTTTGCCAAGAAATCGGAAATATATTTTGGGGAAATGCAAGTTTTTTCTAACTGAAAAATAGAATAAAAGAGTTAAAAGAAATTCACCTATGCTGTTGCCCCATAAGCCACGAGATTTGACTCGGAATTTATCTCATATACCCTGGAAAGAGCACCCTTCACCTCAGTATTTGTATTTCCAGATACGTATTAACTGGGGTGTGAACTCTAGCCCATGATTTCTGGAGCTCTCTATGACAGTGACAGGCAAAAATAGAACTATCCTCTCTCTTTCTGCTTATTCAGTGAATATTGCTGTGTTTCAGGGGGCAAGGACCACTACCAAGCAGACATGACCACACTGCTATACAGGCTTTGAGCTTCCTTCTCTTTGCTCAGACCCCAACCAGGGACCAAGAGGGCAATAACAGGATGGGGTTTGGGAAGGGTTCATTTTGTCCACCTATGTCTTGATGAGCGTCCCAGAGAAGCTGGATTGCTAACAGCTCTAGACTCTAACACTCTCCTTGGCTGCAGACAGATCTCCCAAAGAGGACATAGCAGCAACATTACAGTTTCCCTCTTTACCATAACTAAGGGACACCCACATATACCCCACCTTGGAGAAAAATCGAAGTCTCATCTATACCAATGTCGATGAATAGTCCACCCGCAGTGATTTACTACCATTTAAGGAAAATCATCAGGCAAAATACTAGAAAAGGTAATCCGTGATACCACGTTCTACCTTGTAAAACATGCCTTTTAGGGGGAAATGTTCAGAGGGTGTCAAGAATCGCTGGGAAGCAGTTGAGTGGTCATGTGAAGGGAGAAAGTTCTAGGCAGCCGAGAAGCCCTACGTTCTCATGGTCTACCTTTCCTCCTCCAAGTGTTTCTGCAGAGCCCTAGTTCTTTGCAACTGTCTTGAAAAGAACAACGGACATCACACTCTCCTGCTCACATTTTAAGAATGGATGCGATAGTAATTTGAACTCTTTGCCCACCTTAAAAGTCACTTTGAAAAAATCTGTTTTGTTTACCATGAGGAATTTACAACACAACCCCCACAAAATACTAAAGCTCCCAATTGCTCTCTGCATATCCTTTCTGTCCATGTTACATGACGATCACAAACCCACTGCTGGTGGTCTAACTCTTTCCCACCTGTGGAAGTCAGCATGCACCCTAGAACTGTTTGTATGGCTTCAATCATGATTCTAAGTCCTTCCCCTAAACGTAGGTTATGTGTTGCCTCCTTGGGATTCCTTACTCATTTGCCTGAAAAGCCTGGATTGTAGTCCCAGAACTGGCAGATCTGCATCACCTGCTGGCTTTTCTCTTGTTTCCTCCTTATTAGGCTCTTATCAAAGATGCTCCCTTTAGCCAAGAAGAAACTTGGCCAAGCTACATGGCCGCTCTTATCAAAACCACACCTATAATTGTTCTTAGTGGGACCCACAAGCAACTACTCTTAGGTGGAATTCCTAGAACATGGTGGTTTCCAGACGTAACAATACTGTTCCTCCAAATAAAAACCCAGTGAGATCAGCGATGGATCTTAACTTCCTAAAACTAAGGTTCAGGTTTGGGTTCACAGGCCAAAGAACTATGGCTTTTTGCTCTCCAATAATGTTCTTAATTTCATTTCTACATCATGTTCTGGATGGTTACTCTATGTCAAAAGACTTTTTAAAAGTTGGGGTCTTGGTAATAGCTAAAACTTAGTAAGATGTTTATAGTTATCTATCTTCTTGATGTGTATCCTTGGTTAGATCAAAGATGAGAAGATTAAGAAGGACAAACAACCCAAAGAAGAAGTCAAGAGCTTCTTGGATCGAAAGAAGGGATTTACAGACGTGAAAGCACAGAATGGAGAATTCATGACTCACAAGCTTAAACAAACCGAGAATGCTTTCAGGTAAGTCGTGACTACTTAGCAGTAGCTGTCTTCCCATATGTGGGAGGGAGACTAGGTCTCCTTGTCCTGCGCCTCCAGACAGAAAGGATCTGACCTGACAGCATTCTTCCCTTTGTCCTAAAGATATAGTCAGCAGGTCCTGTCTACTAGCAGGAGACCAGAACTCATTGCTCAGCCACAGCTTAATCCTCTTCTATTTCTTCTTCTTTTATAATAGCAAGGCATATAATACCTAGTGTCCACGTTTTGACAATATGCTTGTGTGGTATCAGTGTATTAAGAAATATTATGACTGGGATTAATATCTTTGGTTCATGCTTTGGATGGTCCAGACAACTTCCTACAAACTTTTCTTGGCACCATTTTTAAGAGTCCATTTTTGCAAAGGTTGTAAATCAGTATTTCATGAAGCTCAGATCATTCTGTGATCCAAAACCTTGGGGCACATTAGGTTAAACCAAATCACAGTCTTTCACCATAGGACTGTAAGAGCCCTCTATGTAAATTTTCCTTCATTTCTCATTTTAGGAATATATATATATATATGAAAGTGAGAGAAACAAGTTACCACAATGTAGTTTATTTTTGTCCGTGTCTGCTAGGAGTTGATGCCCATACGAGTAGAGAATGTTGTGCTCCATATACAGAGAGGAGAACAGTAAGACCCTTTAGCTAGATCCTTACTTACCAAATGAGCTAAAAGCAAGCTGTGTTCTTCATGAGCAAAAGCCTGTTATCATATTTGCCTTAAAGCCTAAAAAAGCCAAAGACAGGGCAGAACTTTCTGGAAGGTATTTCCATGTACCGCCCTGGTACTACAAGCCTACCAGCATGTTTAGGCAGAGGCAGTATAGTCAAGGCCTTACTCTCATTTTGGTAGAAGTTGACTTGATTCTTCATTTTTAAGGTTAGATTTTTTTAATTCAACTACTAGTAGTCCAGATATTTTTCTATGTATATAATACTCAAGATAGCTCACACACACAGGATCACACAATATACATATGAGTGAATATGATCAGAGGTGCGTGTTTTACACTGGCCCTGCACCATGCATGACAGTACTGTGGAGCCAGCTTTCTAATGCCAACTAAACCTAAGCTTGCACTGAGTGTGAGCTTATGCTCCATGTGGTAACTGTTGAACCAGAGCCTCAATGCTTTGGTTACACAAAATAAAGACTGAGCGCCACCTAGTGGATCCCAGAGGAGGTTCCATAGGCCTGTCCTCTAGTCCACACCACTAGATGATTGGAGAGAGCAAACTACTTTCCAAAAACGCACAGACCTTCACTAAGCGAGGAGTCACGTGCTTGTGACCTTGTGGCAATGAAAGAGCAATGGAAGGTTGTAAGAAACCTTTGAACCTCGTGTGAGTTCAAAATGAGAGCTCACCTCTGACCATCAAGAACCTGTTATACTTTATCATCTCAGCCCATAGTAACAAATTTATATCATGACCCTGCCCCCTCCCACATACATGTTTATAGCTAAAACAAGTTATTCCAAAACACGGTACTGTCTTTACCTCTACACTTCATTCACTCTTTAAAATGTTGAGACCAGTTTACTAAACTGATATTTTTTAACCTGAAGCTTGAGAAACATTGTCCCAGAGGAAACAGTATATCCTGAACTGCCTCTGTGTTCAAAAGCAAGAGGTGTATAAAATAAGATCAGTGTTGTGCACTGCGTGTCTTCAACCATGCTCTGTTTCATTCATTCTCTTGTTCCATAGCTGGAAGCATTGTGCCATCCCTGACACAGAATAAATATTAAACAGTGCGATTCATTGTTCCTGAGAGAAAGGGGTTGGGTGTGGGATTGCTGTGTTTGGGTCTCGTTAGCAATGACCTCACTGTACGTTAGTAAGTATTTAAACAGAACCCATTCCACATCTCTGTCTCACAGTTAAAGGCTCCTTGTATCAAAGCCTTCAAGGGAACCACTAGATTCCCCTCCAGTCCAGTTCAGGGAGGAGCCAGCTTGTGTGACTTCACTAAGGAAGTGTACTCTGTTGTTCCTCACCAGCCAGCCATCTTGTTTTTGAGGCAGAGTCTCTCACTGATCGGGAGTAGGCGGGGCTGGCTTTCCAGGCTGTGTAGCTTTGCTTCTTATCACACCCAGCTTTTGTACATGGGTCCTCCTGTTTACACAGCAACTGCTTCACTGACTGAGCCACCTCCCTAGCCCTCAACTCCTTTCTACAGCTTGAACAAACTGTTTATCTCTCTCACCTTATTCATAAAATTCCTATTTGAGGAATGACCCAGAGTTATGACTATTAAAGGAGATGATACATTTGAAAACATTTATAAGATGTAATGACGGACCCCTTTGATATCAGTAACCACCCTAATCACACCACATCTGCAATACTTTAGAGTTTTAAATCCTGACAAAGGATACTCCGGCTGTGTTGGGTCAGAGAGAGTAGAAATAAACTCTTTGGATTCTTTGGATAAGAAAAATGTCCCAGAAGCTCTATCAAAACAGACATACCTTACTGGGTTTAACTCACCCGTGAAACAATAAGGCCCAAATAATGGTAAACACCTACAATCCCAGCATTTAGGAGGCTGAGGGAGAGGGATTATGAGTTTGAGCTAGGGGCCAACTATAGAGAGATTCTGTCTCAAAAACAGACAAACGAACTACAGTTTGGTAGTGTTACCTGCATTCCCAACTGCAGCAGCGCTGTGTTATCCTTTCATCCTGAGGAACTGAGACTCCACACTCACGCACAGCTCCTCCTAGGCTACCTCCTATGCCCCCAGAGAACCGCCACTCTCTTTCTGGTTCTATGAATTTGATATTGCTATAGATTCTTCATACATGTGGCATTTTGAGGTGTTTGTCATTTTATAACTAGCTTGTTTCATTCAGCAGAATAGTTTCAAGTTCACCCACATTGTAGCATGTGTCGGTATTTCTTTCAAAGGCTGAACAATAAGTATTGCATGGCGAGGATGCACCACATTGTGCTAATCCATTCATCCTACCATGGACTCAGGTTGCTCCTACTTCCTGGCTCTTGTGGATAATGTTGTTATGAATATAGGAGTTCCACCATCTCAAGACCTTGCTTTCAATTCTTCTGCCTATGTGCCAAGTGGTCTGTCTGGATCATATACAGAATGTTATTATTTTCAGGGTTGCCCAGGAATGGGATGTTTTTCCCACAATCGGTGCACTATTTTTACTTTGCCTTAGTAGAAGCCCTCGTGAAGTCCTTATTTTACATGTAGATCCTGACGACCAACCCCAGGGCTGGTGTGAGGATCAGGTGCCTGGGTCTACAGTGTCCACAGTCAGACAGTGTCCTTCCAATGTGGGCTGCAGGACAGAACCAAGTAATTGCCTTTCCTTTCCTCCTCCCTCAACCCCAGCCGCCCCGGAGGCCGGGCCAGTGGGGACAAGGAAGCTGAAGGTGCCCCACAAGTGGAAGCCGGCAAGAGGCTGGAGGAGCTGCGCAGGCGCCGCGGGGAGACTGAGAGCGAAGAGTTTGAAAAACTCAAACAAAAGCAGCAGGAGGCAGCCTTGGAGCTGGAAGAACTGAAGAAAAAGAGGGAAGAGAGAAGGAAGGTCCTGGAGGAAGAGGAGCAGAGAAGGAAACAGGAGGAGGCTGATCGAAAAGCTAGAGAAGAGGTAAGGGCTGCCTGGCCCAGCCAGGGGAAACCCGGAGATCCCTAAATCCTTACGTGGGTGGCCCATGACCTTGTAGCCCAGAGAGGAACAGTCCCTTGAAGTCCCCTGCTGCTCTTCTGAGAGTTCACCCTTGAACATATAGTATGTCAATCACAAACCTGATAGCTCAGTCAGTAGAGCGCTTGCTAGGCGTGTACAAAGCCCTAGATTCTATCCATAGCAGTACAAATGCCCAAGTGCTGGTGCACCCCTATAATCCTAGCACTCAGAAGGTGGAGGAGAATCAGAAGTCCTCCATCATTACGTATCAAGTTCGAAGTTAGCCTAGGTTATAGGAGAGAACCTGTATCACAATAATAATAACAATCATTTATTATGATAACAAACTTACATGTCTCTGAACCCTGGACACTTGCGTCCCCATTTTCTAGATGAAGAAACTGAGGCACAGAGGAGTTTGTATAATTTTCCCAATGAGCCTATTGTCCTATATAGCCTCTCAGTAAAGAACAATAGGAACTCTGAGAGATGAGAGGTCCATCACCTACCACAGAACCATGCTCCAAGCTGGGAAGCAGAGTGGGTGTGGTGGGTTCATGCCTGCCATCTTCCTGCTGGAAGGCTGGGGCAGTAGTTTCCTGAGTTCAAGGCCAGTCTAGACTCTACAGTAAGTTTCAGTCCAGTCCCAGGTTACACCGAGAAATTCTTCCTGCAAACAAAATAAAAAGAGAAAGAAAATAAAAACACAGTTGTTACATGATATCTAATATCTATCTATTTGCAGAGATGTTACTATTATCACTGGTATGTATGATATGCATGCTTAGGGGTGTATTGTGTATGGTAGTCAGAGGGCAACTTTGTGGAGTTGATTTTCTCCTTTCACGTTTTACACGAGTTCCACGGGCCGGACTCAGGTCTCTAGGTTTCTGCCACAGCCTGGTATTTGCTGAGCCGTCTCCCTGGCCCTTGAATTTCTCCAAAAAGATTAGAATGTACAGAGGCTAGGACGATATCTGCTTTGTCCAATACACCCGACCCAGGGCTTCTGTGGCACCGGAGCCCTGCCACTGTTAGCAATGCAGCCAACCCTGGGCTTCCATGGCACCAGAG
>LOEQ01000685.1:94865-120865 GCA_001685075.1 Bramus lutescens | reverse complement strand
TGGCACCAGAGCCCTGCCACTGTTAGCAATACACCCAACACAGGGCCTCTGTGGCACCCGAACCCTGCCACTGTTAGCAATGCAGCCAAACCAGGGCTTTCGTGGCACCAGAGCCCTGCCACTGTTAGCAATGCAGCCAACACAGGGTTTCCACGGACCCCTGCCACTGTTTGTAATGCATTTGTTTGCATTTGTTTCATTCTTCACACAGAGCAGATCGGGTTACAAAGAGGGAAAACTGGACCTTAGCACATGAAAAACCAGCTAAGTCAGCTACAACTTAGATGACTATAGTACACAGGATGCATTCTTTCCTTCCATCCTGGGGCACTTTCTTACTTTATGGGGAAAGAAACAAGGAATCAAATAGTAAGAGTGACTTGGTTGAAGATGTGTGATGGATAAGTGATGAAATAAGAGTGGGCACCCCGCTTTTCCAACTCCTGAGCCTAGAACTTTCCAGGTCTCAAGCTCCTAGCCCCTCAAAATACGTGAAAAGATTTTCACTGATTTTTCTGACATGGATGTTATAGAGTTTCCTAAGTTGGGTGGGAAGTTTGGAAGAACTATTCCAGTCTCTCTTCCAACTCCGGCTTCCAATAAGGCCATGATCTCTAACTGGAAAGTGATTGTAAGGGTAGAAGTTTGTAATCTGACAGATCTGACTCTGCCCCTTACAAGCTGGGACCTTGGGACAACCCTGAGCGACCCTGTCTTATTTTCCTTGTCTGTGAAATAGTATCTACTTTGCAGGATTTTTCTGATGACTAAGTAGATGCCTGCATTCTCAGTGGCTGACACATCAAGGCACTCAAAGGAGGAACTGCCATATTGCATTGCTTACAAGGGGATATCAGGACGATAGCATTGGATTGTATCTAGAGGGGTTTGGGAGTCCATCCTTCTACCAAGCACAGAACCCTCTTACTATATCCTCTGGCCCTTTGGAACAGCTAGTGATATGATATCAGGGATGTTTTATTCTGATATGTGTGTGTATATGTGTGTCTGTGCATGTGTGTATATGTTCATGTGTATCTGTGTGAACATGTATATGTGTGTGTGTAAGCCAGAGGTCAAATTTGAATATTGTTTCTCAGACATCAGCTACTATTTATTTTGTTTTTTTGTTTTATTGTTGTTGTTGTTGTTGTTTGGAGACAGAGTTTCTAACTAAATACGGACCCCAGGGGTCCATCCACTTGTTTCTGCCTTCCTGGTACAGGGTTACAAATGTGAGCTACCATATATGGGTATTTTATGTGGGTTTTGAGGATTGAACTCAGTCCTCATACTTATATAGCACACATTTTTCCTACAGAGCTACTTCATCCAGTCTGTTTGTTTTATTGTCTCCTTTAAGTCTGTCTGTCTGTCTGTCTCTCTCTGTGTTTCTCTCTCCCCCCTTTTCTTCCTTTTTTTTTTAAGAAAGGCCCTCACATATCACACACTGACCTTGAACTTGCTATGTGGCTGAGGCTGACCTGATCCTCCTGCTCCTCCCTTCCAAGCATAACACTATAGACCTGTACTACCACACCCAGCTAATCTCACAGTTTGAAACAGTCTTTCAGAAAATCAATCTTAAAGAACAGAGGCGACTTGATCAGAACCCTGAGCTTTTAGCCGGATAGAAGTCAGAGTACTCTAGATCGGGGCAAAAGCACGGGGGTTAATGAGACCGTCCGTAGACTTCCCACTGAGGAACAATATCAGCATCCTCTCGGGTTGTCACACCACCTAAAATAATGTCTTCAGTTGAGTCAGGGACTGCCACAAAATCATCTCAACTTATCGAACCCACACAATTAGTCAAGCCTGGTGCTGTAGATCTGCAGCACGTTTTGCAGAGGATTCCACCGTGACAACCCTTCCTGGAAGGGTAGAAGGAGCCTTCACATTCACTTACATATTCAGAAGGGGAAGGAGGTTGTTGCTAAGTGGCTTACAAGGTGGTGATGGTAACAAATCACCTTTCAGGAAGCCTTGTTGAGTAGGATGGCAGTCTAAACATTTCAGACACATTTTTCTAAATTAGTTGTCATGATATTCGGTGATCGTTGTAGCTCTGTTTTATAAATGAGGAAACTGAGGCAGGTAGTAAGACTAAGGTCACACTGACGGAAAATGCCAGTCCAGAATGCAAATCCAGGCAGTGGACTCCAGTGCTCAGGAGTACTCTCTTCTGATCGCCCCAGAAGATGAGATGAGATACATCCTAGAGTTAAGTCTGTTGCCTCTGATTGACGCTCTTGTGCCCACGGCACTTGAAGCAGATGTGACATGCTTGCTATTTTCTCTCAGGAAGAGAAGAGGAGGCTAAAGGAAGAGATTGAAAAGAGAAGGGCGGAAGCTGCTGAGAAACGCCAGAAGATGCCAGAAGATGGCTCGTCCGAGGACAAGAAGCCATTCAAGTGTTTCACTCCCAAAGGCTCATCTCTCAAGGTATTTTTCTCCCAGAAAGTCTTATAAAACTTCTCTTCCAGTATCATATAAATGCGATTGGAGCCCCTTTGTTTTCTGATCACCCAAGAATTTCTCTGCTTCATTTAAATCTTTGCTGTGCTGCGTTAATATGTTTAGGCTACAATATCAAAACATCTTTGACTTGGTTGTCGAGGTCCAGCCTGGACATAAATTATCTCTCGGACCAGTGTAGAGGTGTGGGAATAATTGAGGCACAGTTCACACAGCAATATCAAGAGGGAGTTTCAGGGTTCATTCAAATCCTGAAGATCACCAGCTTTTATTATCCAAACAGCTTTTATATCAAAAGGTAAACTAAGGGAGAAATTCATTAGCATTCTGTTTCAGGGTAGCAGGACTTAGGTCACGTCCACAACTATGGCTGCTCTGTCACGTAGACTGAATTAACACCTCTTCCCCACTTCGTTACTTATAAATAGCAGAAATTTATTACCCACAGTTCTGGAGGCTGAAAAGTCCAAGATCAAGGCACTAGAAAATTCAGTGTCTGGCTCTTCGTAGATGACACATTCTTGCTGTTCTCATATAGTGGAAGGGAAAAGAAGGGGCAAGCAAGCTCCCTCTGGCCTCTTTAAGAAGCTTATCAATCCCATTCATGAGGAGTCCACCCAAAGGCCCCACCTTTTATATAGCACATTGGGGAGTAGACGGCACCATATGAATTTTAGAGGCCTACAAACATTTGAACATTTACTCTTTCGGCTACTTCTTATATTTATTTTGGGATTACTAAAAGCAAAACAACTGGAATTAGTCCAGGTGCGAACTGCAAAGCTATGCCTGTAGGAAATCAGATGCAACTTCGATAGGGTCCTTTTCCAGGAGAGTTAGGTCTTACTACTGCCTTCATGGAGCAGACCTCCTGACTCTGAAGTTAAGAAGTCAAGAAGTTCTTGTCCAGAGGAAAAAGAAGGAGAAAAACAAGAGCTGGTCAGGGAGACTGCGGGCTGGTGGAGATGTGTGTGCTGGGGGGCGGGGGGAAGGCAGCAGACTTGATTGGTCATTTATTACCAAGTCTCTCCTTTGCTTTGAGCACTCAGCGCAGTACCTTATGTATGGAAGGTATCTGATAAATATTTGCAGAGGAATCCTGAGTGAGTGAGTGGGTGCCTTAGAGAACCTTCAATATTCCTAGCCTGTCTTCATCTACCATTAGCCTAACTAGACTAGAACCTAGTTACATACCAATAATGGGTAAAGCCAGTGTCAAATCTCAACTAGGCTCCCATGTGAAAGTGAACAAAAGCCAGTCACCTCCACTTTACAGTTGTTACCTATTTGCCAGAATTTTTTTATGTGCTTGTGGAGAGAACACATGCATGTGGGGATGTGTATGTATAGATACGCATGCATGCCTGTAAAAGCCAGAGGTCACCTTCAAGTGTTGTTCCTCAGAAGTCAACTGCCCTTTTTTTTTTTTTATTTTATTTTGAGTCAGGTTCTCCTCTTAGCCTGGAACTACCTGTCTCCAGGTCCTCAAAGCACATGCAACCCCAGCTGGCTTTTTACACTGGAACCTGGGGTTTGAACTGAGATCCTCGTGCTTCTGGGAAACACGCTTTAACCAAATGAGCTGTTTCAGGAGCCCTCAGCATTCAAATAATCTCACTTAGTCTTATGATGGTGTGAATGCTAGTCACAGGTTGGTTGGTTGGTATGTAGACCATGTCTCACGATGTAGTCCTGACTGTCCTAGAACTTGTTATGTAGACCAGGCTGGTCTCGAATTCACAGAAACCCATCTGCCTCTGCCTCCTAAGTGCTGCGATTAAAGGCATGCGCCACCACACCCTGCTTGGTTACAGTTCTAATATTTCCCAAAGTACCATTGTGAACTGGGTAATAACAATTTGGTCAATCATAGACCACATGCACAATACTGGTACATAATAATGACATGGTAGGTGCCTCAGTTTCTATAAGTAGGATCAAAACGTGATGCTCACACAGTGAAATCATCCAATGGACAATGTGTTTCTCAGAATGTATTCTTGTTGCAGGAAATCCATGACTTTTGTACTTGACCACTCATCTCTGGGTCTGACGTGGGAAAATCCAAGACTTATATTTTAAAAGAATCTATTTGGCTTATACTTCATTGTTCATCATTGAAGATAGTCAGGACAGGAACTCACATGGGGCAGGAACCTGGAGCTAGGAGCTGATGCAGAGGTCATGGAGGGATGCTGCTTACCAGCTTGCTCCTCATGGTTTGCTCAGCTTGTTTTCTTATAGAACCCAGGACCACCAGCCTAGCAACAGCACCACCCACAATGGACTGACCCTTCCCTCATCAACCGCTAATTAAGAAAATGTCCTACAGGCTTGCCTACAGCCTGATCTTATGGAGGCACTTTCTCAGCTGAGGCTCCTTCCACCCAGATGACTATAGCTTGTGTCAAGTTGACATAAAACTAGCCAGCACACCAATATAAGCCAGAGTGGGAATTTATTTTTAAATATCTATATTTATAACGTAACTAATTTGCGCTACATACTGTGAGAAAGAAAAGTGCAAAGTAAGTTTGCTGCCCCTTTATGGGAATATAGCTGATGGCCTCACAGGAAATGATTCAGGACTCACAAAGGGAGCAACATCCCAGCCAGTGAGCCCTCAGAGCATAGCACAACAAGGCCTACAGTAGGCCAGCTCCATCTCTGAACACTGAAATATGAATTTCATATAATTATGTCATGAAATGGTTTTTTTCAACCCTTAATGATGTAAATTTTTGTTAAAAGTGGGGGCTGTGGCCAGGAGTTAAGAACACTTGTTACTCTTGCAGAGGACCTGGATTTAGGTCCCAGTACCCACTCAGCAGCTAGCAACCATCTGTAACTCCAGTTCCAGAGGACCTAATACATCTTCTGTCTCCATGGGCAATGAATGTAGACATACATTCATGCAAAACACCCATACATATAAAAAAAATTTAAAAAACTGAATCTCACAAATAAAAAGTGCTTAGGACTGATTGTGGTAACACTGTTATTCCAGCACCGGAAGGCTAACACAAGGGGATCGTCAGTTCAGTTCAAGGCCGGCCAGCCTGGACTACCAACCTAGTGAGTTCTAGGGCAACCAGAGGTATAGAGTAAAACCATGTCTCAAACAAATGCAAAACTATAAAAAAATGTTTTAATTTGGTTGTTTGGGACCATCATGGCGAACAGTGCTGACCATGGCTTGAAAATCACCGGTATAGAAAAAGGAGCAGAAAGACAAAAGCAAAAGGAATAACAACAGCCACCAACCAACCAGTAAGAAGAAAACTTCCCTCTACTCTGGCTATCTCTGCCAGAGTGCAGCCTGTCCTCAGTTCTGCTCTTTTGTTCCTGGATCAACAAATAATCAAAGAAAACAATGTTCTCCTTTCCTTCCTTAAAATCTCTCCCCCCCCAAAAAAAAATTTTAAAAAATAATCTCTCCCAAGCTGAGCCTTCCTTGAACAGTCCTGATAACATGAGAGCAGTCATCACTGAGACTAGATCCTATCTATCCTGAGTTCTGGAGAACCTGGGGCTTCCTTCCCCAAGCAGTCTTTAATCATCTCCTTTCTACCCAGCCCTTCGGCTTCCTCGTTTCTCAAGTGCATCCTTCGATTTTCCTCAGGCCTTCCTAGGAAGCCCCCTTCTGTCTTCTCTCTCACAGAACTACACAAGTCCATAGTCATTTACAGTCAATGCATAGAAAAGGCCAGAGCATTTTTAATTTATGCATAATAGAAATGAGCATTCAGGAACACACTGTGTGCCCCTTGTCTTGATGGCATGTTTCTTAGAGAATTTCCTGAGATTTTCCTAAATGCAGTTTATCCTATAATGGAATTCCAGTAGCTAGTGAGGCTGTAGCTTAGGTTATAATCCCTCTGACACACAGGTGCTATTGTGTAATGCCCACGGGAGGGGAACATCTGGATCTTGACCTCAAAATAGTATATTTTTTTGTATTACTTATGATCTATACTGTCTGGGCAGCTCTACGAGTTCTCATTGCTTGATTATGGTAACAATGAATGATAATGTAAGCAGAGAATAATTTTTACGTAGAGCAAATCTAAAGGTCTTTGATGTTGTTTGTTGTAGTTTGTTGATGGAGATGTGGAATGTGAAGTAAAGAAAATACACAAACTAACATCTAAAACAGGCAGTATTATCTCTTACCTGAGTCTGTTGAGACCGTACTGTTGCCTCCTGTCATCAGGGGCAGCCAGCTTCCCTCCTTAAATTCCTTAAATGCTGTGCAGTGTTTAATTTGTGAACTCCCACACAAACTGGTAATTTAGAGCAGACGGTTAAGATATTTCCCAGCAAGAGCAGAGGGTGAGTTTTAACAAGATTAGAAAGTGAGGTCAAGCTGAATTAACTACTCCGGAGGAACGGGAGTGTGACAGCCGAGGTGAGCAGGACAACCTGAGTCAGTAAGATGCTGGTAGAGCTGGACACACGACACAAGTCTCGGTTCTCCTTGGTCCTGCACTGCAGTGTGCTCCCCACTACCATCTGTATCCCACATTATTTGCCTTGTTTAAAAAAAAATTCCCCTCTAGTTCATGTATACCTCCCCTCACTTTCATAAGTTCACTGGGGAAACTATAAACTACAAAACTCAGTTCAAATATCAAAATTTCTGAAAAGGCTTCTCCCCCTAGCCCCCACTTTGTCCTATAGATGTGGCATTGTGTGCCCATCTTTAATTTGGCACCTACCACTGACATTTAAATGTTTTATTTCTATGCTCTCCTAATCTACTAAGTGTGTTTTCTCCTTAAAGGAAGGACCTTTTGTCTTCCTAGTCTGCCAAGGAACACACATGCTGAAAGACCCCATAGCTGCTCCCGTCCAGGAATCTACTTTAGTGATCTGACCTAGATTGACAGATTTAAATGCTGCCTTCTCTCAATCAATTTGGATAAATAAAACAGATTACTCTAGACTGGGCAGTTATCATTGCCAGGTGTGATGGTGCATGCCTGTCAATACAGCACTTAGGATCCTGAGGCAAAGGGATCAATAATTCCAGGACAGTCTACACTACACAGTAGGACCCAGGCAGCTAATCTGCGTAGACATCTGTTTTCCACAATTTTGGAGACTGGGAAATGCAAGGTCATCAGTCTGATTCTGGAAAGGGTTCTCCCCCTCCTCCATAAATGTGCACGTTCTCACTGTCTCCTCCTGTGACAGAAAACAAGACAATAGGCGAGCTCTCTTGTCTTTTTCATCAGTGCACTAATGCCATTCCTGAGGACTCCACCCTCCTGACACAATTAACTTCCAAAGGACCCATTCCAAAAGCCATTACAGGAGGTAGAGATTTAAGTATATGAATAATTAATTTGTCATTGGTCTGTGTTATGTATGGTGGTTTCTTGTTTCCCAAACTCAGTATTTCCCCCTAGCCCCTCTCTCTCTCTGCATTGTTTATCCTCATCCAGCCCTACTTTTACTTCCCCAGAGTCAAATACATCATTATTCCTGGTTTTCTCCCCATCTGGGCTGCTGTGCACATCACTGGAGTGCCTTCACATACTCTGCGGTGTTTCTCATTTACCAGGTTCAGGAATGGGAGTGGTGTGGCCAAAGGGCACTGTGGGTAAGCTACAGGCCCCCAAGTAGAACCAAAGGAGAGATTTGTGCCACTCTGGGTCTGCCTTACCTTCCAGAAGTGCTCACAAGGTATTTCAAAGACACATCGGTGCACATTCTATTTAGTCATGTCTCAATCTGTCAGGCTTCAGAGCTTCCCAGTGTTAAGGCTTTGCACATAATTTTCCTTCTGCATATTCATGAGGCTTCTTCTCTTCTTTTTCTGTTTCCAGATAGAGGAACGAGCAGAATTTTTGAATAAGTCAGTGCAGAAAAGGTAACTATCATTGACTGTTCAGTTGAGACTCATCAGCTGTGACACACGGAGAGATGTCTTTTGACTCATGTTTTCATGTTTGTGTTTACTTGGCAGTGGTGTCAAATCGACTCATCAAGCAGCAGTAGTCTCCAAGATTGACAGCAGGCTGGAGCAGTATACCAACGCAATTGAGGTGAGTGCTGTTCCCTGGTCACAATCCTACAAAACAGAAACAGGCTGGGATTACATATGTGGTCACAGAAACATTTAGGGTAATGAATGAGTCTGGCACCCTGATAATATTACAATATTAATAATGATCTCCATAACTAGCTATGAAGAAATACAGTAAGAAAGATGTATTACACATTTTTGAGTAGGTTGTTTTTAACACTTGTAGTCTAAATTTTCTTTGTGTATGAATGTTTTGCCTGAATGTACGTATGTGCGCCCTTGGAACTGAAGTTATAGTTGTGAGCCACCGTGTGGATGCTGGGAACTGAATCTGGGTCCTCTGTCAGAGCAGCGAGTGTTCTAAATCACTAAGCCTTCTCTCTAGTCGCTAATAGATTGATGGATATGTGCATCATAGGTAGTCACAAGCACATCTTGAATTTCGTTTGCAGAAACCTCCTATTAACAAATATGGTAGCATGAAATAACATCAAGATGAGAACCAACTTGTGTTAATCATCATCCATTTTACTTGGTTGGTTAGTAGTAAAAGGATCATAGTTTTAGGTTTTCACCAACTTTTTTTCTGTTCATTTGACGTGGGAATTTGATTTTGTTTGGAAGTAATGTGTCTTTCTCATCCAAAGCACTAAAAGATTAGCGTCACTGATCAAGATATGATGCTTTTATGTTCTTTGTATAGACTTAAGCAATGGCCTTAACCTTCTGTATCAGAGCATCTTCAGTGAAGTAACTTGTTTGGGTTCATTTTCGTTTTCTCCTCTCCTTTGTAGTCAGAGTAGAGATGCCTAGAATGTAGTTCACAAATGACACGAGAGATTGAGAGGAATCTTATAATTTATTAAGTACTTAATGAAGCACTAATACCCATTTTATTCACAAGATTGGTGTCCACTAAAACATGACAAACTGTGCACAGTTAATTTCTCTGGTTAGATTGGTCCAGCACTGACGAATGAAGCCAAGACTGTGGCCTCAGACCAGGCACAGGCATATTTTTGTATGCCACTGAAGATGTTACTCATCCCTACTAAACCACCAGCCACAGATCAGTACCGATAGAGAAGCCATCTGGGCTTGTCTTTGTCTACATCTGGGAAAGTTTCTCAAAGACATGCCCTTCTCACTTGTATCCTTTGTTCCTTCCAGTATACTCTCTATGCCGTCCTGCCTCAGCCTTTCAGTCTTGAAGAACTTCCCCACTTTGGGGCATCTACATATGCTGTTTTTCTGCATAGAATGAAGGCCTCCTCCTAGTCCTTTTCCTGGTTCTGAGTCTCCAGTAGAATCTGGTTGTAAATGTTAAAGAATCCTTAGCCTGATTGATATTCTCAAACTAAATATCATTTCCCTCTTATGTGTTCTCTTCTAGGGCTAAATCGCAACCCTTTTTTTTTCATAGTGTTTACTACAATGCAAAATAAGTACTAATAAGTTACTGACATTTATCCTATTAAAATAAAAGCTTACTGTGGTTTATGGAACAAACTGGTTTGCTTTGACAAACTCTACCAAAGTTAGCATGCATAGTAGGTGCTAAAAACCTATCTGCTGGGAGATGTTCAGGTTGTGTAATCCCATATAACTTCCTTGCAATCTGAGGACTGGCGTTCAGACCCCCAGAACCCATATAAAAGCTGAAGGCATGGCAGCCTGCGTTTGGGAGGCAGAGACAAGGAATCCCTGGAGCAAACTGCCTAGCTAGACTAGCAGAACCAGTGAACTGCAGGGTCAGTGAGAGAGTCTGCCTCAATGTATAAAGTGAAGAACAATCAAGGGAGACACTGGACATCAACCCCTGGTTTCCACATGCACATACTCACACACACACACACACTCAAACACATATGCACAGCACACACACATACACGTTTAAAAACAAAACAGAACAAATGCCTATCTACTGGAGAAGCTTGGGAACTAGTTTACTCAGCAACTGCACAAGCAAAAAGAGCCCTAGGAGCCTCATAAAAAATGCCAGGTGTGGCTGCACACAGTATAATCCAGTGCTGAGGAGTTAGAGACAAGTAGGTTCTTGGGGGTCACTGGCCAGGCATCCTAGCTGAATCCATGAACCACCCCTCCCCTCAAAAAAAAAAGGCCCCTAAGGAATAGCACCTGAGAATGAGCTTTGGTCTCCTACACACATGCTCACACACACACACACACACACACACCTGGCTTCCACATGCATTCATACATACACACAAACATGCAAACACACATGCACATTAAAAATAAAATCACCAGAAAATAATATGCTGAGGAAATGGAGTCCCCTGTCACCTGAATGATAAAGTCCTAAAAAGCACGTTTCTTTTCTGGAAGATCCTTTGCTCCAGCTCTGATGGTTTATGTGAAGAATCACAGCATCAGAATGGAGCTGTACAACAGAAACCATGAATCCCTTTCGATAGAAGTGCACACCATGATATTTTTAGTTGATGGTGTTGAGTAAGACCAGCTCGCTCTGATTTTATGAGGACAAACTTCTCAACGCTGTCTTAAAGCGTATTTGCACATTTCAGGGAACAAAGGCTTCCAAACCTCCTAAGCCTGCAGCGTCAGATCTCCTTGTCCCTGCTGAGGGGGTCCGCAACATCAAGAGCATGTGGGAGACAGGGAATGTGTTTTCCTCCCCCGCTGCCTCGGGAACACCAAATAAGGTATGAACATGGATCTTATCATCTGAAGCTTTGAAAAGTTGGGTTCTTTTTTCCCATTTGCATTAGGAATGGCCTTCGTTCACAACAAATGCAATGAAGAATGTACAACCTGCACTTTGATTTGCCAAAAAAAAAAACCTAAAAAGGCAAAATAAAGCAAGCTCATAGAGAATGTATTCATGGACTAGCCTGTGTACTCAGAGGTGGCCATGGACCACTAAATGAAGTGCTTGTATTTAATTATCAGTCATTAGGGTTAGGATGGGATGAGGGGACATGGAATAAAAACTGATATTTCTTTTTTAAAATATTTATTTTTATTATATGTGTATGGTTGTTTTGCCTGTATATGTATCTGTGCACCACATGCCAAGTGCCTGGAGAGGTCAGAAGAGATCATAGAATCCTCTGGAATTGGAGTTACAAATGGTTGGGAGCCACTGTGTGGGTGCTGGGAATTGAGCCCAAGTCCTCTGGAAAAGCAGCCCATGCTCTTAACCACTGAGCCATCTCTCCAGCCCCCAATGTACTTTTTAAAGGGACAGAATCAATACAATAAATATGCATTATTATAAAGGAGAATGTATTAAATTGGCTTATATTGTGGAAGCTGGGTCAGCAGTGGCTTGCTGCACACTGGAGAGGCTGAAAACCCACTGAAGGTGGCTGTTGAGCCCACAGTACTGGGCGCTTCAGCAGTCCTGATTTGGTGATGAAGGCCTGGAGGATACCCCGAGAGCTACTGGGCTTTAGTCCACATTAGAAGGGTGAAAAAACTGGGTTCTTATGTCTGCGAAGGAAGGCTGGCTACTGAAACAACAAGACAGATGCATCACCCAAGCAAGGTGTGAAGCAGGCAAAGTAGCCCCTCTTCACTAGACCGGTGGTGGTCTTCCACGACGGAGGAGAGGGGAAGGGGCAGGGAGTGTCTTCCTGCATCTTCTCTAGATAATCCTTCAGTCTGGCTGGTAATCAAGATCAACAATTGCAGATTTAAGGATACCTTGAAGTGTGTAAGATTTCCTGGGTAAAGGTACCTTTTTTCTTTAGTATTTGGGATGACTGGCTTTTTGCAGGAAACTGCTGGCCTGAAGGTGGGAGTTTCCAGCCGCATCAATGAATGGTTAACTAAATCACCAGATGGCAACAAGTCACCCGCTCCAAAGCCTTCTGTAAGTAGCTTGGGGAGTTCTGAGTTTCTCAGATCTTACAACTTACACCTGCCTAGGAAGGATGATTTTCCTGTCCTCTGCTGCTGCTGCTAGGTGGCACACTGGTGGGTGGCACACTGGTGGGTGGCACACTGGAGGGTGGCTCACTGGTGGGTGGCTCACTGGTGGGTGGCACACTGGTGGGAGGCTCACTGGTGGGTGGCTCACTGGTGGGTGGCTCACTGATGGGTGTGTAGACACAGAGTGGCCTGAGCAGCTGCACCATGATTCAGGGTAAAGCATGGCCTCTGCCTGAGTGGGGGAAGGGAGCTTAGTCATGGCACACTATGCTGGGGCAGTTCAACTAAGACCCTCTGCATTTCTCTCGGTTTTCCTTTATTTACTTATCTGTTTATTTAGCTTCTATTCTATAAACCACACACAGGAATCTGAAAGCAAAATGCCATGTTTCTCAGGCTACTTATTTATTATATGCATTCCAAAACTTATTCCCAAAAGATTGTGTATTTTGACCGTTTTCAAGCCATGTTTTTTTAATTTTACCTAATTTCTATAACTTATCACAAAATAGTTATTTAGTAGCTATTGAAATAACTGCTATTATACATATAATTAATATAAATTGAATAATGTGTTATCAACACCTGAAACTAGAAAACTGGAATACCCCCCCCCGCAAAACCACAAGAACTGGCTATGAATATTATTTTAGACTACTAAAACTTTTCTTATTTATTAAGTGTAAGCTAGTTATACAAATATTCCTTTAACTCATTGACTATGTAATTGCCTCACAGTTGTTATTAGGGCCTTTGCACAAGGCTCCACAGAAGGTATATGCCAGTGTGAACTCAGTTTACAGTTGTGAAAACATTACCCACTGAAAAAAAATACACTCCCCTGCCAAGTAGGTAAAGGAGAGGGAGCCAATGAAAAAGAAAGGGAGGCAAGACACCACATCCAGATGTATCTTTGGGGCCTCAAGTGTCACCACTGGTCATCTCGACATAAGAAGTATAAATTATTTTTAAACAGAAATAAATTATGGTCATTTCTGTCAATGTTATGGTTCTAGACCCATGATTACTAATGCTTTGGTTTCTGAATTATGGATCCCTCTGAAAGCCAAATGAAACTAAAAGTTGTTCTACAACGTGTAAATTTGAGGAGTTCATGGCCACATGTACCCCACTTCAGGGAATCTCCTGAGAAAAGAAGGAAGGACACAAAGATAAATGGCTTCTCTTTGAGTATGGCATCTCCTCTCTAGAGCAGACGGCCATTCCTTTCCTCCCACGTCTACAGTATGTGTGGTCCAGTTCATCCTGTACCAAGTTGTCCTCATGGGCTTGGTCCAGGGCTGCCTCTCTAGTCTTTTATCAGCCCCTGACCTGACTTGCTTCCCATCCATTACCCTCCTAGTGGAAGGGTCAAGAGAGTAAATGTAAGTGGAGTTATTACCTCCATAGGTGGGATTGTACTAAGGACCTCACACCAAAGATAGCAGTAACAGTGCCTGCGGTTATTGATGGCTTCCTAAAAAGTGACAGGACAGAAAAGTAATACAGGAAACTTATAAAACCACAGGCTGCTTTACCTCCTATTTTAAACTTACCTAGGAAAGCAAAGAAGGGAAGAATATAACAGTTAGTATAGATCTTAGTGATCACCTTCTTCCCATTGGGTTTGACAGATTTGTGTGGCCTCAAATAAGTAAGAAATATATATATATTTGATGTCATAAATAAAATACTAGGTTGGTTATACTCATTAAGCTTTTTAAGGCTTTGGACACATTCCTCTGGTAGTATTTCCCCCTATATTTTAGCCCTACTACCAACCATGTCAAATTACAGCTAGTCATGTGACTGTCTCCTGGAAGAAGATAATGGCTTGGAACCCGGCAAGGTAGGAAAAGTAAAGCATGGACTCTGTGGTTGCAGCAGAAAGGAGGTAAAATTTCAGTGTGGAAAAGGCCACTGGAGTCCTACAGATGCGTAAGCTGTCAGACAAAACCTCCAAGGAAGGTAGGGTACAAAGATAGGTCAAACAGGGATCTTAGGTCCTATCTATGAGGTGTCACAGTGGTGACCTGAAGCTAAGTTCTGACTGTTATAGTTTTTTATTTTTTCAAGTTATAATCTGAGCACTTTTTGAAGTATGAAAACATACATTCTTTAATTTATTAGTTCCAGTCCTTTCTTTTCTTACACCAGCCACATCAGACATGTGTGTTTCCATTTTGGTCCTTCAAGATATCCAAGTTTGGGGCTCTAGTTAGGCTGGTCCTGAGTCTAGGATGTCAGCGGATTATCTATAAGCAGCACCCAGTAGGAGAACTCCAATAGTCCCTTCTGATTCTGGACCAGATACAACTTACTCTCAACCCATTTCCTTTATTCTCACTATGGGTAGTTGGAGGAGAAATCCTAGGTTTGCTGTTTCCAGCTGTGACCTGTGACCATGAGAACAAAGTCAAGAGTTATTTAAACCAAACAGTCTTTACCCATGGTGAAACCCCAAAAGCAGAAGAGTAAGCCACAGGACTAACACTAGCATGTTGCGTCCTGAAACTCAGAAGAAAAACCACCCAAGACTTCGTAGTTATGGCCTTAATCTCAGGGATGCTAAGAATTACAAGTACTCAAAATTGTCATCATTGTCCCCCAGAAATTAGCATATTTAAAATTAAACATTGTCCTGCTTTGTGTATCTTTCTGGGAAAGTCAAGCTACTTACGAGTAGAATTTATAAACTTCCAGCATAACTTTGTGACTGGAATTCAAGTTTGAATGTTTTAGCTGATTTGTCTAGTCTTTGTGTCTAAACTGCATGTCATATAGCAATTAAAGTGCTAACTTGTCTCTCTTTTTGTTTAAAAAAGAATGATGTCTTTCTCAGCTGGCTTCTCTTCTTCATTCTTTCGTCTCTCGTTGACTGGAAACCTGCCTTTCCTGCCTTCATTTCTCCCTCTTCTCCCAGACTGGGTCTCTCTCTCACATATAGTATGGTCAGGTAATTCCATTTATATTTCCTTTTGATTTGAAAATACTGACTAACAATGTGGATGCTGCTATTTTCTTAAAATACCTTATTTAAACTCTTCAAGTGATCTAGAAAGATTTATCAACTTGATTTCAGGGAAATGGAACACTCATGGGATAGAAAAATATTTGTCATCTATGAATCAAAGAAATAAGTGATGGCACCCACTTTTCAGAGCTTCTGCCAACATGTTCCTTACTATAGCTGCCAATGTTTTTAAGTCTTCTAGACAATTTGGCAACTTTTACCCACACTGGCAAATGTAGTGGAATTTTTTTTCTTTTTAAATATGATTTGTCGCTTAATGTTTCCAAGTTAAATAGGTATCACTTTCTAATAGAATATCAGCAATTCATTCCACAGGCCCATAACTTTGCTAAGAGTATGACAAATCTCCACATGGCATTATTTAACCATGCATGTCCAGTATTGAGATGCTGGTATTCTGTGTCAGAAATATGTTCACCAAAACTGGCATCCATGGAAAACCACAGCTGCTAGCTTTGCCTTCCTAACGAGAAAAGGCATTACCAAAGTAAGCAGTACTATTTTCAGTAAAACACATTCATTTTCTCCAAACTACCTGTGCCAAGAACTAATATAAGCAAATGCTGGAAGAAAAGTAAATGAAAACAGCAATTTGGGTCCTCCTTATCCAAATGAAATTAATTATGAGGTAGTAAACAAGAATCCAAGACTGTATGACTAGTGTGGGTCATATTTTACTGTTTCCTTCCCAGGATTCACCCATGTTCTTAACATACATCATCAATTGCCCACTTCTCTTAGGGTTGCCATTGGTGACACGATTATTTTTGTGGGGCTAGGTTCTACTAATCCACTTCCAAATTACACACTTAGCCATCAAGAAACACAGAATGATTTCAGTATCTCCCTTAGGTTGCAAGACTCTAAGACAGTGATCCTACAAAAGGGGGTTGTTAGGGGACAAATAAAACACAGAAAATGAGTTGGGGAGATGGTGGCCAGCAAAGACTGTGAGCACAGCACCACAGAGGCTATGAGAACTTAGCTCCGTGCAGATATGACCAGAGGTCAGATGCTTCAAAGTGCACTCCCTAAGGCAGGGTGGGCCTGAGAAGCACTCTGAACTTCCAATCTGCCTCTTGGGTAGGCAACATGGATGTCTGTAGCCAGAGAGTTGTTAGTGGAGGACCTGCATGTATTTCCAGCACATTCCCATGAAGCAGGCCAAGGTCTGTTCACAAAACAGGTAACAGCTAGTGGTTCTCCTATTTTAGACAGTTGATGTGGTGGCTGGCCTACTTAGGCTTAGCCAGAAATCATAAATGGTCACCTGTCTTTTTTTTTCTGCTTTCTTTTCATTAGGACTTGAGGCCAGGAGATGTATCTGGCAAGCGGAACCTCTGGGAAAAGCAATCTGTGGATAAGGTTACTTCCCCCACTAAGGTAATATCCTAGGGGGAATCATGTTCCAACAGAGCCGTAAGGGATAAGCATGGTCTCTCTTTCTTTGCAGGCCCCATGATTGGCTACACAGTTATTTCAGGGGAAACAAATCTCTTGGGAGAAATTGTGTGCCTCCTCCATTGGCTCTGTTTCTAGAACTCTCCTAGGACACATTGCCCACAGCCTCAGACTTAAGGTGGCTATGGCAAAATTTTTAAATAGACAAAATAAGCTATCCAGTGAAAACTAATGTCTAAGAATCTTGGTCCTCTAGGAAAAGTGTGTGTGTATTTTCCAGAAACACGCTCTGGGTGGTGTTTAAAATACATTCAGAGAATAACCAGTACTGCTGGTTGTATAAGGAGATAATCCACTCTTAATTGTGGCCTTTCCCCACTTCAAGAAACAGACCCAGCCTCAATAGGAGAACATTCAGAAAGAACTCAGATCAGTAATGAGGAGAGAATAGTCTGCTTCTAGTAATGCAGAGTCCTAGGAGAGAGACTTCCGAAAAGAACTCTGGGCTAATGAGAGCTCTGAAGGCAGCTAGAGGATCACTGAGAGCCACTCTAGGGAGGGAGGGACTTCCCCCTTTCCTGAGTTTTGCACTCTCTTCAACCTGGTGCAGCTGCCTGAGTCTGCCACTCCACCTCCTCCATCAGTTACATATTGCTTTTCTGAGCCAGCGAAATCCACTAGCCCAGCCTCTCTACTTACAGTGACTTCTAAATAATCCCACTATACAAATGATTGCTAAATATGCCTTTAAATTACCCAACAGCTACTATTTGCTAGGCACCATTATTGCCTCGTGTGATCCTCCAGTTACTATGAGAGTTAAGTGGGAGGATCTTTACCATTTTAAAGCTGAAGAAAATGAGGCACTGAGGAATTAAGTAACTTTTGTAAAGGAATATATCTAACAAGTGGCCAAATGTGCACTCAGGGGCTGCAAAGAAAGTTCAGTGGTTAAGAGCATGTGCTGTTCCTGCAGATGTCCTAGGTTTGATACCCAGCACCCACACAGCAGTTCATAACCCTCTGTAACTACAGCATCAGGGAATCAACACCCTCTTCTGGCCCCAAGGGCACTAGGCATGCATATGAGACATAATTATACATGCAGTCAAAACATAAACATACAACAAAAAATTAATATTCAAAAAATACCTACATTAATACTCAAGCAGTCTGCTCTGAGCCTACATTCTTTTGTTGTTGTTTTGGGGTTATTTCTTGTTTTTTGAGACAGGATTTCTTTTGTGTAACAGTCCTGGCTGTCCTGGAACTCATTTTGTAGACCAAGCTGGCCTCAAACTCACAGAGATCTGCCTGCCTTAAGTACTGGATTAAAGGCATAATGCACTACCATCTCTGGCTTCTGAACATTCTTAACCATTACTCATGGGTTTTTTTTAATGTATATACAGCAGAAAATGTAATGTTCTTAAAATCTCTTCATAATTTTCTATTGGCAGGGGAAAGGGGGAGGGTGAATTTTTGTTTTAAACACAAAGAATGAACTTGTGGGCCTAAGACTCTGAAATCCTGGGAGCATAAATATATCTTCCACAGTACTGGTCCAGGTGGTATGACACCTTTCTGAGTAGGGGATGTTGACTGTCCACCGTCACAGGTATCATGGTCCCTGTGGTCATATTCAGGCTATGGGAAGTAGAGCAGAACCACCCTGGAATGGCAGGACTAAGAGGACACCCCTCACACACACAAGACAGCCTGAGTGTGCACCTGGGACTGTGCAGCACGGTGAGGCAAAGCACACACCAGGCCTTCCTCCATAGTCTTCATCACTGACCTCTTACAGAGGCTATAATAAGACAACCAGACCTACTCGGGATAATGAGACAGCAGGTGAGGGGTCCCTGTTCCAAAACACCAGACTCCCTACTTATTGTATGGCCATTCCTTTGAAATGAAAGTACACACTGTACTTTGAAAATACGATCTATCACACATTAATATGTTCTTACCTCAGAAAGGACTTTTAGCAGCTGGATGAAGGGGAGAAGAATGGGTAATAATAGACTAAGGGTCAGATAAGTCTCAGGGATAAGAAAAAGGGGTGGTTGGGGTATAAGGAAGAAAAGCAATCACATCGGCATGTTGATGTGGCCTTGACTGAGCTAACCAGTCATGTAAAATACTAGAAATTCCCAGTCCATATTGTAGAGCTTAAAAGCCATCTTGACTTTGAGTGCCATGAGCAAAGATGAAGGTCAAGGTAGGAAAGGAACATCCAGGAGAAAGAAAAAGTGAGAATCAGTACAAAGATGGAACAAAAGGTCACATTTGACCAGATGCCAGTGGTACCCTTCCCCTTCATGTTATTTCTATTTATTCCTATTATACCCTGAGTCTTTAGTTCAAGATCTTTCCTACTGAAACACTGTGGGCTGCTGATTTAAAGTTCTCTTCTCTCAGCAGGTTTGAAACAATCGGAGAAAGAACCCAACTGCGAGAAGTCTTGCTGGGTCAGCTCACTTGTAGGGGGCTAACTGCTCTGTTTATATTTATGTTGATTTACTAAATTGGGTTCATTTTCCTTTTAAAAAAATTCCAATATCCCAGTAAACCCATGTATATGCTCACTATATTTAATAATCACAACTAGAGATGTTCATAGCCAAAGTACTGCCTTTGCAGTGGAGCCTGTTGCTAAAGAAACCCGTGCTGTGAAATAGACTCGCTACTGTCTACTGTCATCTGAGCAGTGACATCAACCACATTGGAAGTCAACAAAAGGAATTCAAGATTACGATTATCTGAGGAATGCATGTAGTATCAGGGGGGAGGGGAATGAACCGTAGATTTTGTTTCAATACAGACATCATGTTTCTGCACTTTAGATTAAAGCATGGAAGAAATTATCTAAGTAGGCAATCGAAACTATCTGAAAGTAACCCATTTCAGATCTGATACAGAGCAATAATGATTGTCTTTTTTTAAAAAAGATGTACTGTTGAGATATTGCTTTTTTATGTGCTGATTCATATACCTAAATTGGATGAGTATTTTAGCTGACTGGTACTGATTTATTTTTTCAGGTTGATTGCTTTGTGGATTTCTTTGGTAGCAATAGTAGCCTGAACCACATTTAGATAACACAACTATGTAATGTATGTGCATACATGTATACAGACACACGAATGGTAGACTGCTCTTTCATGTGCTAGACTATTATATTTAGTAGTATGTCCTTGTAACTAACCAATAGCACAGCTTTTGAAGATTAAAATCACAATATTATATTAATATTTCATATTTGCCAGTAGAAACATGAAAGTTAGGTATAGTTATGTTTTCAATGCCCAATGACTTATAAGAAAAAGTATTGGAAAAAAAGGATTAGAAGTGTCAAAATTATTTGGAATTTCTCATAAGACATAGTATTTAGTTTATAATTGAGGGCAGTCTTGAAGTCCAGTGTGAATTTTATTAAGTCTACCATCTGGACCAAGCTCAAAGCCTACTTATTTGTAACAGTAAAATTCCCCAAAAAGTTGACCTATATGATATCTAAGGTGTCTTCTTTCTGTACCATGTAAAGCCAAGCATATTGGTTACAGTATTGCACAAATTAGAATTCGTGTAGACGCCTAACAAAGACCAACTTTGCCTCGTGTAGAAGCAGAAGGCTAAAGTGAGCAAAGGCATGGCAGTTCTATCTTTATGTATTCAGACTTTTAAAATTAAGATTGTCTGTCTTTTATTAGCTGGTACTGTCCTAAGTTGATAATATCTAAAAATTTCAAAACTATATGTAAATTTTAATAGTTTTAATTTCCCCCTCGGGGTCTCTAGGAACTCCACCATTCAGACATCAGATCCTGTATTAGCTTATGTCTTCATTCTTCCCAGTAGATAATGAAAAGTACTCCTGCTTCTTACAAACTGTTCTTATATAGAACATTTTATGCATATAGTGTCATTGTACAAACTCATACCTCAGCTGACTTAACCAAAATTATCTTAGTCTCCATTCCTTCCGCACTAGGAGAGCCTCCAAAATAACTAATCCACATATTCCCCTTCAAGGGGGAAGGATTGGCTTGAGGGGTAACCACTGCCTGAAAAGTCTATTTTTCTCATGAATTAGTGAGAGTTAGTTGGATTCCCTAGCTTTTAGCAAACTTGGGCCAAAGGAAGGAAAGCCACTAAGACTACACGCGACATCTGCCCATGACAGAGTAGACACAAGTCTACGATAAGATGAACTAGAATGCACACGGTGCACCATGGAAATGACTTCCATCATTGGAGTAAAATGGATCAAAATTCAAGTTAAGGCCAAGGTGAGAAAACATGGCCGTGCTAGAGTGCGGACAAAGGCCTTCTCCTGACAGCTATTTTCTAGGCTTTTTGGGTTTGTTGCTTTTAAGAAAGTTCCAAGTTGTGAAAAGAATGTCTTGATCCTAAGTTTTATTCCAATATTTGGATGGCATGAGTTTTAGGGTAGAATTTTGTTCTGTTTGGATTTAATCTTTGAGAAAGCAAATTCCTCATTTACTTGTTCGGTTACAGCTCTCTTGTTATCTTTAAGAGAGGAAACTGCACGTTGACTAGCGTGTTCTGTGAATCTGCCATTGTTAAAAACATTATAAACACTTGGTATTTTTCACTGATGATTGATCGCTGCAATAAAAATATATTGTGAAAACGCATCCACAATAAATGGAATTCTTCCAAATGCCCCTGCCTCATGCGTTGTTCTGTGCTCTACTGCCTGTGAGAAATGTGGCTGTAATAATAAGGAGGGGGCGAGGCGCTGGCACCTCACCTTGAGTGTTGGTTTCACTCTATACAGGAAAGAAGCATTTTGAGATGGGATTTCACTTAGCCCAGGCTGACCTGGAACTCATTATGAAACCAAGAATGACTCTGAACTCCTGACGCTTCTGCCTCTGCCTCTCAAGTGCTGAAATCACAATTAATTGTTAGCATGCTTGACACAGTTCAGAATTAAAGTATTTCTTATTACAGGGAATTTTCTAACCAGCTGTTCAAAAGTGCCCTGAGGTAGACAACTGATGGCACATTTTAAAAATTCTCCTTCAAATACAAGTAAAGGCTAGGTGTGGGAGGCAGCACAGGCTTGCCATCTGGGGTACTCAGGAAGAGGCATGGGTTTCGTTCATCGTCTTGCTCCCAGCTTTCTAGCTTGTCAGCGCATCCAATCTCAGCTCCACAGATAATCTGACCACTTACTCCACTTCAGAATACAGACGTTTTGCCGTGGCATGCTGTTTTAAGGAACACTTAACATATTCTGTAAAACCTGCACGCCATTTAATAGGGCTGGACAGGCTCCTGACAGTCTGCCTCTCAGATGATTCTGATGCTGTGGTGGTCCTGCTGTTCTGCAGACCTTGCTTTGTGGAGCCAGCTCTTGCTCCCCTTTCCCGCCATTCCACTCCCCCTCCCTTTTTCCCCAGGTCTGTGTGAGAATGCCTGCTTCAAACACAGCCAGTGAGGACAAATGAGAGCACTTACTAGCACCAACGCTTAATGCTCATAACACTATTGGGTAGGTGACATTCTATTCCTGTTTACAAGGGAACTGTGGCACAGGAAGGTTAAAGAACTTATTTCAGGCCACCCAACTAGGCACTGTTAGTTTCAGAGTCTACACCTAACCTGCTGTGCCAGTGGTTCTCCAAAGAGAGGCTATAACCAGGTCACCTGCTAGGCTTGTGGAAACAGAGTAGTTTCCACCCCAGATTCTGATTCTATAGGTCTGGGGTGGAGGCTGAGAATTTATATCCTAAGACAAAATATATCAAGTAGCATTAATGCTCCTGGTTCCGTGGGGATGCTTTGAAAGCCACTGTGTTATGCCAGAAGAGTGTAATGGCTAAAACCTGCCTGCCCCTCATGTTAAATAAGTGAAATACAGGGAATTGCTAAGAACTTGACATGCTCGTCACCCTTTTTAAGCCTCTCAGTAATCTGATCTATTATCTCCATTTTGCAAGTAAATTAATTGAAGCATTAAGAACTTTTAAAACTTGACAATGGTCAGTGAGCTGTTAAGTCACAAAGTACTTGACCCCCAGTGATAGATTCCTAAGCCCACACTCTTAATTACTACATCCCACAGTCTGTCTCAGAGATCGTTACCTTCACGGTGCCTCAAAGAGAGCTCATTTTGTGTGTGGATGGGGAGAGGAAGGCTGAGGAAGCTGCTCTCCTTTTGAAGTCCACAGACAAGTGTGTGAGACCAACCATGTAGATAGTGACCTGGACAGGTAAAGAGACCTTTGTCCTTTTGGTCCCTGGATGTCCTAACCCCAACACAACAAGAGGCAAGAGTCTTCAAGGAAAAAGAGAAGAATGTAATGCAGGCAATTTCATGGGATGAGCCTGGAGTTGAGTCTTGGTTACTTGCTGAGTGGTACAGATCTCAAGATCTGAGCTTGGGAACACTTTGAGAGGTTTGGCCCTTGAGTAGGTCATCCTGAGGCCAGAGAGTGCAAAGAAGGTGCAGCCTCTGCAGCTCTGGCCACACTTTGGCCAGTTCCTGCCCCCCACCCCCACCCCTGGTTCTTAGAATGGCTTCATCAACTAAACTGTGTGAAAAGACCCTAAGTCCCCATGATACCTAACTTCTATGATGTCATAAAGAATAAATACTCTGGTCACTTTGTTTTCTTATCTAGATTTGTGTTTAATAAATTCTAAATGACAACTTATTGAAAATAAGTTATATTCCTAACATAGCTTACACTTTTGCCATTTTACTAAAATGAACTTTCCTCCGGATGCCATGCCAGTGATTGTGCCTTTGTGGTCATACAGCCTTCATCTCCTTTTCCTCTTTTCTTACTCTTCGTTTCTTGTTTTGAATATTGCGAGTCCTACTGCCACATGAAAGTAGAAGGATAGTTACACAGGCTGCATCTGCCTCCTGAAAAGGTAGACTGGCTCTGAGTCTGTCCGGAAGCTTTCAGTGGTAAGATCACAGAGAAGAGAACAAAACTCAGCAAGTCTTTGAGTTTATCCCAGCCCTTATTTTCATTTTAACTTGAGGGCAGAGAATTTAATTCCTAGTATGTGCTACTGTCTGAAATCAAATAAAAAAAATCTTTTATGTTAAACATGTAAAACTGGATGATGGTTTAGTGGGGAAAGTACTTACCACCAAGCCCAACGACCTGAGTTCGATTCCCAGGGCCCACAGGAAAGGAGAAAAGACTCCTGTGAATTGTCCCTCGACCTACACACACACACACTGTGCCATACATGCCTCCCCCCAAATGCAATACAAATAATTTTTTAAAACTCATTTTTAAACATTTAAAATGGATGCTTCAAAAGCTATTTTAAATTTAGCTGGAGGAGAGAAAATCCATATGACATCTCTTTAAAATGACACTAGCTCCAGCTAGCACTTCTTTCGTAGGCTTTGTCCTTGCTGCTTCTTCCACCTCAGCAAGGTCTTCTCTCACCATGCACGTGTGTATTCTCCAGTTCAGACATCACCTGGGCAAAGGACTTCCCTGCTCTGCCAAGCTACCCACCCCCAACACTTGCAGTGCTCCTTATTTCTCTTCATAGTCATTTTCATCGGCATGGTTCTATTGCTTTTTTCTGGTTTTTCCCCATTAGCATGTAATCTCCATGGAAAACTGTTCTGCTCCCTGCAATAGCCTATCTTTAAGTCCTCATTTAAGTCCTATCTTTACCTCCTCACACCTGGTTGGGTCATTTCTCAGAGCTTCATCTTGTGAACCTGACAGCCTATGACCTTTATCCATGACTAAAGTCCAACAATAACAACAACAACAACAACAACAACAATCGATTCCATATATAAAGATTGTCTTAGCCCATTTACTGTGTTTAATAGTACAATACCACTGGCTTGGTAAGTTTAAAGAAAAGAGGTCTAATTTGGCTATGGTTCTAGGTCAAGGGAACACATTTGGTAATGGTCTTGCTGGCAGAGACCAGAAACAGGGAGTATGTCTCCTCTGGTCTCGCTTATAAAGCCACTAAGTAGTAATTATGAGGGCTCCACCTTGATGGTCTCATTTCATCTTACTTAGCTCTGAATGGCCCCACATACAAACACTAGTAGGGTTAAGTTCTGTCCTTACAGTTCCACAATGGCAATTCAATTTCAGCCCCTGGACCTTTGAGGGTACCCTCAACCCATAGCCAAGATTTTTCGAGCATGTCACCTTTAGTGATGTACATGTACATATGGCATGAAACCAAGCAGGACTAATTATGGAGGTTAATTTTCAAACCATCATGATCTAAGGTAGACTTTATTTCCTCAGGTCAATGTTAAAAAAAAAAAAAACAAGTGCCAGGATTTTGGATTACTAACCCAAACAAATTTTCAGAAACTTACCAAATCTAGAGATGCTAACCATTCCATTTCCATGCTTAAACAAAACCACTTCTCCCTTTACTTTCCAAGCCTGTCATCCCTGTTTGTAAAATATCACGAGTCTCATTCATATAACGTGGCTCACAAGGGCACCAAGCACCTATTCATTTATTGTCTTTATGGGTTATTTTCCCTTTTTAACTTTACTTGGAAAACTGTTCCAACTGTATTATCCGACAGAGTTAACGATGACCAATAATTGGGATGGGATGGACACGAAAAAAGTTCCTAAATCTGTTATGGGGATATCTTACTGACTTAAATATGGTTTTAAAAAGAAAAAAGAATTCAGAGATGTGCCTGCCTCCCGTGTGCCGGGATTAAAGGCGTGAGCCATCACCACCCTGCGGAACTCAACCTTTTAACTCCAAGTACAATTAATGCATTCTTTTTATGGTTGAAGAAAGTTTAGTCCAGAAAATTAACCCCGAGGTCAGGCTGTTGGAAGTTAAATGAGCTTTAAGAGACAAGTCTTCAACAGTATATTCTACTGCCTTCTCTGCGCAGGAACCTAGCACACAATCTGCTGTCACTCAGAACGAATTGCTGTCGCGCCTCTCCCAGTGCTAAATCTTCCTTCCAACTTGCAAAACTCAAAACCTCTCCAAACCTCCAGGTAGTGAATGATTACCCTGAAGCCAAACCCAGAGTTCCCACCATCCCTTGGCTTCCTTCACCCACCCGCACTACCTCCCAGCGGGCCGCTAGGCGAATCCCCAGCGCTGCCCTAAGTCTCGCGG
>LOEQ01000685.1:83216-93497 GCA_001685075.1 Bramus lutescens | reverse complement strand
ACAAAGGACATTGAGCCTATAATTCATGATCCTAGAGAAGCTAAGTAATAAGGTGAACCCAAAGAAAAACATATATAGATTTGTCTATTTTTAAAAAAGACTTCTTCAGTTTTATTTTTCTTCATAAAACAAACTAGCAGGTTATAAACTTAGTTGACCCTCTCCATCTCCTCCCAGATTCACTTTCACATTCCCTGTCCACTCATCTTTGTGTCTTCATTTTGATTGTTTTATTTAATTAAAATATAGTTACCTAATTTACTCCCCTTCCAGTATTCTCAGAATCATTGCCTCTTATTATTATCCTTATGCTTGTGTGCAAATAATGCATAAATGCAAGCTGTAGAAGTCTGTTGAATGTTGCTCGTATGCATATATTTATAGGACTGACCATTTATGTTGTATAACCATTTAGTGGGCTTGGGCTTGTCCTTACTGTAATATTGATAATTTCTTCAAACTTTTGAAATTGTAATTAATTTCCTGTATCCTTATTAAGTTAGATTTTAGAGCTCTGTCACTGTTAATTAAATATGGTTGGATGTGTTTGGAGTAGTCAGCTAATGTAGAACACCTAGGCTTAAGAGAAAGAGCTGTCCAATTGTTTCCTTAGAACTTCTACAGCCTCCCCACATACTAAGTGAAAGTTCAAGGCAGACACTAGGAGAGAAGCCAGAAGACTAAGAGGAGGAAGACTATTCAGACAGAAGTATCAGCGATGATGATGAATCGGTATGTCTTTCTCTTCTACTTTACATAATTTGAGAGAATTATTATAAAGCGTATATTCCCAATTAAAACACTGTAGAATTAATGTGATGTAAAACTAAACTGAAGGATGACGTCATTGTCATGAAGGTTAGAAAAAAGCTTAACTGGAAAACTTACTGTGTAATATATCCCATCTAGAAAAATATCATGAAGAGACTATCAGCTTCAAAGTGTGGAGGGGAATGGGAAGGATTGGAGGGAGGAGAGAGGAAGGGGGTAAAATAAGCTAATTCTACTTCAATTAAAAACATTTTTTTAAATAAGAAGGGATTTTTTTCTTGAGAAAATACTTGGATAAGATTATCCAGGATTTTATTAAAAATTATGTATGTAATTTTTATGGATTTTATTTTTCCAATCCATATCTACTTAATTCCTTGTGCTGGTCATGTTACAGTGTACTATGCCCAATACTAGAACCAATGGGGTTCCAGTCAGTGAGCTCGTGCTTCACCACAGTACAGCAGTGTGGCTGAGAACAGAGAACAGGGAGCGGGGTGGAACTGAACTGAAAATACGTGTCTGTTCCTACGGCCTGCTCTAAGATGTTCCCTCTTTTAGAAGTATAAATTAGAATATGTTTAAAGTCCCAAAATCTTTCCAAAATTGTAGACAGTTCTCTAACTCCATACTTTTCTGTTGTGTGTTTTTGTTTGTTTGTTTGTTTGTTTTTTTGAGTTCTCATTCTCCACTGTTTTCCCAAGTGTTCCAGGAACCTTTAAACTTTGTTCCTTCTCTGCAGTCACTATTATGGTCATAACATGTGGAAGAAGAGGAATAAAGATGCAAATTTTAAGGTTCCAGTGGATTGGAATTACTGTTTTGGGGTCAGAATATAAGCCAAATAATCATTGCAGTCTTCCATTTATTAAAGATTAAAGACAATCCCAAGTATTCATATTGATGTTAAACAAAACTCTGGGTTGATATTATTGGTTCTTAAGTTTTAAAACTCCTTTGTTTCAGGATGAGGTTGCGTTTGTGAAATTTGTAATTGATGATATTCATCAGTGTGCACTGCTAGCAGGTTTGAGCCCATCTATTTGTACTTTCCTCCTTTTATCGTGGAACCTTAAGTGGATAAAAAGTAGGAAAAGGAAACTGAAAAAGCAATGCAGATTTAGTAAAACAGTGATTATTCTGGTGAGCAGGGAGGAAGAAATACATCCACTTTGGGGTTTAAACTTTTCAGGACTGTTTTAAGTAGACCTGGTTAATATTAGAAAGTAATGAATGAAATTAAATGAAAGCCATCATTATTTTGTGAAGGACTGTTTAACATAAGGAGTTACCTTTTCATTTTATTCAAAAATAGAAATTTTTTAAAGACATAAGATATAACAAGCATGATGTATTGGAAATACATATTTATTTCAGTAATGTATAGTTGCATAAGTAGTTTTTAAAGTTAGGTTATCCATTTGCAAGTATTTAGATATGTGTGTATGGGCATCTTGATGTATACTGAATTTTTTAATGTATGTGTTTGCAGTTGTACTGTCAAATTCTAAAATATTTCCAGTAAATATTTACATATATAACACAGTCCAATACTGGTGTTAAAGCTGGTTTACTTGTCTTTTACCACCATGCTGATGGCAACTCCACCAGTGACCTGGGCCCTCTCACATGAGTCATTAATCCAGAAATTTGCTCCACAGACTTGCCTCCTTACCAGTGTTGTGGAGGCATGTTCTCAGGATTCCATCTTCCCAAATGTGTCTAGGTTTGTGTTGAGTTGACAAAAACCAACCAGCATAGTATATATCTTTCTATATTTTTCTCTTTACAGTGATGTATGTGTATATACATACATATGTAGTATATATGCATATATAAAGTATGTGTACAGGTGTATATATACATATTATATCTATATTAGTGGAAATTATATAGTGCTATTCTGTGACATTTCCCTGCTGCCTGTTTGGATTTTAGTTTGTTTATTTTGGTTTGGTTTTTTAGCTTTGCCGTTTAATAGAAAACAAGATATAACTCTTTGTTTTAACTGGTATATTGTTAGAGAAATTGAGAGTTATTTTACAGGCTTATTGTCAATTATATTCCCTTTTATGAATTACCCATTCATGGTAATTCTTTGATTTTTGCTTATATTGCTTCCATCATTTAGAATTATTTTGATGTAGTTGGGTTTATCAGTATTCATTTATGGCTCTTTATTTTTATCTATTCAAATTACAAAGATCTTCTCTGCCCCAAGGTCATGAGTATACTCATAAAAAAATTCTTAAGTACTTGTCTGTGTTAATCTGAATTTTGATAATATAGTTTCTCACATGAGTAGGTTTTATTTTTATTTCATAAATAGCTAGATTATCACTTTGTAATCTGTGACATTTATTGAAATTTATCACTTCTTAATCACTGATTTGAAATGTCACCTTTACTACATATTAAACATGTTAACTTCACAGTGAACTAAATCCCATTCTTACCATCCCTGGGCTCAAGAGTCACTGTTAATGCTGTAAATTACAGGGCTAAATGTGATATTTTGGTAATGTTGGTACAAGTATTTCTTCTGAGTCTTTCTCTAATTGAGTCAACAGAAACAATTTGAATATCTAACAATAGGAAAATTATTTAAAAAATCACATCACATTGTATTCAAGGTATATATTGTACTATGCTCATAATGAATGCTTTTATAAGTGAAGAGACATAATTAGTAAAGAGCCACAAATGAATTCTAATAGCCATATCAAAATAATTTTAAAGGACCAATGTAGATATATATCTTTGATACATATTAAATAAAGTCACAGTCATATGTTTAACATAATCCTATTTGGGTAAAGCCTATTAAAATGTAACTTTGACACATTTAAGGAGATGATTTGGGCAACAACAGTGCATAAATTGAGTACTTAAAACCTGAAAGGGTATGGAAACGCTATCAAGCCACACATAAGGGGAAGACTTCAAAAGTTACTTCCTAAGCAAAGTAAATATTTGATTGTTTAAAGTGAAGCTGAATTGTGATCCTGGTGGAAAGTCCCTGGAGGTTAGCTCCCAGGTTCTAGAGTCATATGAAAGAAGGGAGATAAACTTAAAAGGAATTGAACATCAAATGGATACCATGCAATTACACACTGACAGAAAGGGCCACTACATTGTCTGCTGAGGGTAGGCCCATAATAACTGTATGAACCACACTCCTGCTGTTGGCTCACACAGCGAAAAGTTTGTGACTAAGAGAACACTAGCAACCTTTAGGAATACAGTTCCAGTAAGTGTGAAGTTATAGTTAGTGACTATATTTAACTCATTGGGCAAATAGTATGGTTAAGTCAAATACAGGGCTTTGAGAAATAGATCGTTTGGTAAAAACATGAGGACCTGAGTTCAAACCATAGCTATGTCTGGCATGGTGGTTTGCACTTGCAGTCCCAGCAATGGAAAGGCCTTTGAGACAGAAAAACTGTGGGGCTCATTGGAGAGCCAGTCCAGCCTAATTGGTGGGCTCTGGGCCAGGGAGAGACCCTGTCTCCGTGGAGGGGAACAGTGTTCTTGAGGATGACACCAAAACAAAGGTTATCCTGGGCTCCACAGGCTCTTGCACTCACATGTAAAAGTAAAATTTAGATGATCTGCTTGAGAAGCTGAAAGAAACAGACATTTTTTAAGTATTGGTAAGAAACCATAAAATAATACTATATAGGTTAACATTTTTAGCTATTATGAAAATCAGTTGTCACAAAATTTCATTCAGATATTTAGAATGCCATGATTATTAGTTAAAATGATATCTATAAATATACACAAATTAAGTAGATTAAAAGGAAAAGAAGAACTATGTGTAACAGGTAGGAATTAGGGATTTCTTTGTGGTTGCTCATGACTGTATTTTAATCTTTCTTCAGCAGATTCTATTGGTGACCCATTCTTCCCTAGAACTACACAGATTTTATTGGAGTATCAGCTAGGAAGATGGGTACCACGCCTCTGTGAACCACGGGATTTATATGGTGTCTCTTCTTCTGGTCCACTGAGCCCAACACGGTGGCCATACCACTGTGAGGTCATTGATGAAAAAGTCCAGCATATTGGTATGTTTTTAGAGGTCTTGGGGGTTCAGAATTAGCAAACTTGTTTTTATCAATCTTGATATTAATGAGGAAACTAATGATGTTAACAGCTGCATTCCAGAAGTATAACATAAGCTATGTGCATAAATAAAAATTTCTTATTTGCTATGCAGGTTTAAAAGTAGAATTAATTTTGAAGTATAGTCTATTTAATTAAAGCATATCAAAAATATTTTACTATCTTTTTACACAAAGTCATCCAAATCTGGTATGCATTTTATACATCACAGTTCGGACTGTTCTCATTTCACTGTGCTTAAATAGAAGGATTTAAAATGTATGCCAGAACTGGGCACAGTGGTACACAGCACACAGGAGGCTGAGGCAAAGGATTGCAAGTTCAAGGCCACCCTGGGCTGTATATCCCCAGATCCTATTTCAAATAAGCAAATGTCCCAGATCTACACCGGCTCTGAATGATTCCAAAAGATGTGATACCATAGCCAGCCATGCTGAGCTTCTGCCAGTGTCATAGTACTCTCTCATCCTGGCCCCCAGTCTCTTCTTCTCACTCTGTCTTTGCTGATGCTTGTCTTGTTGCTGTTTCTGTTCCTCTTTGATTGGCTAACTCCTTAAACCCTTTTATCTTTGCCTTTTTTCTTTTCCACTTTGTTTCTTTTCTTCAGTAGGTAGGGATGGACTATAGAAGACATGTTTAAAGTGTATTTTTGTTGTTGTTGTTTCTTTATGTGTGTGTTCCCAAATTCATTTTCTACTGTCCTAGAAAGAGCTCATAGACTTAATGTCCATAGTCAATGACAGTGGGATAAAGGCAGTCAAAAAAAAAAAAAAACTCATTGCCCTGCAACTTCCCGCTGCTGTTTTTCTGTTGTTGATTGTAAAGTCCACATATGCTATTACCATGTAGAAATCTAATAAAATATTTGTGAATGGATAAAATTAAAAGCTGTCTGTACTTATTATAGTGCCTACTAAAGTTAAATGCCACTCAGGAGTTTGTTTGGTTTTAGTTTTTATTTTTTTCAAGACAGGGATTCTCTGTGTTGCCCTGGCTATCGTGGAACTCAATCTGTAGACCAAACTAGCCTCAAAGTCAGAACTCAGAGAGAGAGAGAGAGCCTGTTAGAGTTTTTCTGGATCTCGGCAGCCATCCCCCAAATAACCACACAGGAACTTACTATTAATTGTAAATGCTCAGCCAATAGCTTAGGCTTGTCTCCATCCAGCTCTTTGAACTTAAACTAACCCATCTCTCTTTCTCCATGCACTGTCCCAAGGTTCATTTACCTCATCTGTGGAATTCCCATGTTGCTTCCCATTCTGCATCTGCCTCGGGACTTTCCAGATGCTATTCTTCTTCCAGGCATTCTCTCTGCCCCAAAAATCCTGCCTAGCTGTCAACCAATCAACTTTTATTAACAATGAGATCAACACATTTTCACAGTGTACAGGATTATTCTACAGCATTTCCCCTCTTTTTGTTTAATTAAAAAGGAAGGTTTTAACCTTAACATAGTAAAACTATATTTAACAAAAACAGGTATCAAGTAAGAATTACAATTACAATATCCAGTCCATTTATATTTGCCAAAATTAGAGAAAATACTCTTATCTAAATGTTGTTAGTCTAAAGTTTTATACCTGATTTACCTTTTAACAAAACTAAAGAACGCTATAAGTTTAACTGTTTAGTCTTTAACTCAATCAAAGACTCAAAAGGATATGATGTTACCCAGTGATAGGTATATCTGGCTGTAAAATATTTTGAGATTATTAGTTGTTTTTGGATTAAAGTAAATTCAATAATCTGCCCATTTTTCATATTATTCCTATATAATATCCCCATTTTTCCTTAAAAAACAAATCTTTGAATTTAACTCTTATTTAGCTTTTTTTCTGACTATAACCAATAACAACTTGTAACCAGCCCTCCTTAATGATAACAAACATCTATAACCCATCTTTCTGGAATGTAGGTGTTGTTTTCTCTAGACTGCTTCCTGGTGTCAGGGGCACTGGCATTCTTGGGGACCCTGAAAAAATTCAGGATAATGGTTAAGTCTTAGCTGGAGTAGTCTATGGGGCTGGTCCATCTCAGCCAGCAGCCTTGAAACTATTCTGGATACAAAACTCTGAGGAGACTGCAACAGGCATTTTGAGATCTTGGATCACCTGGGCCATTTGTTTTCATTGGTGTCTGGCCCCCTTACTCTGAAAATACATAAACTTTTAAAGGAAATATACATATCTGTATTAGTACAAGTATAGACTATGCATTGTACACAAGTCAGTCAAAGTTTCTTTTGTTTTATGTTTGAGTAGGTAAAATATGTGTTACGCATTTTGTAGGGGGTTTTTTTAGGTTTATTTCTTTATGTTTGTAGCCAGGATTTTCAGGGGGAGGGTGTCTTCCTTGATCAGACCTAATACATATCAACCTAGAATAATTCCACAACCTCTCATTTCCAATAGAAATAAAGCATAACCTTTTCCCCAAAGAAACATATCTTTTAACTTCCATTTTGAAGTCGACATTTTTTAAATATATGGGTTGATTTAATTCATCAGCTTTCATAATCCAATGTGTAGATCCTTTATGAGCCATCAGAAAATCTAAGGACAATACAATAACATACAGAATCCAGATTCTCTGTATATTTCCCATGTTTACATGGCTTGTTATATATTTTTTAACTTTTTATTGTGCTTTACTCTGTTTAAGGACTTTTATTTTTGAACTATTTTTTAATCAATGACTGTATATACACTTTCTCTTCCCTCTCCCAAACATTTTCTCTTCTCTCTCCCAAACCTATGTATATTTTTAAATACACTCTAACCCATTTAGAGTTTTTTCCATCTTGATATGTCTTTGCTGAGCATCTGTATTGTTCTTTGATTGCATGAGGCAAATCTTAAACTACTTTGTTACTTGCCTCTGGTGTAGCTTAGCTTGATGCATGGCAGTAGTGCATGGCAGCTGGCAGCTGACTCCTCCCAGAGGCAGCTGCCAGGAGATACAGTCTCTGTACTACAGCTGGCATGAGAGACTTGAGACTAGGAAGCTGCATTTGGCTCCGTTTTTGTGTGTTTAGAACCTTGGTTTCATTTGTTTGTTTGGTTTGTTTTTTTGAGACAGGGTTTCTCTATAACTTTGGAGCCTGTCCTGGAACTTGTTCTGTAGACAAGCTGACCTTGAACTCACAGAGATCCCTCTGCCTCTGCATTCCAGGTGCTGGGATTAAAGCCATGTGCCACCACCACTGCCCAGTGCACCATCACTGCCCAGCTGTTTAGAACCTTTTTTTAAGCTTTCTCAGGTTTTATGTGGATCTATATTGCCCAACAGTGGGTGCCATTTGTAGGTGGAGTTTTTCTGTATCCTGGCAGCCACTCCCAAAAAACTACTCAGAGATATTATTAATTATAAATGTTCAGCCAATAGCTTAGGCTTGTCTCCAACCAGATCTTAAAACTTAAATTAACCCATTTCTATTAATCTGTATGCTGCCCCAAGGCTCATTTATCTCTTCTACGAAATTCCCATGTTGCTGCTGCTTCTACATATGGCTTGACATTCCTCAGACTCCACCTTTCTTCCCAGTGTTCTCTTTGCTCTGAAAATCTTGCCTAGTTCTCGGCCAATCAGCTTTTTATTAACAATATGAGCAACACATTTTCACAGTGTACTGAAGGATTATTCCACAACATCTGATGTCCCTGCATCCCAAGTACTGGGATTAAAGGTATGCGTCACCACAATCCGGCAAGGAGTTCTTAAAAGCTAAATTTTCTTCTTACATTATCTGGTTTTAGATAGATAGGTATCATAGCAAGATTGGCAGTCAACAGATAGAGGACATAGAGAAGCAAAAAGGATAGTGTGTAGTGGTTTTGCTTATAGAGAAGAAAGCCAAATTTTCTTTCTCCCAAACCTATCTATATTTTTAAACACATTGTAACACATTTAGAGGGTTTTTTTCCATCTTGACTTCTAAATTATAGGTCTAGAAATACATTAAGAATTCATGCTTACTACTTATAAGCACCATTTATTTACAGAGATGATGAGTTCAGTGTCTATTTTCCATGGTTAGAGTATCTCCTGTTGACCACCACAACACACTAAATCTTAACTCTTCCTCAAGTCCTTTTTATGTCTTGCTTCTGTTTCATAATCTTTTTTGTAGCTGTGAGAGTAAGAAGAGAATTGGAGCTGAGAAGAACACCCTTCTTGCTTTTCCTGTGTCCTCTGTCTGTGTTCTCTTCTGTGGGAGTGGTAAGAGACCCAAAGGGGAGAAGAAAGTAAATCCCCAGCACATCACTGATTTCCAGCATGCCCCTGCCCCATGCTTGATCCGTTTAGTAAATTTCTTTCCCCCTAACTGGACAACCCACTTTCCCATCCTTGGTGCATCCTGTTCTTATGTTTATAGCACTTAATTTCCAACCTTCATTTAGCCCTTGGTGATTAACATCAGTGCCTCGGGATGGAAAAAAGTCTCTACACCCTGGTTACTTGATACACTCCCAGTTTTGTGCTTTCAGGTTAGAGCAGTTCTATTTCTGGCTTCTACTAATTCCAAATATATTTTCATACCAAACTCCCGTTTTTAAGAATAGATTCACTGGTGCCATTTTTCAGGCATCTTACATGGTAAATAGACTTTGAGCTTTATGAGCCCAACTTCCACTATAAATGAAGATGCAAACACTCCATGATGTAGTTCAGATGCAGCCATTTTCAGCATTGGCTTCCCTAGAGTAATGATGGAAGCTTCACAGCTGCTAGTGACACACTTCGTGCATGATAGACTCATACAGGGTGAGAGCTTTGGGGCTGTGCCATGTTCTTTGCTTCAGCCTGCGTCCTGTAACGTTTGCAGGTTGTGCAGGTTATCAAGCTGGCAACATCTACTGCATCCTTTCTGTAGGAAACATTGGGAATTTACTCCCAAGTGTCTTTAACAGCTAGCTGTTCCTACTTGCTATCATTTCAGAAAGTCTTTTCCATGGTTTTGTACATTCCTTTGAGATTCCTTTTTAAACCAAGTTTAAGTACTTGACAGGTCATATAAGACTAAACAGAGTTCCATTTGCAGATTGCTTTTATTTAAAGGTAGAGGAATGGTGTATCAAAACAAAGAGGCTTCTGGCTAATGCTGGAGCCCGGAAGGCAAGCATCCTCCTGGTACAAGTTCCCCAGAGTCTTAATTCATTCTCTCTCTCTCTCTCTCACTCACACACACACACACACACACACACACACACACTTCTGATTAAAACATGTATGCAGTGAATTGCTCTACCTCAGAAACTAAGGCAAATCAAAACAAAGTTTTGTGCCTCTCCTTTCATGTGGTTAAAACAGATTGTTTAAATGTACTGCCAAGGGCTGGAGAGATGGCTCAGAGGTTAAGAGCATTGCCTGCTCTTCCAA
>LOEQ01000685.1:65718-78310 GCA_001685075.1 Bramus lutescens | reverse complement strand
GGATCTCTGGATTGGAGAGTGAGGGGGAGGGGAATTGGGGAGGATGGGAGGGAATGGGAGGAGGTGGAAATTTTTAATAAAAAAGTATTTAAAAAACTGCTTAAATCCATCACTTATATATAGATTAATTCAAAATGGAGCATGGACTCCAATACACAACATAAAACTACAAAACTTTTAGAAAACCATAGAAAATCCTCAGGTCTAAGGCTAAGATTTTTAGAATAAATACCAAAACTATGATTCATAAAAGAGAAAAAGTAAGTTGGACTTAAAATGTTTACTCTGCAAAAGCCCTGTATAAAAATAAGCCAGGCTTGGTAATGCATGCCTGTAATCCCAACACTTGGGAGAGCAAGGTAAGTAAGTAAGAAAACCCCCAAATTCAACAGTAAGAAAAACATTAAAACATTTCAGGCCAAAGGGATGGCTCAGTGGTTAACAGCATGAACTGCTCTTGCAAAAGACCTGTTTGTCCCCAGCACCCACATTGGGCAGCCTAGAATCACCTGTGATTCCAGTTTCAGGAGAATCTGTCGCCCTCTTCTGGCCCCCACAGGCACCTTTACTCACGTGCACATCTTCCTACACAAACATGCAGACATACATATAATTCAAAAGAAATCTTCAGGGGAAAAAAAAGTCACTAGAAAATGGGCAAAAAACAAATAGTCATTTAACTAAGCAATACACAGGTGGCACCCAAGCACAAGCAGTGTTAGCAACAGCAATGCAAGTTAATACACAGTAAGCTATTGCTGCACACATGTCAGGATGGCTAAATGAAAACATGAAACAACAAGAATACCATATGCCAGTGAGGATGTAGACACTGTGTTATTTGTATATCACTGCTGGGAGCATAAACGGGGTAATTACTCTAAAAAAAACCTGATAGTTTGTTAACTAAGCCTCTCCTAGCTGCCCATGACAGCATATACCTGCAATCTTAGCACTTGATGAGAGAAGAGTTAGGAGGACTGTAAGCTCAAGGTCACCCCAGACAAGAGTCTCTTTCAAAAATAAATAAATAGCTACCATATAACTAGCAACTGCTTTCCTGGAATTTAATCCCAATGAAAAGAAGACAAGTTCACACAAAATCCTGTGCACAAATGTTTAGTCAGCTTTATTTGCAACACTCATGAACTGAAAGTGATCCACAGGTCCTTCAGTGCATAAATCATTAAACTGTAGTATAATCCTGACCACTACTCAAAAAATGGACAAAAATGAGCAGAGGAAAAATAGAACAACGATGAATTCCCAAAGAATTATACTGGGTGGGTAGAAAAATTAATTCCAGAAGGTTTCACATTGTGTGGTCACGTTTACATAACACTCTTGAAATAACAAAATGGTATAATTTGGACGACAAGCTAATGTTTTCCAGTTTAAAGAGAAGTCAAGACAGGAGAGAAGTGGGCGCTGGAGAAGCAACATGAAGGCATGGTTCTGTGTCATCTCCACACCAGTGTGTTCACTGTGATTGTATAAAATATCACATCTAAATAAATAAATAAATGTCACATCTAGAGGGAGCAGGTGAAGTGTAAATGTAATGTCTTATTTCTTCCAAGTGGAAATAATGCTACAATTACTGCATAACTTAAAAGTTTAATGAAAGTATAGCTAACAATCCAAGTTAAATAGAATTCTAAAGAAAAGTAGACTGCACGTAGCTACAAAGAATGAGTTGTAGAACTAACCACGGGACAGAGCTCCTGAGTCCCATCAGAGAGAGGGAGGAGTGATAACATGAACAAAGGGGTCAAGACCAAGACAGGGAAACCCACAGAATCAGCTGACCCGAGCTAGCGGGAGCTCACTGACTCTAGACAGACAATCAGGAAACCTGCAGAGGACCTGTCTAGCCCCCTTGAAAGCAGGTGACAGTGGGTGGCTTGGGCAGTTTGTGGGGCTACTAGCAGGGGGCCAGGAGCAATCCCTAATGAATGATCTGACTACTAGCAGTGGGGCCAGGAGCAATCCCTAGTGAATGATCTGACTTTTTAGAGCCCATTTCCTATGAAGAGAAACCTTGCTTAGCCTAGACACAAGGGGGGGGGGCGCTTGATCTTGCCTCAGCATGGTTATGAGACAGAATTTATTGACTCCCATTGGGAGTTCTTACCCTCTCTGAGGATCAGATGGGGGTGGGATGATGGGAAGGACCAGGAGGGGAGTGGGGGACTGGGATTAGTATGTAGAAAAAAAATAAAATAAAAATCTTCCTCTCTTGAAGGAAACTTCTGTCTCTCAAACTCACTGATTTCTTACAAGTTAATCTAAAAAATCTTATACCGTGTATAATGCACCAGGTTTGATGGAACAAACTACATTTTATTGGCAAAGTATAGACCAGTTTACAAAGTCAGTGAGTCCTGAAGAAGGTACCAGATAACCACACCCTCTGGACATCTAGAAGAGGATTGGAGTAGAGCTAAACATTTAGAACCAGAAATGAAGATTTAACTCATCTTCATAAAGATGAGGATAAAGTCTTAAGGGCCAGTGCGCTCACCCGAGGGACAATGTACAATCTTCATCATGACAGTATGCCTAGGACCACAAAGTAAGTACACACTAGGTAAAAACTCATTCCTTTCCTTTCTTTTCTAGACTCGTTCCAACTGCTTGCATAAATATAAGATACAGCACACCTTGGACACCAACCAGAAAGCTCCCTTCGAAAACGGGAAGGAATCTTGTGACAGATACCTCAGAATGGCTCCAGCCTGTGCCCCAGAGATCACTAGAATGTTTATCACCCCTCTGCCATCTTCAGAAGAGGAAAAAACATTCTGAACTCTGGGCCAGACACACTGAAGACATGACGCTCCCTAGCAGCAAATGGGAGACTATTCCCTCACGTCCTAAAACGGATGCCAACGCTATCAGTGGTAACAGTCCTCAGCCTGCAGAATCTATCCTAAAGAGCTCTGAGCAGACAGTTCCTCATCTAACTAAAAGCAACAAGAAACCAAATGACGGCCCTCTCACCTTGCGTCTAAAGTTCCAAGGCAACAGTTAATCAAGCTGAAAGTGCTTCTGGGAACTGTGGCTGATGGAGATGCTCCGACCCAGTAAAAATCAGCAGCCCCTGCCCTGCCCTGCCCTCTTCACAAGCATATGTGGGTATGAACTACAGATTTTACCTATTCCATCTTCCTTAGATTAAACATCTTTCAGAGACTTTAAAAATCCAGAGGAAATATAGAAAAGTTGAAAAAACACATATATTTAATTTGTATCAACATGGGAAAAAGCTTGAAAATTTTGATTTCTTGCAAAATTATGTGTGTATAACCAAAAGAAACTAAGAAGAAAGGAAGAACGTGGTATTAATGATTTCAGTCACTTTGATGAACCAGCAGTCATTTTCCGTGTCTCTTTTATATAGTTGGTGCGCTAGAAATAGCACAGGAGAAATAAACACTATTTCTCCCTTCTAGAAGAGCATCATATAATTGTCCCCATGAGCACACATGATAGCTGGGCATAGAGCATACGATAGTAATCCCAGCACTTGGGAAGTAGAGGCAGAAGGATCAGGGATCCAGGTTTTTAAATGTTGGGCAACATTTAAAAGCAGCAAGATAAATATTAATAATAACTGAATAGTAAAACAGTAATTTATGTACCTCCAATTAATGAAATAGCACATATTAGAAGATGCTAATTGCACAGATCAAAGGGTGGAACCAAATAACATGGAAATAGATCATGGTTTCAAAGTCATTTTACCTCTCATAATTAAGCAAATTTTAAAAGATTAGAAATCCCCTTTCTCCTAGATCAGCAAGTGCACGCCTCCAGCCTTTCACTCAAGTGGGTATTTCAGAAGTAAGTCCTACACCTCACTTTTGTCTTAAGGCGGTGAGCAGTCAGGCTGTGTGGTGGGTGGTACCCACTATACTCCCAACGGCTTAGGAGACTGACTCAGAAAGATCACAAGTTCAAGGCTTGCCTGGGCTACAACATGAGTTCAAGAGTGGTCTCAGCAACCAAATGAATGCTGTATCCAAACAAAAGAGTGAAACAGCACTGAGGGAGACGGAGGGTGTAGCTCGGTGACAGAGAACTACCTGCCATATGAACCAGCAGTCATTTTCCTGCTGTGTGGGAGACCCTAGTCCACACCCCAGTATCACCCCAAAATAAAAATAATACAGTGCGTACAAGGAGGGATTCCCGCAACATGTGCACAGGAGTAAGTGTAGCAAGTGTGTCAGTCAGGACGAAGGCGAGCGAGTGAGGAAGCAGCCCACCAGGCCTGGGACTAGCGAGGCACGGGAGACATGACATAGGTCTAAGCGGGAAAAGGAGGCTCGCAGTCAGTGTTTCTAGTAGTCGAAAGGGACTTGAAAGCTCACTGCTGCGTTAAGATTTGTGATTTGTAGGGAACGTTGACCATAAATTTCCTCGCAAACCCTTACACATGGGAGGGAGCAACTGTATTCCTCAGTAAGAAGGACTGTGTTGGGGGGGGGGTAGGTATCTGGGTTCTCAGAGAGGTCCCTAATTTCTTTCCTGGGAATTCTTACCCTGGTAACGGACACCATGGAGCCGTGCGAGCTCTCAGAGTCAGTTTGCCCCTGTTCTCGTAAACCAGGGAAAGCTAAACTGCATGCAGACCTAAATTTTTCAGTTGACGTTTGTTCTTTGAGACTTTGGTTATATGAAAGTTTGAGACTACAAACTCTGGAGTTGAGTATCTTTGTGCATAGAACCACAGTAACATGCTGGCTTCTTTGAGTGTACAAACTGAGGTATGCAGACGTATCTCCTTGATCATTTCACCATTACCCTTTCCCTTATAATCCCCTATATTATATCATCTTTTAATATCAGCCTACATTATTTACTTTGGTGTGTGTGGGAATGTGTGAGCGCTCATGCACCGCTGAGTCATGGATGCCACAGTACACATGAGGTCAGAAGACAGTTTGCTGGATTCCGTTCTCCTACCACATGGGTGCAGGGATGGTACTCAGGTGGTCAGGCTTGGCAGCAAGTGCCCATACCCACTGAGCCATCTAACAAGCCCTCTCCTTGTCTCTTGTTTGCTATAAATGCCCAGCATGTAGGGTACAAGAATATATGTGGAGCATTTTCACACTCTGCTTTTCACATTATAATATTTAACTTTGAATTTTCTAAGTATGTCACTCTTCCATAAAGGCCATTCTGTCTGCTCTTTATCATATAAACCTAGCAATACAACTGGAAAGCCTCTACTACTCCTTGAAGATTAAACTCAAATGTACCCTTCTCTGGAATTCCTCCATTAGATCTCCCAGGAATTTATAGTAACTAGGTTAATATACCAAGACTTGGAGAGGACTAAGTGGGCGATGTGAAAAAGGATGGGTAATACAGAGAGCTGTAAACTCTAAGAAACAAGTGGAACGGCTCAGAACTTAAAAGACACCAATGAATGCTGAGCTCACCCATCACTTAGGTACAGGTGAACCTTTTCTCCATTTAGGATGATGCTGGCTGTGGGCCTGCCGTACACAGGCTTCATCCTGTTGACCTATTTCCCTCCAGTCCTGTTCTGCCTACGACTTTTATCATGAAGGCATGTTGGGGTTTTTCTGCACCTATTGAGATGATCATATGATTGTTGTCTTTAAGTCCAATTATATGACTTATTATATTTGCTGATCTATATATTATTTTCTTTCCTTTAATTCCTACTCAGGTTTTTATTATTTTTTCCATCTACTGGATTTGGGGCTTATTTGTTCTTGTTTTTCCAAATTCTTAAGCTGCATCAAGTCATTCATTTGTGTTCTTTCTGATTTCTTAGTGTAGGTTCTTAGAACTGTAATTTCCCTCTTAGGACTGCTTGTAAAGTGTCCCAGAGGTCCTTCTGGGGCGTGGCCTCTTATACTATATACAGGGATGCAGAGCTTGCATCCGCCCCTTTCTCCCCTCCCTTTCGCCCGCTGCTCGGTCGGATTGTTGGATTGCGGGATTCAATCTCTGTCCACCGTTCAAGCAGAGAATTCTGATTTGTGAGTTTATCCCTAAATAAATATCTATTTCTCAATTCTGAGCTAATGTGGGATTTCTTTTAAGCGTCCTTTTCATCACTCATTCAGACTGCTTTTTTAGCCCCTTCATCACTTGGCAATATGTTGTTTCAACTGCTATATGTTTGTGTAATTACTAGAGATTCACTTGCTAGACTTTGAGCTTTGTTGTGCTGTAGTCAGATAATATACTCCGAGTTATTTCAGTTTTCTGATTTTCTTAAGATTTGTGTGTGTGTGTTGCTATGGGCAAAGCCTCTAAAACCATGAATGAAAATGATAGTTTCCTTCTTATAAGTTTATTTTCAAAGGTAGTTTATCAAAGCAATAGAAAACTAGTTAACCCAGCAAATATACAAAAGTAAATTTCTATAAGCACCTCAGCAATGAACGCTTAGAATTTGAAGGTAAAAATCACAAGACCATTAACCCCAAACATAAAATTCTTAGGTGCAAATCTAACAAAATGTCAAAATTTACACAAAGAAAAATTTTAAAAACTTGGGGCGATCAGGGTATTAAATAAATGGAGGTATATTTTATGCTCCTGGATAGGAAGACCCAGTATTATCAAGATGTTTCCCATCTGGATCCATGGCACAGTCTCAGAACTGTAGTACATCATGCTGTGGATATCAACAAGCCGGGGCTGGAGTTTATATGGAAACAGCCCACACAATATTCCAAGAGACCCGAGTCAGGACTGACATTGACTTCAAGGCTTTCTCTAAAGCTCCAGTGATCAGCGCTGAGAGAAGAATCAACAGACCAGTAGGACAGAATAGCCCAGAAAACTTCCGGAGAAAGAACCAAAGCAGCATAATGGAGCAGAGACAGCCCTTTCCAAGCTGTGCTAGAACAACCCAACACCCACATATAAAACAACAAACAAAACAAAATCCAAACAGACCCCACATCACAAAATCACCTCAAAGTGGATTATCGATCACATTCAAATCTGTTAAGCCTATAGGAGAAAACCTAGATGACAATGAGTCAGGATCATATATACTTTTCTCTCAGTTTTGCTATGAACCTAGAATTTGGGAATTCTTTTCAGAAATATAGACAGTAGGCAGAGATGCACTCTAGTTTCTCTCACCTGTTCCCCAATAAAAAAAATAAAAATTGGTAAAATTATTTTTAGAAAAACTAAGGTCCCCAGAAGTTGTCCCCAAAACATATTTCAGGGCCAGTGAGATGGTTCGACAAGCAAAGGCACTTCCCTCAGGTCTCACGACCTGAGGTGAATCCCTGCAACCCACATGGAAGGAGAGAGACAACTCTGCAACTCTGACCTCCAGTCGTGTGTTTGTGTGTGTGTGTGCAAGCGTGCCCACACTCACAATAACTAAACACAACAAAGGAAAAGATTTGCCTTCCAGAAAAGTTAGAATCCTCATATTAATAGCAAGGGTGTATGCTACAGTACACCCTTTCCAAGTTGCAGAGGCAAATTGCTGCAAGCAGGTGCAACCAGGTTAGACATTCCTTTGCACCCAACCACAGTACAAAGGCTCTTCCCCAGCCTTGGCAGGCTAGACATCCTGGAGCTAGTCATCTTGACCCCGCTTAGTCAGAAGGTCAAAGTTCTGTGTGGGAACCATCAGGCTCAAAAGACCCAACTACTGCCTCACCAGCCTACTCTAAGAACAGCCATGCCATTCCACAGAAATAGCTCAGATATTCAGTGTCATCCGTAAGAGCAACGAGCTTGGAAACTCTCCCCCAAGTAATCTTGTTTAGCAGAGTGTGGGGAAGTACAAGGCCAAAAGTGACGTCTACACAAAACGAGGCTTTGGCAGCTGCTTTTTAAAAGCAGTCAGCTCAGCCATGGACAGGGTAGATCATCAGAACCCCTGAGCGACCAAGCAAGCTAGCCCTGTTGGAATGAAAACAGGGAGAAGGAGAAGGAGCCAGACATGGTCTGTAATCTCAGGAGGCAAAGGCAGGAGGATTTCTGAGAGCTGGAGGCCAGCCTGAGCTACATGGTGGGACCCTGCCTCACAAGCAGAAGAAGGAAAGACACATCGCAGGGGAGGGGCGGCGGGTGGACTAAGACTTCCAATTGAAAATGGTTTTTCTTCCCAAGACCTCACTAAAATGGCCCTTTCTTTTAAAAGCAAAAAGCTAACAGGACAACAATGGGAAGGAGGCCAACTTTGAACTTCCCAACAATAATAGGAAAGAGAGCGTGGAATACAGTCTCGACACCATAGGAAAATTAGTTTAAAAATGCTATGCTCTTGTCCAACTTTGAACAATTTTAAGAATAAAATAAAGATATTATCAGTTTGGCAAACTTTAAAAAAAAATACCTTTGGTGTCCCTCATTTCTCAAGAAATAGCCAGAGATTAATTCTAATAAAAGTGAAAAACCGAGGAAGAGAAAAGCTTTTGGTCCAGAAAAATAAGGAATCTAACCTAGCACAGAGGCAAAGGGAATCCCTAGGATGAAGTAAGACCTCAATTGGGTATAGCGTGTCATGGAGAAAGGAAGAGAACCTCAAGAGTTTAGCATTATTGCGGAGCTGTCTACTGTCTTTCCCAAGCTTAACCAGTTCCAAAGTTTCAGCGATCATGGGAGGAAAGAAGGCAATTTGTAAACTCAGGCCGAGCGTCCCTCCCTGCGATTTCAAAACAAACCGCTTTCTTTCTCTTTCAGTTTGAAATGGGATTGCACCGGTCCTGTTGCTCCATAACTGCTGAGAATTGCTTTGCTAATGGTAACGTTTGCAATTCAGAAAAACAGTCAAAAAGGGGGGGCATGGCATTGCTGCTTTCTGGATGAATGAGTGAGTAAAGGGGACCCAGGTTCCACCTGCTGTGCTGGCTGGGACTTTGGCCACATAGTCTGAGGTCTCTCCCTAGAAAGATTCTAGGTCTTGTTTATCTGGGTTGCATCCCCTGGAGCTCGGGAAGCTGGCATGTACTTTCCTGTGGGAAGTTACAGTGCGGTCGGATCAGGACCCTCACCTGGCTCACTGAGCAGGTGGTTTGCGTGCTCCGGGGTGGGTCATGTGTCCCGGTGAGCAACGAGAAGTTGTTTATTATGCTCTTCATTTCTGAAAAGTCATAAGACACTGGCAAGTTAAAAACCGAAAGTGAAATCAGCTGACAGTGACATCAGTCAGCACAAATGTACCAAAGTTCAGGGAGTTGTTCACTTGGACACCGCTGCGAACGCAGCAGACAGGAGACACTAGCTCTGAGTCTGCTTGCAGCTTCTCTCCTCTGCCCCAATGCCCGGAGCCTGACATTAGGAAGCAGCCCAGGAGAGAATCCACTCCCCGAAGCCGATTTCCTGTATCACCTTTTGATGAGTGTTCGTGGGCTCTGGCCTTGGTTTTCGTAAGTAGTTCCCACGGCTCCTCAGCGGAGACAGAGGTGTTTGCTGCTCGCATCCCTTTACATTCTAACAAGGCACAAAGGGGAAAGGCTTGCTTAGTGTCTGTGGCCTCCTCTCTCCCTGGTGTGTGGCCTTCCGTTTTACCTCTGTCCTACCCCCAAGCTCTTGAGCAAGCATCACTGTGTACAGTGCATTACCTCAAAGACGACGAGGGTAACACTGGTAAATGGTTGGAAACACACAGGCTAACTGCGTGCAGCCCGGGCTTTACACAGCCTGTACCAGTAAATATCTGTGGCCTCGGGACACACTGTTCTCCAGAAATAGGCAGACAAACAAAACCAGGTCACTACAGCAGCAGCAAAACTGATACCAAGACTTCAGAAAATACCAAGGAAAGAGCTGTGATCTTGGTCCTGTGTTGATAGACTGTTTTTCAACCCCCAAAGCAACCTCCTGGGGTGGGGGTGGGTTGGGGTGTTCCTTGGAACAGATCTTGAGGGTTTTGAGGGGTTTTGTTTTTAATTTGGGCTGATTAATACTTTCCATTACACTTTAGTCTGTAAAATCAAAGGAGTTGTTCAATAAGGAAAACAGGAAAAATCTTTCTTTCCTTCAAGACGACTGAGTGCATTTCCAGTGTCTTCATCCTCTACCAGTGCTCCCTAACCTCAGGTCTGAGACTTGGTTGCTGGAAAATTGTTTCACACATACCCTTTTCTAAGCTTCTTAGTTTGGTTCCCACATTATCGAATTACTATGGCAGCTTGTTTTATAGATTTTGCTTTTCCACAAACAGCACATAATTTGGGGACTATTTTACTGTAGCCTTCACCCAGAAATACCATAGCTAGCTAGCACTGGGACTTTAATTCCTTAGTCCTTCTCTCCTGCACCTTTCTATAGATGACTTGCCACTCCATGGGCTTTTGTACTGGCCTTCCTAGAAGCTGCACGCTGCTTCATCACCCCCATGGGCCTTAACTGACTTCTAAGGCTGTGAAGTCAAGCTGCTTTAGCCCACTATTGTGAGAACCCATCCTGTGTATAAATCAGGAGTTACATTCCTGATATTGTCTTGGGATAAGGTTATAAAAAGTGGGTTTTTAGACCAACATACATGCAAACTTTAAATCCATAGTCACTGCGTTAGAAAGTCAGTCTTGCCTTTTGGAATGTCACCGAGGGTGTTATCCATAGTTTTTAGCAAGACAGAGGTTGTTATTGGGCATTCCTTGGAAGCATTGGGAAAGAGATTTGTTTCATGATAGCTACATTCTTTTGTGTATTATTTGGATTCTCTCGTTGATTTGTATGCTATGCAGTGCTTTTTTAATGTTTGCATGAACATTTCCCTACATTAGGTCTAGTAATTACCTCATTTATTGTAGATACTTTTCATGCTCATTGTCTTTTAATTTTGTATTGCTTTTATTACTGGTGCACAGAAATCTCCATTTTAAAATAGCTAATCTGTGCTTTCCTTGTAGTTTTAATTTGTTTTTCAGTTCAGAATGTGCTTCCTCATTCACAAGTCAAAGGTTATTTTTTTCTAGATTCCATTTTACGTTGGTTCATTCTTGAATCCATGTGGAGTTTATTTTGGCATATGATATGAGATGATGTCCTAAAATAGTTTGGGTTTTTTTCATTTTCTTTCTTGGGCTTGCTAACAATCAGCCACTTTAGCATTAGCTAGTTAATGGAAGGTTTTCTGGGGCCTCAAACCTAATGTCTCTAATGCAGTTCTTTCCACCCCTCTGGTATGGAACCATTGCCTGTTCCTGCTGGTTTCTCCTCCTCACTTTTCCCTGTTGATTTCTTTCCCAAAGCTTTTCAAAATTACCTCCTTAAAAATCTATGTGGTGTATGTCTCACAAGTAGAGCGCTGGCTTAGTTGGGGTGGGGGTGACATTTTGTTTGTCCAGTGTGACTTTGATTCTTCAGGGCTCCTGGCTCTAATGCATCATTAGTGAGGTCAAGAGATGAAATCCTAGCCTGGGGAAGGGGTGGCCCATCTCAGAATTTCAGGGAAGAGCAGTAGAGCTCGAGAATCAGAGGCAGGACCTGGAAAGCCTATGGGTCAATAGTCACCAAATCCGGCCAGAGGCCTGCCAAGTCCAAGTGATGGATACGGCTGCTCATCTAAGGATGCTCTCTACCTCCGAAGCCTCTGTAGACTTTCCATGCTGGATAATATCCTATATTAATAAGCAACAGAACAGTGGGACAAATAACAAACAATATTAAAGGAGCCATTTAGGCAGCTCCTTCCATGGCTCACAGTCCATGTCTTAGCCCAGACCACGCTTCTGGCTTTTGTCACAGCCCCCGGTGTAGTCCTACATGAAACCAAACATCTCAGCATTCTGCAGAGGCCACCTATGCCACTAAACACGCTCAAGCAACAGCACTGCCCTAGCCCATTTTTGAAAAATTGGGACATGGGCTCATATATCTGCCAAAGGAAACACGACCCACTTCCCATTCTCCTTCCTTCCTATTTCTGTGAGGGCCACACCTCAGCCACAAACACTAATCTTAAACATGTTTGTCCAGGCCAGCGGTCTCCTCTGACGAGGAAATGGGCAGCCTTGTTCTCCCTGACCTCGTCAGAGTCTATTGTTCTGACTTCACTCACTGTGTACCCCACCCTATGCCTCTCCCTCACTCTTACCTCAGTTTCCTTTTCTCCCCCAAAACCACCGATCGAAGTGCACACACACACACACACACACACGCACACGCACGGACGCACACAGGCACACACACACCTAAGCACGTGCCAGGTACTGGTCCATTCATGAGAATACCAACTCATTTTCACCTCCCAAAGCCCAGTGTGGAACCATAAAGTAGTTTCAGGAGAGAGACTTGAACCCGGGACTGTTTTTGACCAAACCAGAGGACAGTGGAGCAGGTCGAGAAAATGAAAGAGGAAGAGGCTTATGAGAAGTCACATGTGCTGCTGCTGACATCCAGCCAAGCACTCCTGTCGTCAGAGGATGTTTTCTAGAATGTGTTCTAGATGCCAGGAGCAGCCTTGGGTGCTGAGGACAGAGCAGAAAGAAAACTATACAGATGATATGTAAATAGATAGGATAGACAGGTAGAGAGATTGGGTGGATGGATGGATGGATGGATGGATGATTGATAGATTGATAGATAGATAGATAGATAGATAGATAGATAGATAGATAGA
>LOEQ01000685.1:52977-63599 GCA_001685075.1 Bramus lutescens | reverse complement strand
TTCGTCACGGCCACTGTGCCGAAGTTAAAACAGCAGCCGTCTTGAGTAGAAAGCAAGTGTCAAAAATAAGTCTCCCTGCTGATTCAGCCCTTCTCCAGTGTTCCTCAGAGGTGAAAGGTGGCTCATCTTAGAGCCAGGGCCACACATACGAAGCTATGTAGTGGAGAAGCTCTCTGCTTCTCTTATTTCTCATTGTTACCGAGCATGCAGGTTCCCGGGGCTGGAGAGACCCTGTCACCAACCCTCAGGCCACCAGAGGATTGTTAAAATGCTCTTCGGGGGTCTGAGATCTTTCTGTTTCATGCTTTTAAAATGATCCTGACATCATAATTCAGGTGAAGGGATTTGGGGGTCATGCCCCTCTCAGCCACTAGCCCATTCTCCACTAGAGTAAATTCTAAAGATGCCTAAACAGACAGACAGACAGACAGACAGACAGACAGACAGACAGACAGACAAACCACAGCCTCAGATTAATTTTCCTATTTCCACAACTGGGAGTTCCCTTCCCATCCAGCAGAAATCACCACTTCCTTGAAGTCATTGTCACACTGTGCCCTCAAACCCACATGAACGGGAACCTCAGTTCAAGGCTGAGTTCTGGGGTCTGGGGTAGCAGGAAGGTTCTGTTTTACTGTGGCCCGGTGGCAAAAGGCCTGGCAGCCTTTGCCTGCATAACGCACACACAGGAAAACCAAAACCAGAACAGTTTCTCTCAGGCAGTGTTGGGATCAAACCCAAGGCCTTGTTTACAAAGAGCGAGAGAATGCCACAGAAGAGATGCAGATGGACAATAAATACTGGAAAAGGCTGAACTTCACTGTCTCTGAGGGGAGCGCTGAGTAACAGTGACTCATGATTCAAGAATATGCAGCATTTGAGAAGATGGAGTAAGATTCGCATTCACCAGCCAGCAGCTCACGCCTGCAGCCCCAGTTACTCGGGACACTTTTACCCAGGAGCTTAAGATCGGCCTAGGCAATGTAGTGACCTCATCTCTAAAACACAGTGGAATTAACAGGTTAAGCTGGTGCCTTGAGAAGGCTCGGTGAGTAGAGATCATTGCCAAGGCTGGCAACCTGGGTTCCATTCTCCAAACCCACGTGGCAGAGGGAGAGAACTGACTCCTGCCAGCTGCCCTCTAACCTCCACACATGTGCTGTGGCACACATATGTATACACACATGTAAACAGAGACTGTGTTCATTTCCCAGCTGCCCAGACCTGAATAATCATATAAAAGCTATATTGATTACAACAGTTTGGCCAATGACTCAGGCATATTTCTAGCTAGCTCTTACATCTTAAATTAACCCATTTATATTCATCGATGTCTATCACCACAAGGCTGTGGCCTACCGTTCTGGCATCTTTCTCCTTTAGCAGCTACATGATGTCGGCCTTCTTTCTCCCTGCATTCAGTTTAGTTTTCCCGCCTAGCTCTATTCTGCCCTGCCATAGGTCAAAGCAGCTTCTTTATTAAGCAATGGTAATAAAACATATTCACAGCACATAAACACACACACACAAATAAAAAGTGTAAATTTTTTAAGTTAAACTGCTAGAAATCTATTCACAGCATCACTCATGTGGTTATGAGATAAATTATGAGAATAATTTATAAAGACTATAAGCTATAAGAGCTCTAGGAAGCCCTTAAGGATAATGGAAGCAATCACAGGATATAAACATGTACGCTGTAATAATACATGAAATGCCCACACAGATCCATGTGACCCTAACACAGAGCATGAGAGGAGATATGCTTGCTGGTCACTTTCACCAGAAGCTGTTGACAACTTTTGAATCCTTCTTCAAACTTCAACATGTTTTGATAGTTTTCAGCAAGCAACAAGAATTACTTTATTATAAACAGGAAGAAGTTTATCTAAATATGGCAGTCTCTGGAGCAGCAGTTCTCAAGCTATGGGTCACAGCCCCTTTCAGGGCAAATGACCCTTCTATGGGGTCGCCTAAGACCATTAGAAAACACAGATATTTACATTTCAATTCATAATAGTAGTTAAATTGCAGTTATAAAGTAGCAATGAAAATAATCTGGCTGGGGATCACCACAAGATGAGGAACTGCGTCATAGGGTGGCATCATTAGGAAGGCTGAGAACCGCTAGTCTAGAGCCTCTTCCGCGGAAGGGAGCACAGGCTTATTACAGGGGATTAGGGTCCTTTTGTAGGGAGAACGTGATTGCCATAGCGCAGGGCAGGCTGGGACAATGAGAAGAGTGTCATTGGGTTTCCAACAAATATACAGGTGCTGTGGCAAGAGAGCTGAAGAGCAAATGGGGCTGGTTATCAGCCCCTGCACTTCCAGGAGGAAGCTGAATGAGCATCCCCACACGGCTGCTAAAATGAAAGTCATTAGACAGGGCCCTCAGGATGCTCTGCCATCTTGCCCAAGTGTGGCCGTAACATGCGATGTAAACCTAAGGATACCAGAGGGCATTTTCTTTCATTCATTCATTCAGAAAAAAAATCCTACCAGCCTTCTCAGGGCAAAAGAGATGAAGGCTGCTCCTCAGGAACACTGTATTCTAGTACACAGCCCAATGTCTGACCTGCCCCAAGGAGTTGGAGAGTGGCTGAGGGTGGGCTGGAGGAAATGGGCACAGCCAAAGCAGAGAAGCTCGACCACGAAGAAGCAAGTGCTGAGGACACAGAAGGAATTGAAGTTCTAAGCCACGCCAGACGGTAGAGAGAGCCTCAGGTGCCAGGCACAGGGGCTAGGACGGACCTCTGCCCGTGAGAGCAGGCAGAGGAAAGGCAGGACAGACGTGCTCCGTGTGCCTGTGTTCCTTCTCTCCAGTTTCCTCCTGCTCTGCTCTCTATTACAAGCCTTTGGAATGTCTGATGTGGTGGCACATGCCTATAATCGCAGCATTCCAGAAGCCGGGGCAGGAGGGTTATAGGGTTTGAGGCCAACTTGGGCTACATAGAGAAACTCGTTTCAGAACAGGGAAAAACAAAGCAGTAACCTACCAAAACCTCCAAAAGATCAGTTGAGAGAAAATGAGCCACAAACAAAGGCTCCTGGTACCTGGCAGGAGCTGTGCTGAGACAGCTCTCGTCTCCTCTAAGAAGCCAAGTTCACTGTCCAGCAGAGCTTCAAGGGTAGTATTTTAACCTATATACGCATGATTCAAACAGGAGCCTCCCAGTCCCCAATCGGATTGTTTCTGGGCACTACAGGCTGGGCAAGCCTTATTTCCTACAGCATCACTAAATAGACAGGGGTCCCACACCCAGAAATCCACCCCATGTCCTGAAACCCCCTCTAAAAGCACACATATAGACTTTGCAAAAATTTGCTAAATGAGCAAAGCCATTTAAAATAATTTGGCTACATGGAGTATTTCATCCTTCCAACCCAGTGACATATGGACTAAGGCTGCCTCTTACAGTCTTGAGAAATCTTCTAATGCAAGCATCACTTCTTCAAGAATTCCTAGGAAATTCAAATAGGGCGTCCCTGGCCCCAGCCTGCAGGGCTTCTGACAAAAGCCTGAGGAACAGCAGCCTTTCCGAGATGGTCCCTGCTGGGCTTCTCTGGAGGGGAAGGCACCATGAGAGCCAGGAACTGGACACACTCAGGCAGCCAGATGCTGGGGAAAGGCAGTGTGGATGTGGCCCTCAGTATTCTAACAGGCGCATGTCTACTGCGGGGGTGGGGGGCTGCTAATACCCACCATGAATCTTTATTGTGTCGTATATTTGGGGCCATTGAAAAGAATTCTTCTTCCTCCAGCCCCTCCACCACCACACACATATGCACCTTTAAGGCTGACAAGTGTTCTTTCCTAATTCCTTTTTGCCTTTGTAAAACAAACGTAGTATACAGAGATCCCACTGCACTGTGTGAGAGCAGCTGTTCCCCAAGGTGTCCCCTAGGAAGTTGATCCACAGGGTCTGTGGGTCCTTCCCTAGGGCTGCCGATGCTGGGCTGCACCCAGCTCTCTGGAGTAGGCCCACAGGACTTGGTATCTGAGCCTTGGTGCTTGTGTCTCACAGGGTTCCCAGCCCTGCATTCCTGGCCATTCCTGATGTAAATATTTGCCTTATTCCTTAGTGGAAAATGTACATAAAGGCACAGCATGCAGACTCTCTTAGAAGCAATTAAAATTGTCTTTGGAATAAGAGAGTAATGAAAAGATTTTTCTAAGTAATGAGAGTGTAGGAAAATAGGCACTTTTTTTTTTTTTAAGTTTTTGAGACAGGGTTTCTCCGTGTAGACTTTGTTGTTCCGGAATTGACGCTGTAGACCAGGCTGGCCTGGAACTCTGCCTTTCGAGTGCTGGAATTAAAGAAGTGCACCACCACCACCTGGCAAAATAGGTGCTTTTATACACACCTAAAGAGATGGCATTAGCAAGTTTTCTGTAGGTCTGTATAGCAATATTTATTAAGATTAGCAAGATAGTGAAACAAACAGCTCTGAGTTAAATTTGGGTTTTGGGGGGGAGGGGGTGTTGTTTTGCATTTGTTTGATTTTTTTCTTTTTGGAGACAGAGTCTCCCTACACAGCCATAACTGTCCTGAAACTCACTCTGTAGACCAGGCTGCCTTCAAACTCAAAGATTCGCCTGCCTCTGCATCTGAGTGCTGGGATTAAAGGTGTGCACAACCACACCCAACCTATGAATGGAATATTATGTAACCATTAATCACGTTTTGAAGACTATTTCAACAACTCCGAAAAATGGTCACAATAGGCAATGAAAACCATTGTGTATAACAGTATGCTTTTTAAAAGCACAGTCACATAGGGAATACAGTTGTGGAAAAAGAACAGTGGTTTTACTGGGGTGGTAGGATAAATGATTATTTTACTTTTTGCTTTAAGACTTATTTCCAGAATTTTCTAAAACAGATTACTGTTGTATGTGGGAGTGGACAGACAGACATTTTAAAACCAATGGAGTGCAATGATTTCTTCATTGGGGAGGTCCTGTTTTACCCAAGTCAGTTCCCAAAATTGGGCAGGAGACACAGGCCACAGATCCTCCACCCAGCCTCACATCCAGCCAGCGCTCACCCAGAACACAGGCACTGATTTGACTGACATGTAACCCAGCTGGATGCCTTCTTTCCAGTTCCCCAAGTGGTTGTCAGCAGCAGGGTGAGAAGCGAGACTCATATCAAGCCTGAACCCCAACTCACCTCCATGAGGATGAGACAGCCCCTCACAGAGCTTCTGATGGTTTATATTATCTATGCTGTAATAAAGCCTTTGACATCAGGGCTCTGGCTCAGGTTTCAACGGTGACCTGGGAAAGACCTCACATCAGAGGTTCACTTAGGGTCTGTGAGTGGGACCTGACTGTGACCTGGGACTTCCTGTCTGGATGTGGGCACAAAGAACAGTGGCTTCTGAACACCAAGGCCTGAGGGAAGGGCTGGATACTCATTGGTGTGGCCTTTTCCAGGTCCCCCTGCAACGGGCAGAAGAAATGGCTATCTCCAGGCTGTGGCGGAGCAACTGCCTGCCCTTCGTGGGTATCATGATCCTCGAGGCTGTGATCCTCTCTCTGATGCTCTATGCGCTCCTCTGGAAGGCTGGCAACCTCGCTGACCTGCCTAACCTGAGAATCGGCTTCTACAACTTCTGTCTGTGGAAGGAGGACACTGGCTCCCTACAGTGTTACAACTTTCCTGAGCTGGAAGCGCTGGGGGTTCCTCAGGTTGGCCTAGCCCTAGCCAGGCTTGGTGTGTATGGAGCCCTGGTCCTCATGATCTTTGTCCCTCTGCCTCTCCTGCTTGCCCAGTGCAATGGCGATGAAAGGGAGTGGCAGCTGGCAGTGGGCTTCTTGGTGGCATCCTCCGTCCTGCTGGCCAGTGGACTGAGCCTCTTCCTCTCCTACGTGTGGAAGTGGGTCAGGCTCGCCTTGCTGGGGCCTGGCTTTCTAGCCCTGTGCTTAGCCCAGGCCTTGCTCATCTTCCTGCTTATGGCTACAGTTATGCTCCCTCCGCAGGAAAAGAAGGACAAGAGCAAGTGGGAGAGCTGTTAGTCCAGCCTAAAGGCTTATGGGCTTACAAGGGTTCAATTCCAACTGCGCACCAAGGAGGTGCCAGAGAACCTGTAGCTGGGTGTGTCCTCTCAACCACCTCGTTTCAGAGCTAATACTGCTCTCAAGCTCAGGCAGATGGACCCACCCACTGCAGTGTCAAGGAGCACGGAGGCAGCATAGATGGCTGGGGTACTTGCTGCTTCTTAGTGTCCTTCCTTTCTCTGGAGGACTCGGAAACCATGTAGCTCATTAGCACAAGGATTCATGCTTTCATCAGCCAGTCAGAACAGCTCTCACTCTAGGCTCAGGCAGGTGGGAGCTTGATTGTCAGAGGCCAGATTTCCAAGCTGACTGGCAAAAGTGTTCAACAAGAACTCAGTGAAGGTTTATAGCAACAAATGGGATAGTTGGAAGAAACCGCTTTAACGTCAGGCCTTGTTAGCCAGCTTCTGTTCCTCTAGCGTGATGTCCCACACCAGAACTCTGGCCCCAGAGATCCAGGAACAACCTCAAAGGGACTCTGCTAAGAAACACAGGGCACAAGAGAATCCTTGCTAACTTCGTGGGGTCCCCTGAACAGGCCCCTGGACCTGACACTGCACAGGAATCAGCTGTCAACCCATTCTTGTGACCCAGGAATGCAGATGCAAGATGTGCCAAAGCCTGGACTGAATAATTGCACACCAACATACACCGCATCCCCTCACCTGCAGAAGGCAGAAGTACAGTCCTTATTATGCGCTGGGGCATCATTATATAGTTTTCAAAGTCTGTACAGCACAAAATCTATGAGTTCTTCATTCTGTGCTCACCAAAAGCCACCGTGAATACAAAGAAACATGGACTCTGGTGTGATCTTTTGTCCTCAGTGTCTCTTGTCCCCACCTCCCACGGTGGAGTCCCTGGGTGGCAGAGAGGGGACAGGTGTAGAGAGGGCCTGTTTGGCTCTCCAGTCTGGGAGAACCCCCTGCTGTTAGTCTGATGGGGAACTGTGGGCAGCCGCCAGGATTTTAGGCTGGAGGGGGAAGACGGTTGCTGGACTTTGTCATGATGGAGACTGTGCACAGGCCTCCTCATTAGGGTGAGCTCTGGCTGCCTATCTGGAATGCCGGTGTTCTCAACAGCTATAACTTTATTTGCTTCCAGCAAGTGAGCCCATGACCTCATTTTTGCTGGTACCTGAATAAAACCCAGGGCTGGGATGCCAGACCCTCTGAGTTAGAGGGCAGTGCAGGACGAGACTCTAATGGGATGCATTTGTGCATCCTGCAATATATTCCCCCATTCAGAAAAGCCCCCCCACATGAAAGCCGCCTGGGACTGGAAGCTGGGAGCAAGGCCTGGTTTTCAAGGGTGGCAGGGGTAGGCAGTATCCTGAGTTCTCAACAGACCCCAACGCTCTCAGCAGAGAGTCCAGTGAACAGTTTGTATCAACTGAAAAATATCTCCCTGACATACTTTAACACATCTTCCTCCTCCTTTTCCTCCTTCGGGCTGCTGCTACAGGGCGAGTCTGCGGCTTCTGGCCCCTGGGAAGAGCTCAGGTCTTGAGCAGGCGAGCTGTCTTCCTCACTGCTGCTCCCAGGGGAACTGGTGTGAGGAGATGCCGAGTAGGGAGGGGAGAGCTGCAGTTTATCACGGGTCACCAGAGACGGCGTTTCCTGTTTTCGGCCCTGCAGAGCAGAAGACAGAACAGGCTCACCACCACAGGTTGTTCCCCTGACGCACTAGTTTGTGTGACAGTGACGCGGACACACTCAGAGCCAACTGCAAAGCCAGCACAGCAAATGACCAGGTCAGGCAGTGCTCCCACGGCATGGGCACCCACCCTTGCTTCACCCCACTGCTCCCCGCACCTCAAGCTCAGGACCCACTAGGGAAAGATGCAGGCCTGGGTGTGAGGAATAGCTGAGTGGAAGGGAAAACAACTGAAAACCATGAATGCAAATGCAAGGCAAAAGAGTACCAGGAGCTCCTGCTACAACACCTGTTGTGGGCCTAACTGAACTCCACCACCAGCTGGTGGCACAGCTTCAGTTTCTTGAGGACAGCAATCTCCCAGGTCACTGCAGCCCTAGGTTACCATGAGCACTGTAGAGACGATACACTGCTCTAAAGCACGCGGAAAAAGAGAGAACCCTGCAACTTCACGGCAGGGCTGTCTCTCCTTCCAGAAGCCAGGCAACTTCCACAGCCTTCTGCTGAGAGGAGGGCTGGTAAGGAGCCCCCTTGCTCAACTGGTACTCTCTTCCCTCCTCAATGTGTGCCCCTCACAAATGTGCCAGTAGTTACCCACACCCCACCCACAGAGCTAGTCTTACCCCACATGATACACACCACACACAGAGAGTAGCTGAGAGGAACACAGCTGAGAAAAGCAAGCAAGAGGAAGAGGTGAGATCCTCTGATACCAGCAGTAAGGACCTAGGCTAGATTCAACCCATGAATCATCTCCAGTCACAGGAGTCAGAGGACACAGGGCTGACGTTACCTCGATCAGGATCCCCAGGGCCACATCTACCATTTCAGCTTCATTCATGCAGTACACAGTCTTCGTGGCAGGGGCCCTGAAATAAAGACACAAAATCACAGCTGAGGATAGAGGGGCTCTCAAGGATGAAGGAAATGGTAGCATCCTCCATGGGGGGAAGTGTATACTGCTTCTCTGAAGAATTTCCTCATCCTGGTGGCCCAGGGACAGAGCGCAAGGCTACCAAGCCTCCATGAACTCCCTCACAAGGAACTGGGAATGGGATGATGGCTGGCTTCCAAGGATCACTCCTCGAAACACCCAGTGGACAGCCAGCCGGACACTGTGGCACACACTAATCCCAGCACTTGGGAGGCAGAGGCAGGTAGATCTCTGTAAGCTCAAGGCCAGCCTGGTCTACAGTGGATTGAGGTCCGATCGGTTCCGATGTGTCCGGGACAGTCAAAATCAAACAGTGGACACAGCAAATACAGGCCGTCAGGTCAGGGCCCAATTTGTGCCTGAAAGTGAGAGTACGCTTAGGCTACGGCAACTACAAAGGGAACAGGTGGCCAGGGAAGAGCCAGCAAGCAGAGCACTGGAAGCCTAATGCCCTTTCTGAGAGCCTGTCAGGGCTCCCCCTCCCACTTGATAATGGCAACCTAAAGCTCTCCCACCCCCACTCCAGTATCCACCTAACTCACACCCACAACTTCTGATTTCTTGACTGTCCACAAAGCTCTGTCCCCAGGAAATGCAGGCACCACTGAGGCAGCTGAGTGCACATCCAACCCTCTTGCCTTCTTAGGATTTTTCTCACAAATGAAGAGACCAGCACTTTGGACAATGGGCTCCTGGGGGTATGGTTTGTATACAGAACTCACTGCCTGTGCCAACAACTAGGTTGTGGCAGGACCTCACCACCAGAGACTCGGGTGGGGTGGTGCTTCTGTGAGGGGACAGCTGAGACCTCAGACTCTGCTAGAAGGATGCCACCCACCCCACTGCCCTGCCCACTCTCTGACCAGGTTGTCCCACCTTGTTGCTACCCCATCCTGCACAGCCGCTCTCCTCTTCCTTTTGGGTGTCTTCGCTGACAGCTCCCTCCGCTCATCCCCAGGGGCTGTCATCCACGAGGGAAGGACTCTCTTTTTGTTCTCAGATTTTGGAGTTCCCATGGCTATAGTTTTCCACACTCAGTGACTTGCTTCTCTGGGGCAGGACAAAAATCACATTCTCCTGTCACACTGGGCTTATTTGTCCCCAATGGGTGCCCATCTTCGATGCCCACAAGGGGAAGCAAGTGGGTAGATCTAGTAGGTCAACGTCTAGCCAGCAACAACTGCTGGTCAGCATAGGGCATGCTAGATGTGAGCGAAGCCCAGACAGCCAAGCCATTTGCAGTGTGTCAAACGGAGGGACAGCGGCAGGTAGGACAAAGTTCTGTGACCACTCCATTGCTCTGTGCCCCACACGGGTATATGGGGCAACAAGAAATGCCTTCCTGCCACCTCTGCACCCTAGAAAGGAGGAAAGGAGGGAGGGAGGAAGGAAGGAAGGAAACAAGGAAGGAAACTCTGGTCTCCCTTACCTCTGCACCCCAAAACAATCACCCATAAAGACAGACTTTTCACCTTGGCAGTGATCTGGTTACTAGAATCCGGAGGCCTTCTGATTCACAGATTTCATTAGCCAGTGCCTCCTTCCCCCGCCCCTACAACATATACCACTTGATAATTTCGGCTCATCCAGAAATACTGTTTATAACTTCATTAAAACAAAAAAATGAAAATCAAAGCAAAACAACAACAACAAAACCTAGCAGGGCACCATCCTAGCCTGTCCAGTCACAGAACAGGAGTTGGTAAGAGGGATACTATGCAGTGACTGTATACGAAATGTATCAGACGCGACAGACAGTGCATATATCATTACGTCCATTTCACAGACGAGAAAAAGACGTAGTTAACAGTTAACGTGTACAAAGTCGCAGAAAGCTGGGCATCAACCATCGAGCGGGCAGTCAGGTCCTGCCGACCGCAAGGGGATGAGGTCAGGTGGGCGCCTGGAAAATCTCACCCAGAAGGCACACGCTGCACTAGCCGGGAGCTGGCCACGCCGCTCCCTCCC